>JAUCMX010000005.1:3174169-3514169 GCA_033459395.1 Hemibagrus guttatus | reverse complement strand
GAGGAAATGGATGATGAGGGAGAGAGAGAGAGAAAGAGAGAGAGAGAGAGAGAGAGAGAGAGAACCCCGGCATGGAAGCAAGGAAAGAAATAGAGAGATGGGGAAATGTGGAATAAAACAGAAGAGGAAAGACATGGTACGAGAAAGGGGATAAAGAGAGAGAGAGAGAGAGAAAGAAAGAGACAGAGAGAGAGAGAAGGAAGCAAGGCAGAGAAAGAGAGATGAGCAAAGGTGGAATAAAATAGAAGAGGAAAAGGATGATAAGGGAAAGAAAAGAGAGAGAGAAAGAGATGAGAAGAGTGAAATGTGGAAGCTGGTCAGAGTAAAAGAAAAAGCTTCAAAAAGATGAAAAGTGGAATGTAGGTCAAAAAGTGATTAGCAGCACTGAAGAGAAAAGGAAAGAGACATATAGAGAAACATTTACGGCAAATAGAAATCCATAGAGCAATAGGGAACGTACAGAGAGATATAAAGGAAAGAGGAAGAGAGAGAACATTTCTTTCATCCTGGCAGATTTTTCTTCAAGCCGAAAGAAAAGAATGGATTTGTGATGAGAAGAGTAAAAAAATAAAACTGACATTCGGTAAGAAGCAGGAAATGGATTTATTATTGAGTCAACACATTTTTACACACACTTTGAGACCAAAAAAAAAAAAGAGCATTCATTCCTTGAAGATTTTTTTTTTTTCACCTTCTTTCTCTCTCAAATTAAATCAGTCCACATTCAGGAGTCAGCTCTTACTCTTCCATGACTGATTCATTGATTCGCTTGACATTCGTTTTGTGCTTAAGGATCAAAAGAAAAAAACTCCCTTGGTTATGCTAAATTTGCTAGAATTTAAAGGTACATCATGAATTTTGGGATTTTTTTCTTCTTAAAATAGTAAATAATGTGTACGCCTTTTATCCACTCCCTCCAGAATTTTTGCAAATTTTGCAAATTTTGCGATTGTACAAATTTAATGCAAAATCAAACAATATTCTGAGGGACTTTGTGTTTGCAATTTTGCAAATTCAAGCAAAAAAGTGCAAAAATGTTTTGAAATCGAACATTTTTTATTTCAAATTTCCTTCCTCTGGAAGGAAAATCATGGAAGGACTGTTTATACATAGATGGCAGAGTTTGAGAAGGAAGTATGTTTAAGAAATAGACATAGAAAATAAACACTACTTCCTTCTTGACGTTTTTACTTAAATGTAAGTACGAAACTTTGGAAATCAACGAACCATGGAACTGGGCAGGACACTGGGGCTTCCACTTGCTTGAATTTTATTCAAACAACAAACATGGGTTATTACATAGGCGCAGGAATCTTTTAAGTTTGATTTTGATTTTAACACCATGTCTCTGATTTTCACGGAAAAGGAAAAATATAAGAATTCCGCAAATATTTTATGAATCTTAAATCATTGACTTTTTCATTCTATATCGAAGTTTTGAAATTTGGTTGAAGGAAACAATCCCTTTACAAATTTACGGTATATTTTAGCTTGACATAACATGACATGCATCTTATCCAGTCTGGAATTCATAACAATCATCGCAAAGCAAAGGACTAGGTGTTTTTAATTCAGCTAGCTAGCTTAGGTGGTTTTTAAACGTACACATAGCGAAGTTACAAGCCCCCACAACTTTAATACACTTTATTATTTTTTTTTTTACTACTGAGTTGTTGACTAAGCTTGGTGCTTGGACCCCTAGCTATAAAATCTTTGCAGACCACTAATGGAGCCGTTGGACCATTTAAAGAATTGATAGTTTGGAGATATGAATAAAATATTATATTTATGATCATTATTGTTTAGCTATGATTTGCTTGTCACGATTTGTTGAATTTCTTTCAAAAAGACAACAGAGCTTTATCTAAGAATCCCGCTTTTCTTGCGTTATAAAATGTTTCTTACTTGTTTCATTTTTTTTTTTTTAAAGATGACTCTACAGTCAGGAACATAATCTTGTATCAGGCTTCTGGCTCTTTTGGAAAGCGTTACTCATCCATCCTCAGGAAAGGAGACAGGAGAGAATGAGCAGTGGTGGTTGGAATCAGTAGAACACTGAGGCCCACTATTTCACTCTGTAAAATAGGACACAGGGGCAGGTTGACTAACAACGGGCATCATTTCTTAAACTGGACATGAATGGCTTTATTCGTAAACTCATTTATAATGCTTTTCAGTTTATGTATAACTTTTACATAAAAGTCCACTAGCTAGCCTATGATCCTGTTTGACAGGATCAGGCTAACAAATTTATGACACACAAAACCTACCAACGACCTACGAAGCTAAGTAGCTGATTGAGATGTGCATAAAGTTTTTTTCATGGCCACTATATAAAAACAAACAGTGCTAAATAATGTTTTGTGACATTGCTAATTGAATAAGAGTGAGAATGTTACAGTCTGTGTGTAAATCATTAGTGAAGCACTGAAAGGGTTAATGTAGGTTAAGACAGATTCCACACACACACACACACACTTCTACACACAGACTCATTCAGGAAGCATACTCTATCTCCAGCTGCTTCCAGCTCTTTTCATCACGCTCGACACAGAGGCAGTGTGAACGCGTGTCTCGCCGGGGTGAAGAATTGCAGGCGGTGCGGAGGAAACTATTTATGAAACATGAATCACCGTTCATTAATCTTTTACAAACACGCCGCTGTCGTTATAAATCAAACCGGGCCACCACACACACACACACATACTCTTTTGTGCAGCAGCATGCCGTAAATCAAAATCTCAACTTGTTCTCTTTGTTTCCTCCACTCGTTCTCTCTTCTTTCTTTTTTTTTTTGTTCTAGTCTTTCCTCAGTTACTTCTTGTGTACGTATCTAAGCGATGCTCTTTTCTTGTCTTCGGTATTGAATTTGATCTTTTCTGACTTTACTAAAGTCATTTAAGTAGCAAGCAAAGCAAGTAATACGGCTGATTAAGATACAGGCAGTGAAGTAAAAGTAAGCTTAGTTCAGCAATATATTGAAAATGTTGAGTGCCTTTACAGTAATTACGTTAACCAGGGTTGCCAGATTTCAGGTATTTCAAATGAAGAAAATCCTTTTCTCATTCTTTTGAATGTGAAACAAGTTTTTCCACACAAATGACAGATTTCTCCATAACACACCTCTCTTCTTTGCATCTGCGAAATCTATTTTGAAATCTGAATGCTTCTGTAGACCATAGAAACAAATGTCCACAGTTATATTTAGCCTTTTCGCAGAATTTTATTTGAGGTTTTTTGGTACTTTTTTGCGAACTAGCCCAATCTGACAACTCGGTCATTACGGTTTCAGTACACTGTTCCTTTTGTGACCATTTGTGAAAAATGTCTCTCCGTGTCCGCTGACGGCCTCGCTAACTCGAATCTAGTCACGGCTCTGAGCTAGGAAGCGGAATTTTTACAACTAAACATAAACAAATGTCTCGAATGCTGCTTGACCAATCAAATTTGTGGACTGGAACTAAATGTTGTATAATACTGCATGTTCACTCAGAAACTGAATTACAAGGATCATTTAAACGTCGTGTTCGGTTTGGTTGCGTTAACCGTTCAGCCGGGAACCAAAGAATGGCAAAAATGTTGAAAAAAAGTATATTACACTGTGATGCCTTTTGATACTGTGATAATTTTACTTAGGAACTGATTAGCAAATGTCTGTAATAAGTAAAGAAAAGTGTAGTTTGGCAAATTTAACCATGTTTGTAATGTTTATAATGGACTTCTGGATACATTTTATTCTAACTTTGAACTGATTGAATTGTTATATTTAGAAATTCTAGCTTCTACTAGCATGTCATATGCGTTATCTGACTATGCGTTTGTCCATCCTGGCATCTTGTGAAAGCATGTGTTGGTGCGCACGTGAGCATGACTCGGCTGCCAGATCTTTCCGTACTCCTCGACTCCGCTCGGGTCCTGAGTGTGGACGCCAACATCTGCAGATGGGAGCTAATAAAAAATTGATGCTGCATGGTGCCAGGACCTTAATTACCCTGGAATGCAGAGCAGACTGGGAAGAGCCTCAGGACAAGGAATAGGGGAGTGTGTCTGCATTGAAAGAGGAGCCTTGTTTAACACTCTGTGTCTCTATACTCATTCCTCCTACAGTGTATACATTTCCTTACATGACCTGCACGACTGCTTCGGATTCCCTTAATACTCCTGGTGCTGAAATCTAGAGTGCAAGCCAGGGTTCATTTTCATTCCCCACACACACACACACACACACACACACATAAGGTTTGTTATTGAAGGACTCCCAGAGCAGCAGTTTTTCCTGGTGATTTTTCCCCCGAGGGGAAGAAAATTGAGATTAGAAGTGTTGTGTGTATCAGGGAGTAATTGACCACAAGCCAAAAAAAACTATTTCAAATGTTGATGCCAGTGACATCAAGTAAAATTGAATTATTAAACTAAATTGTTTCCTGTTTCTCTCACTCTGTAGTTACGTTACTGGACTCGATGTCGGCTCTGGGGGACCTTGGATGGGAGGCGTATCCAGCCGAAGGGGTAAGTAGCCACCAAAGAACATCATTAGCTTGATATCTGTCACCCTGTTCAGATGTTTTTATCTAAAAGGTACTGCTGTGATAGGTTACACTCCTCCAAGTACCAAACATCCTGTACTGCTAGATAGTTAAAAAGTTTAAACCCTATCAGTGGAAAAAGAAATCTACCACACACTGATACTCGATATAAGCTAATCTGAGGCTGTTCAAATAGTAACACAAAACTAATGATGTTTTAATCAAGAAATGCCTTCCTTCCGGTGGAAGATGCTTTAAATTTTTTTCTTATAATCACACTGAGGGGGGCTTAGTGGATGGCTTAGTGTTTAGCATGTTTGCTTCACACCTCCAGGGTTGGGGGTTCGATTCCTGCCTCCGCCGTGTGTGTGGAGTTTGCATGTTCTCCCCGTGCCTCAGGGGTTTCTTCCGGGTACTCCGGTTTCCTCCCCCGGTCCAAAGACATGCATTGTAGGTTGATTGGCATCTCTAAATTGTCCATAGTGTGTGATTGCGTGAGTGAATGAGAGTGTGTGCGTGCCCTGCGATGGGTCCAGGGTGTATCCTGCCTTGATGCCCAATGACGCCTGAGGTAGGAGTATAGATCGGATAAGCGGTAGACAATGAATGAATGAATAATCATACTGAAATGCAATGAATCAACAGATTTCCAGGGTATAAATAGCTAACTAAAGTCATGGTTAGGCTTAGTGGTATGGTCGGACACAGTTCCCTTTCTATTTCGCGGAGAAGCCAAGATTAGGATTTCTTAAATCACAACATAATCCTTTGTGTGTAAAAGAGAAAGAAGGAGAAGAGAGGAGATCTGGTTCGTCTCTCTCTCTTTATATGATGCGCCCAGCATGGGCTAAAAATAATCAAGTTAGTGAAAGTCAAACTGGGCTTTAAAGGAAATCAATCTTCAGGATTTCACAGCCGCCTGTTTTAATGATTTAACAGAGCAGCCAGAAGCTGGATCGGATCTCCGTACTTGTCTCACAAACAGACAAATACACAGCAATTTATTTACTCCCCCTGCCAAGATTGGCCAGTACTAAACCTGATTTCTTTCTACAGGATCAGGAACAATTTTTGCGACCAAATCTGGGCTTACATAATGCTACCATAATGCTGTACACGTTATCTAACTGGCCATTATTTAGGTGCAAATTTGATTCAGCCATCCATGTCCAAATGATCTAAGAGCTACAGTGACATTTAGCACACAGCATGGTTGAGTCAGATGGCTGTGAAAAAAAATCATCAGCATACAATAACAAAGTGGTAGAAGCACAAGGATTTGTAGGGTTTAGTGATTAACGTACCACTAGAAAGCACCCTCCATTTACATTAAGGAGACTAACAGGCACGATAGTCTAGTGGAAACAGCCTCAACTATTCAGAGAAAGCTTCCCAGCAGGTTTTGGACCGTGGCTGTGGGGAATTGTGTTCATTCAGCAACAAGATCACATATTTGTGGTTGGGCAGCAATGTCCAGCAAGAAGGCCTGGTGTGAACCTGATGTTGGCATGCCAATTCATTCCAAAGGGGTTCAGTGGGGATGAGGTCAGGGGCCACTCGAGTTTTCCACTCCAACCTTGGCAAGTCATGGACTTTGCTTTGTGAACAGGGGCATTGTTATGCTGGAACAGGTTTGTGTAGGCCTCTTATTTTCAGGGAAAATTATTAATGCTACAGCTTACAAAGTTGTGTGCTTCCAACTTTGTGGCATATGGGTGTTATTTGGAATCCCACAGTCGTTAATTCAGGTAGTAATTCTGTCAAATGCTACTGCATCTCTAACTGTATCCTTTTTAGTTGTTATTTCCTCTGCCCTGACAGTTAGTTTCTGTCCAATTTTCCAAATCAGTCCAATTTTCAGACTTTTCCTAGCTGATTCACTAGCTGTTGTTTTGTATAATCCAGGACAAGGTTAGGGCACCAGTGGCCTAAAGCAAGGACAAATGCAGCATACAGTATATTCATCTTGTTTTGCAAAGTTTTGTAAACCTACCGGGAACATTATTAAACTTGGTCCCAAAGGCAGCTTGCTTTCACGACAACCCGGAATTGGGAATCTGCCAGAGCATTAATGGGTAAAGCTGGGTCATCTTTATTTGCCAGTGGTCAGAAAATACAATGCAAGCAATAAATCACAGATGAAATTGCTATTTGTAGCAAAACTATATTTATTGTAAATGTTTCCACCGAGACATATAAAGCCAACCAACTACTCACACTGTCCTTTGATGTGTATGTGCCTTTGATTTTATGTATATGGATGGTGTTGCTCTGATTGACAGAGGAGAGAGAAATGGCTATCCTTGTAGCCAGAAAGCATGGCCAGCTGCTGTCTATTACTCCTGGGTCTCCCAATAATAGAGTGAACACTCGTGCCCTTCAGGAACGCATAAATAATCATTGATGATGCCTAAGATTTTGCGTCCTTGAAGCACAAACAAGTTGTTTGTAAGACTTCCCCCAATTCTCCAGTCGGCATCAATGTTTAGCCCAGATTATAGTGGTACAGAAAGTAATCAATTCACAGCTCCAAAGTCCTTGGTATAACCCTGATCTGGGGTTACTGTATACATGAGCTTCCTCCAGGTTCTATGCACCTCCCAAAAACATGTCAATAGATATATTTGTGAATGGATTATTGAGGACCCAGCTTTCCCGGGGTAGGTTGATCCACTGTGAACTTTAATAGGTATAAATTAACTGATAGTAGTTTCCCCACTGAGGTGACTATGCCTGAGACCTTCAACAGCCCGCCCCACCTTCAGACGAAAGGCAGTCATTTCCCATGGTTGTTTGCTTAGCTCCACTGAATATTTATCTTAGCAACTCAAATGTGTCACTTGACCCTGGCAGGTCAGAACCAATTCCCTCTGCCCCGAGCCAGATGTGAAGGCTTGGCTTTGGTTTGATGCTCACAGTTCAGTTCAGATGTGTGCGTGTGAGTGTGTGTGTCTTAACCCCAACAGGGATGGTTCACATTGGGCCAGCAGGAAACAGGTAAACCTAATTATGTGCTTTTCAGAAAAAACCCCTCCTTTAAAAAACAGATGTTCTTTTGTGGACTTAAAGGCAGTAATGATCTCAAACTACCAGATAATTACTGTTGGAATTTCTGTTAAGTCAGTGAATTGACATGTTTGCCCTTCTTCAAAGTTGCCAAGCAATGCCGAAAAATGACTGATGAGTGGATTTTTTTTTTTTTTTTTGGCTTTTTTTTCTCAAAGCACCGAGGGCTGTGCAGGAATCAGACACCCACATTATCCTCCTGACAGCAGTGCTGCTTGAAAGTACCTAACCTTTACCTCCTGTCTTAACAGAATGCTTTTAACCTTGTGCATGTATTGTGTATGTGGGCGATCGCTAGCCATTTCATGGTAATTGCATGTCGTTTATATGGTGACTCAGCTCACCATATGGCATAGCAGTTATTACATGTTGTGTCTGATGTGTATGTGTGTGTGAGTGTGTCAGACACCCTGCTAAAAAAAACTTCAATCACTTTGCAAAATACTTTCTAACTCCCAGAAACGGCTTCCCAATGGAAATATAAAAGTTTAGTGCAGACTAACTTTTGAAAATAAATAAACAGGAACTCATAAGACTGTCTTTTTTGCTCGATGATTATTTTCCAAATGTCACAATCATTACCCTCTGGGGAAAAGCAGTCTACTTTTTTCTTTTCATCCAGAAAGTCATTCTATAGCAACGTTGATTTGATCTGCAGTGTCCGCCTGTGGACTGATGTGAACACACACATGTCTCTGTTTAAACACAGGCTGTACTTGTAATTGACCCTTGTGTCTCAGATGATACATTTCAACCATACTCCTTTCGTAATCATGTCGTTATAGCCTGTAACATCATGTCAGGTTTGAGAAATGAAGAGAAATCTATGCTCCATATGAGCAGAGCAAGCAAGGAAAATAGCTTTCTTCAAGTCTTATTTGGAAAGTTGGTTTTTTTTTCCCCTCTTAGGTGTGTTTAGACGGTTTCCTGTGGTAAAGCTAGGAAAACATAGTGAAGTTCGATCATGGATGCAGCCTGATATTAGACAGGAGCGATAAACAGTATAGTATTGTGCCACTTTTACACCTATATTATTCAACCGCTTAAAGAATAGCATTTGATCCAGCATCTAGTATTTTTTTGTGTTTTATTTTTTTCCTCATAGCACTTAAATCTAAATATCCCCAATCCAATATTTGTTCTTCATATACCGTACATTAAATTAATTTGCTACCAAAACAAACCTAAGCACACTAACTAGCTAGCTATATTAACTAAAATTTAATACAGCTATAATGCATGCAAAATTAAAACTGTAAATTTGAGCAAAAAGTCTAGTATTCATTGTTGTCAATTGTTAAAAGCTTTTGTCCTCTCAATATGTCAAAAGCTACTCAAATAAGCACTTATTAAATGCCGTGGTTCTCTTTTGGCTAGCTTTAGACAGGATGGGAAAAGCTTTAAAGAGACGACTTATGAGTGATACAGACATTTGAGAACCCTGAGATTTTTATGTTTTGGCCCAAAGCTTGATGTCTAACCAGACATCAGTTCATTTAACAGTAACTCAAATCACTCAAGCTCTTAACTGAGACGGCGGTTTCTGAATGTATCTCTGTGGCAAAATGAGATCCATAAACCCTGGGATCTGGGTTTTATTTGGCTAAATCGGAATCTTTTTGGAGGGATCAGACATATGAAGGATTGTTCCCGGCTGGTTTATTTTCTTTCTCTTTAAGAAATTGAGATGTTTTCTTACTCATTTGAGATGTGTCCTCGGGTACAGAAACTCACACAAGTGAAAGCAGATGTAGACAAAGTTGCTCGCACATATACTAAAAACTAACACACATGCACACTAATACATTATAAGATGAGATTATAACATGAAACTTCATTGAAAACTCATTAACATTCATGGACTGTTTCTGGTCTCAGTTTATTTTCAGAAAATGCTGATTTATTTGGGGTAGTGAGCTTTGAAAGTATTTAACGAGACAGATATTTCTAACATTTTCAGGACATCATGCTGCTTACCATGTTAGAAAAAAATGCTTTCCACAAAATGCAGACTTCATTTGAAAAGCTAACAGAGGCAAACATTTTCTTTTTGGTTTCTGAGTTGAAGCGAAGGTTTTGGTTTTTTCCACAGTAGTATTTAGCATACCCATGTAACACACAATCAACTAGCCAACATCAGCACAATGTGTGCCATTTACAGTATGTCTCAACCATGTAACATGGAACTTGATGGTTAATTGGAAATGTGTCACCACAGTATTGTCTTTTGGTCACGGTTAATGTAAGGTCCTGTATAAAAGATATGAATAAAAGAAAAGAATGAGAATGGATCATGTAATAAAGCTAAGCTGAGATCAGTCTAGTTTATTGAAAGGTTTTTCAAGGGTTCTTTGGATGGTAGAAGGTACTAGCATGGAGTATGTGGAAATGTGCAAGCTAAACCCTTAGAGTTCCAGATTGTTTTTCTGGTACAAACAAAATTTTGTGCTGTGCCAAATACAATCCACAATGAATTAATTAAGATTGGTTTCTCAATAACATAAGCTGACATTTTTTGTCTTCTAAAAACAGGCCAGAGAGTTTAAAACAGAAACAGTAAAAGTCTTATTCCAAACAGTACATGATTAGTACATGATTGTAAAACATGTCCCATCTTAACATTTAACATGTTTCCTGCTTTCCTTTCAGTGGGAGGAGATCAGCGTGATGGACGAGCGCAACACACCCATGCGCTCATACCAAGTGTGCAATGTGATGGAGGCCAACCAGAACAACTGGCTCCGCACTCGCCACATTGCCCGCCATGGCGCTCAGCGCATCTACATCGAGATCAAGTTCACGCTGCGGGACTGCAACAGCCTTCCTGGAGTACCTGGAACTTGCAAAGAGACGTTTAATATGTACTACCATGAGTCCAACAACGATAACTTGTGGTTCATCAAGGAAAGCCAGTACGTCAAGATTGACACAATCGCCGCAGACGAAAGCTTCACACAGACCGATGTTGGTGACCGTGTCATGAAACTGAACACAGAGGTTCGGGATATCAGCAACTTAAGCAAAAAAGGTTTCTACTTGGCTTTTCAGGATGTTGGTGCATGCATTGCTCTTGTCTCACTACGGGTTTTCTATAAGAAGTGCCCGGCCGCCGTGCACAACCTGGCGCATTTCCCTGATACAGTGACAGGGGGTGACTCTGCACTTGTTGAGGTGCGTGGATCATGCGTTAACGACTCTGAGGAGTTTGAGTCACCGAAGATGTACTGCAGTGCAGATGGTGGGTGGCTGGTACCGATCGGGCGCTGCATCTGCAAGCCAGGCTTCGAGGAGGGAAAGGACTACTGCCAACGTGAGTATCTTACTATGTGAAACCACAACAAATTTGAATTCCTGATTCCGATTGGTCAGAAGGTAATGATTTAAGTGTCCTTCCCATGCTTCAGGGTCTTCCTCCAGGTACTTTGGTGTCATCCCCCTGTCCAAAGATATATGTGGTAGACTGTCTGGCATCTCTAAATTGCCCATTGTGTTTGAACGGGTGTGTGTGTAATTGTGCCCTGTGTTGGGTTGACACCTTGTCCAGGGTGTCTTCTGCCTTATGTCCCTAGTCCCCTGGGATAGTCTTTGGGTTCCCTGTGACCCTGTGTAGGCTAAGGAAAAGCAGATTACAAATATCTGTACACATTAATATAGTCAAGATTTCTGTAAGGAGAAGTTTATTGAACAGAAATGAAAGGAGTCTCCAGTGTCATCATGTTGTATCAGTAAGCTTTCTTCAACAGGAAAGTCGTCATGACTGTCAGGTTTCTTGGTAACATGAAAAGAATCCGTTGTTGATTAATTTCCCATTACAGTAGCCAGTGTGTTCTTTGTTAAATGACAACACACCTTCCTTACAAGTTCCTGCAAATGACCTTTTACTCTATAATGAATATTAATATAAACCTTGCAGCCAGGACTGCAGCAGCGTATTTTATAGAAAACAAAGCAACACCTATGGACCGTTCAGATTCAGGAATTCAAAAGAGCTGTGTTATAAATTAACTCCCTAGACAATACCTTTGCAGTATTTTGTGCCTCGTTGCCGGTGTTTTTAGAAGCGAAATTTATTTCGCTGCATTATCTCGAGTCCCTGTATATTTCAAGGAGATTTACGGCATGGTCGGCATTGGCTGCCTGTTCAACAGAGCAGGTGTTTATAAAACTGCTGGGAAAATTTGGGTCTGACCTGAAGCTGTTACACAGTGGTTACTCTGTGTGTGTGTGTGTGTGTGTGTGTGTGTGTGTGTGTGTGTGTGTGTGCGTGTGTGAATAGCTTAAGGCATTGGTGAGTCACGCCTATTTATCCTAAGCCGCTATTCCTCCTGGTTAGAGAGGACGTTATTGAGATGTAACCTTCTTCAAAGCATTTGCTCAGGCTGTTTTTTTCATTCTGCCTGCAGATTCAGACATCTTGCGGGTACATTTGTGTCTGACGTTTCGTTTCAAATGCAGATGCTGAACTAAATCCATCTGCTCGTATGCTGTGTCCCATTTAATTGTGATAAAAGGCAATATTATTGCACTTCATAGGTCTTTGATAGGAGTCGTGAGTATGAAATCAGTTTTGACTCAGTTCATCTGATTTTACAATATGGATATATTTATTTTTAAATACCCTCACTCCTCCACAATTTGTTCCTCTCAAACAGAGCTTTGGAGAGACAGTGGATATTTATTTGCATCGCTTATATCTTCTTCTTTAATGACTGCTCAGTGACTTCATGCTTTTTGGTAATGGCCAAGCTGGAAGCGAGCATTAGTTCCATTGCAGGGCTAGCTGTGTTCAGAGGTGAGTGTAGAGGTGTTAAAAAGTGTGTAGAAGTGTGTTGAGATATGTGGACCAGTGGTGTGTAGAAGTTTAGTGAGGAGTTGTATTGAGTAGTAATTAGGTGTGGTGAGGGGTGTTGAGGATTACTTTGAATACTTTGAGGAGCTGATGAATGAGGAAAATGAGAGGGAAAAAAGAGTAGAAGGGGTGAACTCTGTGGAACAGAAAGTAGATAAGATTAGAAAGGATGAAGTCAGGAAGGCTTTGAAGAGGATGAAAAGTGGGAAGGCAGTTGGTCCTGACGACATCCCGGTGGAGGTCTGGAAGTGTCTGGGAGAGGCAGCAGTGGAATTTTTAGCTAGTTTGTTCAACAGGGTTTTAGAGAGTGAGAGGATGCCTGAGGAATGGAGAAGAAGTGTGTTAGTGCCGATCTTTAAGAATAAGGGTGACGTGCAGAGTTGCAGTAACTATAGGGGGATAAAGTTGATGAGCCATACAATGAAGCTATGGGAAAGAGTAGTGGAAGCTAGGTTAAGGAAGGTTGTGGAAATTTGTGAGCAGCAGTATGGCTTCATGCCCAGAAAGAGCACAACAGATGCAATTTTTGCTCTGAGGATTTTGATGGAGAAGTATAGGGATGGTCAGAGGGAGTTGCACTGTGTGTTTGTAGACTTGGAGAAAGCGTATGACAGGGTGCCAAGAGAAGAGCTGTGGTACTGTATGAGGAAGTCAGGAGTAGCAGAGAAGTATGTCAGAGTGGTGCAGGACATGTATGAGAGGAGCAGGACAGTGGTGAGGTGTGCTGTAGGTCAGACAGAGGAGTTCAATGTGGAGGTGGGACTGCATCAGGGATCGGCTCTGAGCCCCTTCCTGTTTGCTATAGTGATGGACCAGTTGTCAGAGGAGGTCAGACAGGAGTCTCCTTGGACAATGATGTTTGCAGATGACATTGTGATCTGTAGTGAGAGCAGGGAGCAGGTGGAGGAAAACCTGGAGAGGTGGAGGTTTGCGCTGGAGAGAAGAGGGATGAAAGTCAGTCGTAGTAAGACTGAGTACATGTGTGTGAATGAAAGGGAGGGAAGTGGAACAGTAAGGTTACAGGGTGAAGAAGTGAAGAAGGTACAGGAGTTTAAGTACTTGGGGTCAACAGTCCAGAGTAATGGAGAGTGTGGGAAAGAGGTAAAGAAGCGAGTGCAGGCAGGTTGGAATGGGTGGAGAAAAGTGTCAGGAGTTCTGTGTGATCAGAAAATATCAGCGAGAATCAAGGGGAAGGTGTACAGGACAGTGGTGAGACCGGCCATGCTGTATGGTTTAGAGACAGTGTCACTGAAGAAGAGACAGGAGTCAGAGCTAGAGGTAGCAGAGCTGAAGATGTTGAGGTTCTCTTTGGGAGTGACAAGGTTGGACAGGATTAGGAACGAGTACATCAGAGGGACAGCTCATGTTGGACATTTGGGGAACAAAGTTAGGGAGGCCAGATTAAGATGGTTTGGACATGTTCAGAGGAGGGAGAGTGAGTATATTGGTAGGAGAATGTTGGACATGGAGCTGCCAGGCAGGAGGCAAAGAGGAAGGCCAAAGAGGAGGTATATGGATGGAATTAATGAGGATATGAAGCTAGTGGGTGCAAGGGTTGAGGATGCAGAAGATAGGGATAGGTGGAGAGAGATGATTCGCTGTGGCGACCCCTGAAGGGAGAAGCCGAAAGAAGAAGAAGAAGAAGGGGTGTTGAGGATTGCTGAGGTTTAAACAGGGTAGGTAGAGGTGTTGTGAGGAGTGTAGAGTTGTGAGGTGTGGTGATGTGATGTGTGTATAGCTGTGATGAGTTGTGCAGCAGTTTCTTTTACTGAAGTTAGGTGTGTATAAGTGAAGTGAGGTGTGTTGAGGATTGTTGAGGTATGGATGGGGTGGGTAGAGGTGTATTGAGGAGTGCAGAGTTGTGAAGTGTGGTGATGTGATGTGTCTATAGGTGTGTTGAGGTTTGTTTTGGTGTAATAAGGTGTGTATATGTGTATTGAGGTCTGTTAAGGTGTGTAGAGGTTTATGTTTTGGTGTAATAAGGTGTGTATTGGTGTGTTGAGGTTTGTTTTGGTGTAATAAGGTGTGTAAAGTTGTGGTGAGGTGTGTTGGGGTGTGAAGGGGTGAGTAGAGGTGTGGTGAAGTGTGTTGAGGTGTGCAGAGGTGTTGTGGGCTGTGGTGAGGTTTGTTGGCATGTGAGGTGTGGTGAGGTGTGTAGACATGTGGTAAAGTGTGTTGAGATTTGGCCTGGTGAGGTGTGTAGTGACATGCAGAGATCTGCTGAGGTATGTTTATGTGTAGTGAGCTGATTAGAAGTTTGCTGATATGTGCTGAGGTGTGTGTTTCAGATAATTGTTGCTAGTGAGTCATTACAATGCCTGTAAGCATGAAAACCTATTAGATATGCCAATATATATTCTTAGGGGAAGGCAGCAACGATCGAGCTATCTGACTAAGCAAAGAGTATCCATGCTGGAATTAACACATAACAGGAGCCAACCGTCAAACATATCTTAGCTCTTTCTCCCTGCTTTTCATCAGTATAAGTTGTAATATTTGTTTGCAAAACTGAGAACAGAAGCTAGATCTAATTGTAACAAATCTTCATTACAGGGAAATATACCATATAGTCTCAGCATCCTTGATTTCTAGGAAAGTTTTCTCAGTTAAAATGGTGAATTTTAGTCTTTCACAGTTTCCAGGACTTTGCTAAGCATTAAAGTACAATCCATTTCTTTTGTTTTGTCTTTTTCTTTAGAAGGCAATCCAGACCATGTAGGCCCTATAGCATATTTTGAAACTGTGTGCCAGTTCTTTAGCAGACATCTTTGTAGGTGTTTTGTGAAAGCTCTGTGAGGTTAACTGGAATGAGATGACAGCTGTGCTTGAGGCTTCATAGAACTGGAGAAAGATTATTGGACTTCGATAAATCCACAGGAATGAAATTGCTAATCCTCCTCATAGCAGAGGGTAAAAGCGTACAGTAGCAATGCTATTTTTTTTGGAAGGGGGGGTTGGTTGGTTGGTCGGAAAAATAGTCAAGGATAAAGGTTACACATTGATATGAGGTTTATTTATCAAAGAATTAGTGAAGAGAAGTTTCTCACGTTTATGTATGTTAGCAGAAGCTAAAATTAGGCCAATTATCTTGTCTTTGTTTTTAAGTGCTGTCTTGGTCATAATTGTGTCCAGGTGTATAGCTGAGGTTCTGTTAATACTGATCCAACAATCTTCTGAAGAATCTTTCCCAAGCAATCTGCAGTTTTGACTAAAGACTAAAGTTAGATGATTCACCCGCTAGTCCCATTTTTGTTTTTTCCCCCGCTTGTTTCAGAGCTCAGCAAACAAAAGGTCAGCCTGTTGAAATGAGAAGCACTGAAATGAGTCTCACTTTTTTCCCCTAGCTAGCATCCTTTAGACAGCGTAGCAGCTAATGGACTCATTAGCTAGGCTGAAACGGCCACCCAGTCTAATTGTTGACATTTTGCACAGCGTTGTTTTTGTAACCTTACCGCTCTTGGTTAATTCTTTTCTGTTTTTTTTCTTCACTGGATGGCTTTCTTGTGGCTTTCAGTAATTGTCACCCCCTCCTTGTCCAGCAGCTGTAAGCGTCAGGGACTGCTCATTTCATGAGACAGTCTGGCTCTGCGTTAAATATTCATAAGGTCTCAGGAAGATGTGGCTTAAAAAAGGCTAAGTGCTTTCATTAAAAAAAAAGACAAACAAATAATAGAAAATGATGAAATTCAATTAGACTTGGCTACTTGAAGAGTGTCCCCAGTGATCATTTGGAAGTCAGCAAGGTCCGGGATTTGAATGCTGAGCAGTAAACTTGTGTGATTTTAGTGAGCTTCTCCCGGCCTGGTCTCTATGACGCACCTAGCGTCTTTTTGTCTATGAAATAATATTAGTAAAGCCACATATATTGTAGCCATACTTTCTTTAATTTCCTTGGGACTTTGGTGATTTAGGATGCTGCTTTCAAAGACACTCTTGTAGAAGTTTTATAATGATACTTATATTGATTTGGGTCAGAGCTACGTTTATTGAGAGATGAAATTTTAATCATAATGTTTAAATAGTAGACTCAGTGGCTAAAAATCTTCCTGGAATTGTCTTTGAACTCTTTTACAGTAAGAAGATTACGCATAGCATTACCTATATATGCCTGAATAATGGCCATTGCAAATTTCTGAGGGTTTTCCACACCCATGTAAATCCTACAGCTAACATAACATACTATATATACATTTTTATTACATGTTCCATCTGGCCAGAAACCATCTCATCTGCGTTGCCCATGGATTGCTGTACCGATCGTCCATCAAAGACAGACCTGGTACTTTTTAGTTCATTTTTCCAGCTTGATGCAGCTTGCAAGTTGCCCGTGACTGCTGTTCCTTGTCCTCTATGGTCTTTGCCCTTCTTAGAATGTAATTACAGTCCCAGAAAGCTGATCTTAGGCCAGAACGTCAAACCAGACTAGAGTAGATTAGCATGCTCCAGCACACAAGCTGTCTCAGTGGAGAGCTCATTAAAGCAGGACCTCTTTCAGCACAGTGGCAGGGCACCATCTGATAAGAACCCACAGTCCACAGGTCAGTGATTGAGCATAGAGCAGCATCTTCTATCCCACTCTCTCCTGGCTCTTTCTTCCAGAAAAGTTAGAGGAATTAGGCATGATGGGTTCTCTGTGCCATCGAGAATAGATGGTAGGATGGTGGAGGCTTCGTTTTGGGCTGTAAATTGCACTGCATTATAAAGAGTAATGTGTTTGACCCATCACTGGGAGTACAAACCCCAATGATGCCACAGCCACCTGTAGCGGGATTCCAAGAGAGCATAATTGCATTTACATTTACAGCATTTGGCAGACACCCTTAGGCAGAAGTGCTTTGTAGCCTCCATCAAAAACACATCCTCTTGCTAGTACAAGTAGGTCAGTGTCAAAGAATACTCTTAAGCTAAAATAGAGAGAAGTTAGTAGAGAGGGTCTTGAGTCTTTGTTTAAGGACAGTGAGTAAGTGGGTACTTGTACCAAGAAGAATCTTGATGCAGGTCTTTTCTTTGTTTCTCGAGGAATCAAGGATCAAGGAATCTGTGCTAGAGGTTCGAAGGGCCTCTGGGTAGGTGCGGGTCCATTTTGGCCATGGGCGAACATCAGTGTTTTAAATCTGATCAATGTGATGTAAGAGAACTTATGAAGATTCAAAACAAGTTGTGCAGCTGCTTTCTAGATCAGTTGCAGTTGTCTGATGGCACACAGGTAAAGTCCAATCATAAGATGACAAGGTACTGAACAATCCTGGAAAGAAATCACCAGACCCTTTTCAGTGTTGAAAGGAGAACCCACTCATGACTGAATAAGGTGAAAATGAGAGACGTTGGTTGTCCAGAACTACCCCAGAACTCTGCTCATTAGGTGGAAATAACAGAATTCTTGATTGGAATTTGCCAGTCATGGGGGTCTAGTCATGGGGGTTCTGATCTAGAGCCGGGAACCAAATGCTCCAGTCTGTACAAAAAGACCAATTATGGGCTTATTTGGTGGAGGGACTCGTAACCACTGACTGAGCATTTCTATAGGCCACTTTTGAGCACCCAGGTTTGCAAAATAGTGGCATTAGGTTTAGGTCACTTTTACTGTTTTTCTTTGATCCCAACTATCAAACAGTGAAGAATGTCACTTTCTGGATATATAGTATGTCACCCTACATGAATCAAAGGTTTGCATGGTCAAAGGTTTGCATGAACCTGCAAACCTTTGACCAAGAAGATTTTTAGTCATGCAGTCACTCGGCACGCAGCCTGTAGGGTAGATGGTTACCATGCCTGGTGCAGACTACACTACAGTGTGTCTAATCCTAACCGTAAACCTAACCAAGCCCCAAAGCATCACATTTTACAACCAGGAATTGGTTCTCTGGGGTGCACCTGGGCTCAAAAAAAAACTTCAGCAAATGCACCAAAATAATTTATTCCAGTGGTAGCTGTCATGCAAAGAAGCAGTCTCAGCTTGCATAATCCACTACATGTAGAGAAACATAGTTGAAAATTAAAGTTAACCTTAATGCAAGCTCTGTTCTCAATGCCATTTGTGTGGTACTTGATAGGATACCATTTGAATGGTTGTGCAGAATGGTACACAGGCTCTTTACATTTCATTTAGGTATCATTTGGAGTAAGATGGAAGGATTTTTAGTAGTGTTTCCAGCATTGCCTGTTTCAGCATGTAGAATGATTGTAAATGTCGACCTTAATCAGCTCATGTGTTGTGAGCAGAAGAGCTCTCAGTAATTATCATTTGCAGCTCCTTGAATCAACTCTATTGCCATTATAAAGCAACAAATTACACAACAAAATGTAGTTGTAGCCTCTTATATTGTGCTTCACTGAGAGCACAAAAGCATGGCATAATAATTCACTGCTGTGGCCCTGATTTTGCAGCATCAGGGGATTATGTAACCATTAAAGTGAGTTCTGCTGTCACAACACTTATTTTCTTGAGATCTCTCTGTCTCTCCATGTTTTCTTCCATGTGGACTTTTCACTGTCTCAGGTGTCAGTTTCTCTCACACACATACTTATTCCGCGTCTCAGTTTTCTGTCTCTCTTTTTCCTTTCCTGGGGGTGGGCTGAAACAGGCCGTTCGAGCCGACTATGTCTGCCACGAACAATTATGGTCCCAACCTGGAGACCTGGGAAGCCCAGACACCTGCCAACTCTCTATCTCTCTTTCTCTCTCACACACATTGAACTCACTCCCTTTTTCTTCCTGTCACTTTCTCTCAACTGTCTTTCAGCATCTCATCTTCCACCTTCCTTTTGTCTCTTTATATTTAATACAGTTATGTAACAGATAACAGAAGACAATTCATTCAGAGAGGAACAATGATCAGAATGATTCCTTTCCTTACTGTTTATAAAAACAACATATCATGTTTTTTCCTCCCTTCAGTGCCATCGTACCTGAGTCCTGGGGCTTTAAGTCTGGCTTAATTTACAAATCTTTTACGACTCATGGCTTGGATTTCAACTTTTTACTTCTTCTGTGAATGGTGTAAATATAAGTGACCCTGTTGTGTATTATTCCTTATGTCTTGCATTGTTATAGAGTTAGTGGAACATCTTTCTCCATTATTATCCTTTAGTAGGCTGTTGCTATTCTGTGTGTGTGTGTGTGTGCGTGCACTTTATTGAAAAGGAGCTAAACGCGACCCACACTGAAGACCACTTATCAGATTAGAGCTTGAGTGAATCACTTCAGCAGCGAACCTAATAGTCCCTGGATCTGACAGCTGTCTAAATCTGTGTGTGTGTGTGTGTGTGTGTGTGTGTGTGTGTGTGTGTGTGTGTGTGTGTGTGTGTGTGTGTGTATGTTATACTGAATAGAAGTGTAATGGCCCTGTACACTCTGGCATTCATACATAAGTGGGTGCCACTTTGTATCTTGAACTATTTCAGTTCAACTTCCTCTTTCTATGTGCTTTGAGAGTAATACTGAGGTTTTTTTTTTTTTTTAATAATTTTTCTAATTCATGCTGGTTAGGCATCAGGTGTTTTACACACTCATTTCGGGCTGCAGTGGAATTCTAGTAATAGGGGATTAAGGTTTCTAAAATGGGGGGTGGGGGGCATGGTGGCTTAGTAGCTTGCACAGTTACCTCATACCCATGGGGTTAGGGAGGTAACTTCCCACCTGCCCTGTGTGAAGGTAGTTTACATGTTCTCTTTATCCTTCAAAGGTTTCCTTCGGTTCTCCAGTTTCCTCCCCCAGTCTAAAGAAGTGTGTGCAATTGTGCCAGGTGATTGGCTGGCACCCTGTCCCCTGTCTTGTGACCGAAGTCCCCTGGGATAGGCTCCAGGTTGTAGGTGTAGGAAAAGCATTACAGAAAATGGATGGATTTCTAAATGTAATAAGGATCAAAAGTGGGGGAAACCATCTGAATTTGAAGAAAACATGTGAAGTGGTTTTCTATTCATTTTACTCAATCGCAGTCATATTAAGACCTAGATTGGACAAATTACCATTTGAAAAAGGCTTTCGAAATGCATACACCCTTTATGTTTCTTATCCTTTCCAATATTCAATCTCCAGGGAGCTTTCTGTAAAAAAAAAGCAGCGTTGTACTATCGTGATATATGAACGTATCGGAAGTTAAACCAGATGTGAGGCGAGGTTAGTTGTCAAATCTGTAAAAGACATTTTCCTCATTTCTTTTAACTTTCTTTTGGGAAATGGTGCAACTTCTAAATCTGGCAAGTCATACTTCAAGTGGAAGGTAAGAAATGCATGTGTGTGATATAGATGTAAGAAATGGCTGAGGAGTTGCCAGTTATGTGTGTATATATATATATATATATAATATGGGATTTTTAAAGGTCAGACACTCCCTGAGCTAGTGCATTATTCCAGCACGACACTTTTTTCCACACGTCTCTTTCTAGTTGAAGACTGCACGGTGGCTCTTTTAGCTCTGTCAGAGCAGCAGGGCGTTATGGGCCAAGAGCCAGATGTTTCCGTGGGGGGTCTGGATGGTAAAAAAAAAGGTGAACGCGCTTACCGAATATCAATCTATCGCTCTTACTGCTCTCTCCATCCGCTCCAGCTGATACTCATTTTCATCCAGCATGTCGTTCCTCCTTTGCCTTTCACCTTTTCCCGCACCATTTTCTTCCTCTCAGCTGCAAAATGGGTACATTTTTATGCAGACTATTTCTAAACCGTGAGGGAAAAGAGGCGAGGGAGGGATGGTATAAGGGGGTGTTATTGGGGGAGGGGAAGGGGGGTTGAAAACAAGGCCAAAGAACAAGCCTCCCGGTAAATGGATGTTCTTCTGAAACACCTCACAGCCAAATATAGGTCCTGCGTTCCCCATGGACGAAGAGAAGTGGGAGAATAAAAGGTTTAGTACATATTTTATTTTAATTGGATGCATCCAAACATGGCCTTTTTTCCCAATGTTTTACAGACTTAAATAATGACGTTGTTTATTGCACGATTGCTGAGGCAAAGAAGAAGAGACAGGAAAGTAGGAAATGGAAACAGGGAGTGTATAAGGCAGTGTAGCTGGCTAGTTTTGTCATTGCTAGTTTTCAAATCATTGCTAATTTTCCATCCTGGATCATTTGAGCAACAGAATTGCTCTTATTTTAACTTGTTGGCAAGTTATAGCTAGCATGCTTCTGGATTAAAAACTTTCAAAACTTTGTCCCTGATAGCATATTATGATAATTTTTGATAGCTCTTATAGCATATTATGTACAATATAATGTGTATTAATAAGGAATCATGCTAATCGCTAAGCAGCTGCAGCCCTAAACATGATACATCGCTAAAGGAAGTCGGCTACACATGCAGGCAATCAATCATCTGTCCTATCTTTCAGCTTAAAGAGATTGCTGTATATGAAAAGCAGCCACTTTGGTGTCAAGATGTGTTTCCAGATGTGTGCCATGTTCCTATTGACCTCTTTGCTGGAACAACTAAAGCAATGTTGAGCTAAAAAAAAAAAAAAAAGCACAGCAGCACACCTAGTATTAATAATGCAAGGCTTTCCTTTACCTAAGGCGCAGTTGGGTCTAAACTCCTGACTCTTAAAGCGGACCTGTGTTTTGTCAAGCTAGTCTTTGTCAGAGATTGATGCTTTATTAGCATGGTCGTCTTGACAGAGTGTTAAATCTATGACCAGAGCTAATTTTTTTACCCCTTCAGCAGTCACACTTTGCACAGAAAAATGGTGATTGAAGGAACAGTGTAGAAAAATGTGCATAAAAATGTTAGCAAGTCCTTACCTAGAGGCTACATTTCTGTCAACATTGCTAGTTGAAGTGAAAGATTAGCAATGTGAGACTTTACATTACATTATTTACCTCAGCAGACTGTTTTTCTGGAAATTTCTAGAACTCTCTGTTGAACTACTCGTTTTTATGGCCTTACTTTCATTAGCAGAAGCTTACTTTTGATAATGTCACCAGGGAGTTTTAATCCCTTCTCAGACAGTGGTATGTTTCAGATCGATGCGCGTCTCGGCCTGCAGGAGTTAGCACTCACTGTTATTTAGCGCTTGGCATTTGAAAGGCAGGAGCTAATCACCGCTAATAGTGTGAGTGAGCAAGGTTTGCTCACCATTTCAAGGTCGGAAAACATTGGAGGGTAGCAAGGTTATCCACGCTAGTTTCATTATTGCCCGCGAGGAGCTAGTAGTTTCTCCACTAATTACAGTGACAGACCTTTAGCTCATAGCTTTCGTCATGCTTCATTATGAGGACTCGATTGTTATTATTTTTGTCGTGATATTGATATCTAGACACCTGAGCCCAACCACTCAGAAAAGAGAACCGAGGGAAATGGATGGACGAGGGGAACGAGCGAGGCAGAGGAAGATACAGGATAGCAAGAGGAAGGAAGAAAAGTGACAGGAAAAGAACGAGAGTCCTGGTGACTCTCCATCTTGTGCTGGTCCATCTTTTTTTTTTCTTTCTGAATAATTCATAGCTCTGGCTTGCAGGAGCATACGACACCAGGGGAAAAAAATTAAATATCATGTGGGATAATGTGGTATAACTTAAATTGAGTATTAGCTGTGCTGGAAGATTAGCTCTTTTTTCATCTTTTTTAAGGATTAATAATTGATTCTTTTTACTAATGTACATGTACTATCACTTTATACAACATGCTACAGAACAGTTTTGCTATTTTTGAACACTCAAAGTTTGTTATTAGTGGATGCTATTACAAATCTAGCTCAGTCACAATTAGCTCTGATTGGGAGCATATCTGTGGTCCCAGGGTCCTATGTTCCCCAGAATTACATGGCAAATAATTAACACATTACAAAAGGTTCTATGTTTCCAGGGTCCTATGTTCCTCAGATTCATATGGCACATAATGAACACATGGCAGAGGGTTCTATGTTCCCTGGGTCCTAAGTTCCCCATATTTACATGGTATATAATAAACACATGACAAAGGTTCCTATGTCCTCAGGGTCCTTTGTTCCTCATATTTATATGGCACAGTATAGACACATGATAAAGGGACTCTATGTTCCCAGGGTCCTATGTTCCCTGTGTCCTAGGTTCCCAAGGACCTATGTTCCCATGCCTCTATGTTCCTAGTGTACTAGGTTCTTGAGGTCATATGTTCTCAAGGCTCTATGTTCCCAGGGTTCTATGTTCCCCATATTTATATAGCACATAATAAACACATGATAAAGGGTCCTGTATTCCCAAGGGTCTATGTTTCCATGGTTCTAAGTACCCCAGATTTACATGGTATATAATGAACACAACAGAAAGAGTCTTATGTCCCAAGGGTCCTTTGTTCCCCATATATACATGGCACAGTATGGACACATGACAAAGGTCCTATAATTCCACAGCCCTATGTTCCTCAGATTTATATGGCACATTATGAACATATGACATCTTCCCATGGCCCTGTGTTCCCAAGGTTCTATGTCCCCTGAGTCCTATGTTCCCAAGGCTCTATGTTTCAAGTGTCCTATATTCTCCAGATTTATATTGCACATAATAAACACATGATAAAGGGGCTCTATGTTCCCAAGGTCTTCTGTTCTCTGGGTGTTACATTCCCAAGGCTCTGTTTCCTGGGTTCTATGTTCCCAGGGTCCTATATTCCCAAGGACCTATGTCCCCATGGACTTATGTTCCCTCCATTTAAATGTTCCCTTTACAGTATTTTACAGGCTACAGTATGACATTTCTTCCATTTAGCATACACATTTCACAATTGTTTGTGCATGGAGTTGAACTGGATGAATGTGTGAATGTAGACAAACAGCTATTAGAGCAGCAAATGAGGGCTCAGAGTGTGCAACCTAGTTAATTTTCCAAGTTCATAACTTTCATAAATGTCAAGTGTGGATGCTGTTATTCATTTAAATGTGTCTTTGGTATGTAAAGTTAATAGGGCCCTGGGTAAATGAGTCCTGACTACAATTAACCTTTTGAAAAGTTCACTTCACTTTTGTTAACGGGATATTGAACTAGGGAGCAAAGGATTGTAGGAACATAGGACTCTTTGCCATGTGTTCATTACATGCCATATAAATGTAGGGAATATAGGATCCTGGGAATATAGGAGTGATCCCAGCTGACTACCTCGCAACCTCACAAATTCCATGTGCTAGTAACTGTTGGTGATAACTCTATCAGGTTCTCTGTGTACTATGGACCATTTGGGTCTTAGCTCAAATGTTCCCCTAAAACAATACACATTAGAGTCCCTGCCGCCTCACATATCCCAGAACACCTCAGGACTCGTATTTATCCATAAAATCTGAAGAATTGCAGTAATGCTCAGGCTCTCTACTCTATTCAGTCCCTCCGGTCGGCCTTAATTAAGACCGAGGAAAAGCCGCTGACTCGGCCTTTGAAGGCTGCACTGCTACAAACTATATTATGGTAAGCCAATTAGATGGAGTTAAGCAAGTGCACAGTGTGTTAGCGCAAAGCCGTTAATGTTTTAGCAGCTGTGAATCCCTGAACGACCTGCTTTCAAACGAGTGCGTGTGACACCGCCTCATAATAATAGTCTTTAGGAGGAGAAAACCCAGGCTTCCAAATGCTGATCTTGATTAATGAGCTTCGGGCTTGAAAGCGACTCTTAACAGTCTGTCAGTGTATTAAAATGAAGCTAGTTTTGCTCTTTGGATGAACAACTAGAATAAATGAGTGTCTACTTTTATTTAAGCTTGGCCTAAATACAGTAGTTTCAATAGAGTAGAGTACCAGCCACTTTATGAAGTACACTGATTCATGCAGTTATCCAATCAGCTGAACATCAAGTTGATGAAAAATGTTCCCACTGTAGCCTCAGATTCCTGTTATTGGTCTCCTGCTATTGTAGATCATCCACCAAAAGGTTTGACATGTCATGTGATCTGAGATGCTTTCCTGCTTTAGCTGCTGATAAACAGATTCAATTTTGCAATTGATCCAAGGTCACAGCAAGGTCAAACATCTTAAATACTCTTTCTTCAATAGATTCCTTTCCTGTTTTAAAGGTATTTCTAGGTTCCTTCAGGATTTTCTGGGGTTTATTGTGATTGTTGCAGCCCAAAATGTTTGATTTTGCTGCAGCTTATTTCAAAAGGTTCAAAACTTTTGAATGGCTTTAGCTGAGTGCATGTTGTGATGACCTCATATGATGTGCCTTGGTCCAAGTCTGCGGTTATTGTGAAAAATTGCAAGATTAAGTTCTGTGAAAATCACGAAATCCTGTGAGACTGAATTCTGGCGTAGAAATTAGTAGCAAGAAGAACTAGACTTGATGGTGGTGGAGGCATCACCGTCAATGCCAATAGTGTAAAATCCTTAAAAAACCCAGATCCTTAAAATACTTTGCAAATGTCTTAATTCTTAATTAACACGTGTTATCCAGTAAAAGTTATCTGCTTCATCATAGGGAAATTGGAGTTAAGAGTGCAGTTTCACTTAAGCAAAAGTCTGTAAATGATGTAAAGCAGTAGAAGAGCTCTGTGTGTGTGGGTGTATGGGTGAGGCATCTATCCCCAGGCAGCAGTCGAAAGGCTGCATCACCTGCTAGAGAAACGTGAGTCTCAGCCTGCACCGTTAAATATTTATCATCCTCTCACGTGACGACACACGCGTACATCCTCCCTCTCGCTCATCCCTTCTCTCCTCCCTTTGCTTCATTCCTTTGTTTTTCTCCATCATTTCCTTGAATGTCTCTCAAAGTCTCTCTAACCCTTTTTACATGCTGATAAATTCTCAAATCTGATTGATCAGGAGGTGACGAGTCATTCTCTGCAACAAAGCAATGTTTATATTGATGTCCTCATTATACTACAGACGTGTGTGATAGTTGGTCATTGCCTGTCTTCTGGAAGGAGTCTCCAGTGTCAGAGATTTGTAGGAGGCGAAGCCGAAGCCGTGACAAAAACGTAAACAAGTCAGAAAGTTCAAGTTTAACTTCTTGCCATCATTCTCATTTAGTTTCTTACCCTCTCTCTATAGCTGTCTCTCTCTTTATCATTTATTCCTCTCCGTCTGCCTTCGTTCCACCCAGCGAGTGGATCCTATTCTTCTGTCCTCTCTTTTCTCTGGGTAATTGAAAGAGAAAGTGGTGTATGTGCGTGTGAGTGTATATGAGTAGAAAAACTACTTTTTAGCATTCACTCCAGGTCCTGCTTCAGTGTGTGTGTGTGTGTGTGTGTTACTGTCTTTGTCTTCCGAGCCTCCCCTGCTGTGCCTGTCTGTCAGATTTTGACCCTGACCTTCTCCTTTACCCCTTTGCTAATATTTATTTAATTCCACACAGGCAACGAGGCAGCACTGTGAATAGTAATCAAACCCCGACCTCTGGGATTTATCTCTTTCGTCTCTCTCTTTCTCAAAAATAATTAGTAAACGAACGAAGACAAAAGCGGATGAAGGCGTTCTGACTGTCGACCGTATGAACCGCTTGTACTGATTTATGTACTACAGTGCAGTGTGTTGTAGTAGGAAGTAGAGGGTGGGGCTGATTACTTTTCAGCCCAGACTGTAGATTCATTCATTCATTTATCCATTCATTCATTGTCCATTGGAACAATTTATGAAATGACATCAGCTGTGATAGAGAAGAGTAATGGATGTGAACAAATATAGATTAATTTCTTGATTATAGATTTTTTTTTTACATACCTTTAGAGAAGAAACTACAAAGAAAACAGACATCACTTACAAAAAGAAACAAACAGCAGAACCGTATGCCGGTCTGAATAAAAGAGCAGTGTTTGTGTTTTCCGTGCATTATGATTAAGATAAAATAATCCACTGGACGTAGCACATCGGGGAAAAATGATTTAATAATAAAAAAAAGCACGATTCCCTGACCGGGAATCGAACCCGGGCCGCGGCGGTGAGAGCGCCGAATCCTAGCCACTAGACCACCAGGGATGATTACGCAATTGAAGAAATAGCGATATATTCCTATGCATAGGACGTATGCATCGAGTACCGAGTTAGTTTCGATACCTTAAATACTGAATTTAAGTGAATTAAGTAATACTGGATTTAAGTACTGGATTTTAAACCTGCTAAAACTACTACTGCTGCTGATTTTACTCCTGCTTTTATTGTTATAATTCTACTACTAACGTGAGAGCAACAATAAGTTATGTGAACTCCTATTGTCTGGATATTGGATATTAATTAAAAATAATAATTAGTTAGTACACATTACTTAGTACACTTCTAATACTATTGTTACTACTACTACTACTACTACTACTACTAATAATAATAATAATAATACTGCTACTACTAATAATGACCGTTATGGACTTTTCCTACACATCAGAAATAAAGACTCTCATATAGAGTGCTATGCATTATTTTAGTGAAATTCAAATGATACAAAGAAATAAGAAAAAAAAAAAAATGATGTAATTGAATGCACAAAAAAGTATAAAAGAAAAAAAATTGCAAGGAAATAAACATTATATAACTTTGGGATAGAATTATCTGTAAGATGAAATAAAATAAAAAAGGTTAATGTTTAAAATAAAAAAAAGGAGATTTTTTAAATAGGAAACAAAACGAAAGAACAGAAGAAATACTTTCACGTTAGTATAGTCTTAAAAAAAATTAACACACACACACATATACATATATGTACACACACATACATACATACAGGTGCATCTCAATAAATTAGAATGTCATGGAAAAACTCAATTATTTCAGTAATTCAACTCAAATTGTGAAATTTGACTGAAGTAGTTTAAGTCTTGGGTTCTTTTAATTGTGATGATTTGGGCTCACATTTAACAAAAACTCACCAATTCACTATCTCAACAAATTAGAATACTTCATAAGACCAATAAAAAACATTTTTAGTGAATTGTTGGCCTTCTGGAAAGTATGTTCATTTACTGTACATGTACTCAATACTTGGTAGGGGCTCCTTTTGCTTTAATTACTGCCTCAATTGGGCGTGGCATGGAGGTGATCAGTTTGTGGCACTGCTGAGGTGGTATGGAAGCCCAGGTTTCTTTGACAGTGGCCTTCAGCTCATCTGCATTTTTTGGTCTCTTGTTTCTCATTTTCCTCTTGACAATACCCCATAGATTCTCTATGGGGTTCAGGTCTGGTGAGTTTGCTGGCCAGTCAAGCACACCAACACCATGGTCATTTAACCAACTTCTGGTGCTTTTGGCAGCGTGGGCAGTGCCAAATCCTGCTGGAAAATGAAATCAGCATCTTCAAAAAGCTGGTCAGCAGAAGGAAGCATGAAGTGCTCCAAAATTTCTTGGTAAACAGGTGCAGTGACTTTGGTTTTCAAAAAACACAATGGACCAACACCAGCAGATGACGTTGTACCCCAAATCATCACAGACTGTGGAAACTTAACACTGGACTTCAAGCAACTTGGGCTATGAGCTTCTCCACCCTTCCTCCAGACTCTAGGACCTTGGTTTCCAAATGAAATACAAAACTTGCTCTCATCTGAAAAGAGGACTTTGGACCACTGGGCAACAGTCCAGTTCTTCTTCTCCTTAGCGCAGGTAAGACGCTTCTGACGTTGTCTGTGGTTCAGGAGTGGCTTAACAAGAGGAATACGACAACTGTAGCCAAATTCCTTGACACGTCTGTGTGTGGTGGCTCTTGATGCCTTGACCCCAGCCTCAGTCCATTCCTTGTGAAGTTCACTCAAATTCTTGAATGGATTTTGCTTGACAATCCTCATAAGGCTGCGGTTCTCTCGGTTGGTTGTGCATCTTTTTCTTCCACACTTTTTCCTTCCACTCAACTTTCTGTTAACATGCTTGGATACAGCACTCTGTGAACAGCCAGCTTCTTTGGCAATGAATGTTTGTGGCTTACCCTCCTTGTGAAGGGTGTCAATGATTGTCTTCTGGACAACTGTCAGATCAGCAGTCTTCCCCATGATTGTGTAGCCTAGTGAACCAAACTGAGAGACCATTTTGAAGGCTCAGGAAACCTTTGCAGGTCTTTTGAGTTGATTAGCTGATTGGCATGTCACCATATTCTAATTTGTTGAGAGAGTGAATTGGTGGGTTTTTGTTAAATGTGAGCCAAAATCATCACAATTAAAAGAACCAAAGACTTAAACTACTTCAGTCTGTGTGCATTGAATTTATTTAATACACGAGTTTCACAATTTGAGTTGAATTACTGAAATAAATGAACTTTTCCACGACATTCTAATTTATTGAGATGCACCTGTATATATATATATATATATATATATATATATATATATATATATATATATATATATATATATATATATATATATATTACACACCAAAAAAAAGGAGAGAAAAAAGGTGTCTTTTCTTTGTAGTTCTGCCTGGTTGTTTGATCGAAATGGTGAATTTGGGAATTGACATCTTGTCATTTATCCTGATACACCACTCACCACTGGCAACATTTTATTTTATTTTTTTTTGCTTGCCGAATTGGAAATTGGTTTAATTTGGCTTGCATGGCCAATTTTCTTACACAGCCATGTTAATTTTGTTAGACAGGCACGGCGCCAAAGAAAAGCCTGAACTCTGAGGGTCAGAGGTGATGATGATGCCGAGACTACGGAGCGCAGGCCTCGTATCGCACAATTACAACTAGATTAGGGACATAATCACGACGTCGAGGCGTCAGAGTCATTTAGGCAAGCAGACAGAAAGGGCTAAAAAAAAAAAAAAAAAAAAAAAAAAACTTTCCTCATTTTGCAGATAAAAGCGAGAGCGAGAGAGAAGAGAGGGGGAGAAAGGAAGAGATAATGACCCTCTACCCATTTACATTGCTTTCCCCCTAAAAACACCATCATTATTCTATCCAGCTATTGATTTCCTGCAATCATCGCACTTTGCTTTACGGGCGACGGCTCATTTTTCGTCTCTCGTGTTTTTTTTTTCCTTTACCGGCAAGAGATGATTATTCGATGACCGCTCATTTCTTAATTTATTTGATTACAAATATAAAAAAAATAACACAGCGGATGAAAACACGTTTTATTTTGAGGCTGTAATTACATGCAGCCTCCTAGAGACATAAGAGCTTATTTAATACAATATTTAATATTCAAACAGCTAGCTGTTATTATTAAGCTACTCCAGTGCCAGCCATTTTGTTTAATGTTAGTCAGCTAAATCTGTGGTGTTAATAGCTAGCAAACATATGATATATTTTTTTTAGGTCAGCTTACAAATATACTTTACATTCACAGCATGTACGTAGCTTCTACGTTCCTAATAAAGTGGATTATAGCCTTAAATATGAAATGGTGATCATATTTTTCTTTACCAGCAAGAGATGATCATTCGATGGTCAATCGTTTCTTTCATTATTTGTTTATAGATTTTCTTTTTTTAAAGCAGTTTTTTTTTTTGGTTTACGTCAATGTAATTCTGTCATGACTGCAGCCTGTCTGAGACTATTAGAGAGAAAAAAACTCCTAGTCTGGCTGAACAGGCAAATCATGTTTATTTTCTATAAGAAAGAGAGAGAGAGAGAGAGAGAGAGAGAGAGAGAGAGAGCGAGCGAAATGGTGGATGATTTCAGAAAGTCCACCCACTGCGCACACACAACAGGAAATCAATGGCTCGCAGTGGACCAGCTCATCCCCCTCGCCACTAGGGATGAAATAGTAAGGGATGGTTAGAGAGAGAGACAGAGGCAGAGAGAGAGAGAGAGAAAAGAAAGAGAAAGAGAAAGACAGGATGAGAGATTTGAGAGGTTTGTGTTTTCAAATCAGGTGACGACCTTTTTTTCTTCTTTCGCCTTTCCTTTTCTTTTTATTCCATAAACACTTCTAGTGCTATATATAATTCACACGTCAATACGACAACGCTTTTAGTTGTTTGCACAGTCACCCTAATCATCTTTTTCTTTTTTTTTTGGTTCGCCATTCAGTCCTGAGAGCACTTTATGTGTGAGTGAGTGTGTGTGTGTGTGTGTGTGTGTTACAGCATGGGCTTTTCATCTGAGATTCGATGAGCCATGTCCTCTTTGCAGCTGATATATCGAGAGTGCCCCTCTCTCTCTCTCTCTCTCTCTCTCTCTCTCTCACGCCCTCTCCTTATCCATTCCCTTGCTGTGGGGATTTGCTGTGCTCCAGTGCTTATTAAGATTTAGCCCCTGATTTGGGATGTTGCCATGAAAAAAGGCCCTCAGGCTGGACAGAGCACTTCGAAACGTCTCTATTCAGCCACCTATTTAAACCAAGAGATTGTCACTGCTTCCTGTTGACTCTCTCAGAAAGCTCCGGAAGGTGTGCAAGCGACATAAGGTTATACACTCGTACTTGGTGTCGCTGTTATACTGGGAATAATCCACATCTTACTTTAATACTTGTTTTTAGCAGTATTACCTAAATATCAGAGGTGCCAATATTTATGCTGTACGGTGATAGAGTAGATCTGAAAATGTTCCTCACGCTCAAATTCAAGTGTATTTCTAACCAAAGAGCTGTTAAAATAAAGAAACAAAAACAGTTGCTTTATTAATATGACTTATTGGTGTTAAGACATTACCTCAGGCTAGTTAAGCAGCCAAAGTGAAGTGGACTTGAAATGGTTTAAAAGAAAGAAAGAAAGCGTGCCTGGAAGGCATGCCCGTGGCTCTTTCCCGTACGGCACGACCACTGAAGAACATGGCTTTAGGGAAATCAATCGAATGTGGAGCTGCTAAGCTTAATGTTACTGCGTATTTATTGAAAAGAAGCACTACACTGTGCTTCGTGCTCAAGCTAAACCCATATTAGCACAAATAAAAATAGCTCTAATAATTATTATTGAGTTATTAAGTTATTCTGATGTATACAGGTTTGTATAAGGAAAACAAAGTATAAAGTATTGAATGATGGCTAAGATGAATATTTTTGTGATCATAATGACCTCAGAACCTGCTCAATTAAAATCATATTCCTAACATCGACGGGATGATTCATTAATTTAATACGTATTTATGGATCATGAGGGAAATATGAGCCATTCCTGCATGCAAAACACATCAGGACTGATTTGTTCAGTGATTAGCTGATTAGCACATTTCTTAGCTAATTAGTCAGTGACTAGCAGATGAAAAGGTGCGGTGAAATTAGCAGTATGGTGTGCAGTGTATTAACTTTTTACTTCTTTTCCCTTTCTTCTTTCTCTGGATGCTAGCCTAATGTTGAATCGGTACACTTTGTTTAAAAGCAGTATGTTTTGAAGCAGTGTGCTAGTGCTGTGTTGAATCTATGCGCTAACTTTGTTTTGAAGAAGTACGCTAGCTCTGTGTTGAATCTATATGCTAAGTTTGTTTTGAAGCAGTATGCTAGCTCTGAGGTGAATCTGTAAGTTTGTTTTGAAACAGTATGCTAGCTCTGAGGTGAATTTGTCTGCTAACTTTGAGGTTAATTAGTTTGATATGAATGTTTTGAAGCATTATGCTAGCTCTGTGTTGAATCTGTGTGCTAAGATTGTTTTAAAGCTGTAAGCTAGCTCATCGTTGAATCTGTACACTAGCTTTGTTCTGAAGCAGTTCTATATGCTAAGTTTGTTTTGAAGCAGTATGCTAGCTCTGAGGTAAATCTGTCTGCTGTGAATGTTTTGAAGCTCTGTGTTGAATCTGGATACTACGTTTGTTTTAAAGCCGTAAGCTAGCTAATTGTTGGACCTGTACACTAACTTTGTTTTGAAGCTGCATGCTAGCTTTGTGTTGAATTTGTGTTTGTATGCTAAATTTTGAAGCAGTATGCTAGCTAGCCACTAACTTTGTTTTGACGCAGTAAGCCTGCTCTGAGGTGAAGCTGTACGCTAACTTTGTTTTGAAGCAGTATGCTAGCTCTTTGCTGAATCTGTGTGCTAAGTTCTATTTAAAGCCGAAAGCTAGTGCAGTGTTGAACCTGTACGCTAACTTTGTTTGGAAGTAGTGAGCTAGCTCTGTGTTGAATCTGTGTGCTAAATTTCTAACTCTGGGTTTCACCTGTATGCTAACTATGTAGAAGATTCTCCTTTGTTTTTGTTTTTTTTTTTTTTTTTTGCTCTGTAGATAACGTTAAACTGCTATTCTAGCCCTTTTGCTTTATGGTGTGGCGTAAAACATTTGCGAGACATTTATTAGCATTAGGAGTAAAACATTTTTCACTCCTGCTCCTCTGTCTTGTGACCTCTGCCTCGTCTCTCATAACGAATGACTGGCTTGTAAGGATGGCTTTTTACGTCGATGTCCAACTGTAATACGTTCAGGGAGCAGCTTTATGAAATCACAACGAGCAAATGGACGGAGCGGGTAGTCACTCAGCACTGAGGGAATCCAACCAACGACCTCCTGAAATATAAGACGCTATCATCCACTTGGCATTCTTATTCTTATTCGGACGTGGAATTCGATTAAATAACCAAGTCTGACATTTTAAGTCTAAGATTACTTCCTTTAAATAGGATTAGTGCTTTCATCACATTAGTAGGGGGCATGTATTAAATTTGCACTCTGCTCAGTAATGAGCCTAGCTCCTGCACTCTTATGTGTCATTCGTTAATGTTAATGATATAATACTGCTTATTAATATCGATTAAGTTAAATATGGAATAAAACATGACAAGTTACTGATTATTATCCAAAGTTATACAGCCCGAAGTGTGTTATTGCTCCTAGACCACAGCCACTTGCCACAGTAACCAAAGGAAAGGTTATCTGGTTGTGATGCTGCGAATTGGCCTTTGGGACTTTCTGCTTCGTTGCTTCTCTTTTTCTAGAACATTCCCGCAAATGCCTTAATACTTGTGGGCCTTGTAATGGAGAGAAAAGATACTGAGTGTATGGACATGGAGACCCACAGACCTTTACTAAAAGCATAAGTAAATGCATTAGTGAGAGTATTAATTAACGTGTTATCTGGTGGAATCCGGTTTTAGATGTGTGCGTGTGTGCGTGTGTTAAAGAGAATATTTAGTCTGCTGGAAGAGCGAGACATTCATTGAAGTCAATATTGCAATGAAAAGCTTGTCGTCTCTGTTCATTTCTGTTGAAGGCTGCGTCTCAATCAGCTCCCTAGGTAGTGTAGAAGAATCAGTATATTGTGTAGATGAGTTGGGACAGTGATAAGGACTACATTTCGGGACACTCAATTTCCGACATGACTGCTTTCTGGTTGATTTTGAATAATAAAGTGGATAAGTTGTTTATCATTAATACTACAGTGATGTTGTATTCTTGAATCTGATTGGTCGGGAGGTGTGTGTGTGTGACGCTACATACTTTAATCTTAATAATAAATAAATTTAAAGTGTGTTGTTTAACAAATAAATATATATCATTTTTATCATTAGGAGTCTCCAGTGTCAGCGTTCTGTAGCAGATAGTGAGTTTTCCACCACAAGGAAACACAAGGAGCTGCAGTTTTTTTTCGTGTGTGTGTGTGTGTGTTATTACCTTCAACAGAGGTTGGCGAAGGAGTTCAAGTAAAATGTCTGTTTAGGGAACGAAGATGTGAAGGTGGTCTTGCTTAGAATCAGAGTTAGACACCATATGGAGACAGGAGCGCTAGTGTTATATGAGGCAGGAGCAGCTCTTGATGTGTTTTGTGTGTGTGTGTGTCAGCAGACGTTCCACAGGGCTTATCACACACTGTGCAGAAAGCAACCTGCCCCTGGTGATTACCTACCTCTGTGTGTGTGAGACTGAGTGTGAGGGTGACTGATTCTCTCAGTAATGATGTCATCCTCGAGGATGTAATTCACAGTAATCTGGCGTGTGATTCTTATTTTCCTTGTCTGAGAGAGCAAGAGGACACCAATACCACTCCCACCTTCCATCTCTACTTTCTCTCTCACACCATCTTTCTTCACTATTTCGCCCATAGGATCAGGTGTTACACTTATGATCAAGTCATGCAGATTTCACACTTGTTTGCACTAAACCTCCCCCTCAGGGTCTGACAGACACTCGATCGCTGGACAGTGAGCTGGGGTCAGGTACCTGGTTGATTTGTGCCATTCTGTCCTTCTTCCTTTTTTTTTTTTTAAGTATAGGTTCATTTGTAAGCCTTAATTATTCATTATGAATCTCAGATATTGTTACTAATCCAGGAAATCACAAATCTGTGCATTTTACCTCATAACTAAATGCATGCTTTTTATTAAGTATTAATAATTTAATATAAAATAAGACATTATTAGTAATATACAGCATATATTTATTTAGATTCTGCATGGTTTCATATAAATAAAGGAATCTCAAGACTCAAATATACCATATACACTCAATAAACATTAATTTCTGAATTATAAAGTGGGGTACCAAATATTTGGACACTGATCTGACAGAAATATTGTTATTTTTACCACAGCATTTGAGACTAAATTGAAACACAGACCTTGAGCTTTAATCCGATGCTATTTTCATCCAAATTGGTTGAACGGTATAAGAATTACAGCACTTTTAATAAGTGGTCCAAATGTAAATGGAAAATTGACTGCCTTTTATTCTGCATGTTATTCTGTCAGATAAAATCTAGAGTTGGAACCATTTTTGTTTGGAATCTGTTGCTGTTCACTTTCAATATGGAGCCCGAAGAGTTAACATTAGGCTGAAAAATCTCAACAACCCCATTAGAGAGAGAGAGAGAGAGAGAAGAAGAATATCAGGTGTGAATCAACCATTTGGTATCTTTTTACTCCAAAATAAAAAAGATGGTGAGCACCAAGAAGCACCACCAGAAATCCCTGGAAAACTAAAAAAATCCCTGGAAGTGTTGTGTGATGACAGAAGGATTCTCCCTTTAACAAAAGATCATGAATATCTGTGTCAAAGCCAACAATTTAGAGAAAATCTCACCATTGTAAATGCAAAGGATTGAGCACAAGAGTTTGCCAAAAACACTTCAGGATGGATGAATGAGACAAAGTAAAAACTTGGCAAAGATGAACGATGGGAAAAGAAAGGCATGTTTGAGAGAACGAACTGCTCGCCTCGTCTTATGGCGTGATTGCGTATGGCTGCCAATGGAACAGGTTCCCTTGTATTTATTAACGATAGAACTGTTGACAAGAGCAGGATGATGAATTCTGAAGTGTATAGAGCTATAATCTGTGCTCAGATTCAGCCTTATGATTCAAAACCCAATTTGGTTGAATGGCGTTTCATATTAATGTATGTAATTTATTGATATTACATCATAATATAAGGAGTAAAACACAGTGATGTATGTAATTTATTAGTAAAACAATTTTCTGTTATCACTCATGCTATAGTTGCTTCAAACAGGTTATTTTCCTCACAGGAATCTTCAGTTAACTCTCTTTTGATATGAATAAGACCAAAATAAATTCAGCTTATGTTACTTGGAAAACTTACCTCAGAATGTAGCTACACCAGAGACTAAATAAGTTGTTATTAAGCTGTCATTACTGCATTAGCATGGAATAAAAGCCATTCAGAGTTCTCTGGGAGTGGAAACCTAAACCAATTTAACTAATGAACTTTTTGACAGACAGACTGCCTTCTTACTATTTAAGCAAAGAGCTGAAGCTTGCTAATTACCGTATTAGCTTTACCTGAGGCGAGCTGTGTAGTTAGAGAACACATTTACCCATTAATTGTGGCACATTATCGATTGTGGAGCTAGGTTGACTGTACGTTATTTATTTATTTATTCAAAACACAGGTCATGTCTGTTTACTCAGAGCCGGAATAATTTTCTTGTCACCTGAAGTTGTTTGCTCTGAGGACGAAAAGGTGGTAATTGACAGGAAAAGACTGACTGATTGGATAATGAGGTGCGACGTCTCTGCCGCTTTCTTCCCGCCACGGCCAATTAATTCAGGTGTAAATATTTGTAAATGGTTCTGGATTGTACAGCATGCAAACGCTCAAAATAAAAAAACAAAAAAAGGAAAAAGAAGACACGTTTATTAAATACGGGTAACATAATCAGGCAGAATGAAGCTGGGGATTGAATCCAGGATCAACTCACATGGCAAATAGCGGCGTGTTGTTAGTGGATCGTATTGATCCGAGCACGCTACACAGCATCGTATCTAAAAGCTATCGATTGGCATAAACAAAAAGGACCGAATTCAGAGAGCGGTATGAATTTTTAATATAGCGGGGCCTCCCGAAGCCATCGGAGATGGAGCTTTTCCATGATTCACTACCTGAGTAAGTGCTTATTCAGTCCCGAGGAGGGGGCGCAGATGTCTTCTTTTCAAAAAATGCTAATCTGCAGAAAGGAGTGAAACGTGCAGAATTCATTCCCTGATGTTTTCTCCTTGCATGCACTTTGCAGCAAAAAAAAAAATAAAATTTAGCCTCCTGGCTAAAAAAAAAGTTGCATTGAGTTTATTTTGCTTCAGCACTTAGAAGACAGGATTTGTTTCAGCTTTGTATAAGATGTACGGAGTTTGTTTCCCCAGGGGATGCTAATAGTCCCTGAGGCAATCCAACACATACACACACACTCGTACATGGTGTACCGCCAAAATTGAGGTCCTCTCATGGGCCCGATTGAAAATTTCATCCACAGCACTTTCCAGTGCCTGTTTGAGGATACACAGACCCGAATTTCTCCTTCCTACAGTTCTCCGTTTGGAATAAAAAAATTAAGGATATAAAATTAGCTGTACATTTAAAGGGATGGATATGTTCTAACTACGGTTTTCTCTGTAGTCAACGGCATTTTCAGTCATTTTTGTGGCTCGGGAGTACACAGCTGAAGTGTTTTGCTGCTTGGTGCTTTGCGCTTGAGATCATTGGAGATTTAATAGAATCTCAAGAGTGTGTGCGTGTGTGGACAGACTGTGGATCAGTGCCAGGCAGGAAGAGCCAGGAAATCCCCAATCAGGGGCCAAATTTGGCTAGAAACAAGGGCACAGTGCCCACTTATCCCACCATCCAGCAAGAACAATGTCTCCACTCTAAACTTTATTAAATGCTCTGCTAATCTTCTAAATTCAGGATATATACGATGAACGAGTTACCACAGTAACAGCTCACAGTGGCGGTAAAAAAAATTCCGGTTTAAATCTAAATAATAAATTCACTCATTTATTGAGGTCATGCAAATCAGAGCATGGATGAGCCTACTTGAAGGCTGTCAAGTAGGGGGCGGGGCATCTTGTGCTGTTGTGGTAAATAGATGTTTGTGTCAACAGATCATGTTTTAGTGTATACACTAAGCTCAGACTGTGGTGAGCAGTTCAGTTATGCGAGCACCGAGCACTAAGACATGCTGAACATGCAGGCTCTTCACATTTATGCAGTGACAAATGAAAGCTGGATAAATCCCAGCACCTACATCTGGCTTGGCATTAGCAAGTTGTCAAATTCTTTGCCATTAGCTGACTTTGCATTATGACATTCTTTGTCCGGTGGGTACTTCTCGAGAAGCCAGACTCGGTTAATTAACCGTTTTTTTATTGCGTCGGTTCCCACACAATCCCAGCCCTTATTAGTTAATTAATTTCCTCTTGAGCGAACCCATGCGGTCGACTTGTAATTGAATTCTAAGATGGCATTTTCAGTGTGCGTTGTTTGTAATAATGGTATGAGAACATAGACGTGTGGATGTGGGAAAAGGAGGAGAAGAACAGTGGCATGTACATGTGAGTATGTGTGTGTGTGTGTGTGTGCGTGTGAATTTATGAGTGCAGGCCTTGATTAAATCCATGACCTTCAGCGCCCGCACACGCAATCAAGACGAGGGCAAATTCATCATCCCATTGATCCATCAGTTGAATTGCGTTTTGCGACTTGACCTCGCCAAGATAGTCTAATTTGCTCTCCTGGCATGTTCATGCCTTAACTGCATCATGAATTTACAACCCTACCCTGTGACACACTACCCGTATCCTACACACACCTTCTCTGCCTCTGAACCAAGCAGCAAAGCAATCAAATAAATTTGCCCTCACAGTTCATTAGCATTCAGTCTCGCCTCCCCTTTCCCACACTGGAATTTGCATACATGGGAATATTTTTGTTTTATACCAGCTAGTGCCAGGCTAACACTCTTTTCTTTCTGCCTCCCGTTCGTGAGTGGTATGGGGAAAAAAAAAAAAAAAGTGTAGCCGTACAAGGCTCCTTAGAGGATTGGAGAAACTGGGCCATCCAAGAAGGCTCTGGGGCAAAGGAGTAAAGAAAACAAGACAGAGAACAGAGGGAACAGTTTTTGGAAACTGTTTTCTGGATCAATTTTTGTACTTGTAGTCATAAAATGAAGCTATGTATCATTTAAATTGCTGAAAATGGAAAAGCAAGACAAGTGCTCAGGGATGTCTTGGTCCAGGAGAATATTGAGCGTGGTGGTCTTATGGATGGATGGACGGATGGATGGTCTAAGGAATGTATATAAAGATGGATGGCTGGATGGATGGATGAATGGATGGAATGTTTATATGGGTGAATGCATGAAGTCATAGATGCAGGAATGGACTTATAGTAGATGTTTGGAAGAACTGATGGATAGACGGATGGATGGATGGATGGACAGATGATCTAAATAATGGGTGGACATATAATGCAGGTGTATGAATGGACATCTAGCTGTATGGATGAACTGAATGATGGATGGATGAATGGTTGGACTGTAAAAAGGACCGTGGTGTGAATCTAATCCTGAATTTAATCGTAAGCCTGCGATAGGTTGGTACCCTGTCCAGGGTGTCCCCCGCTTTGTGCCCTAGGAACCCTGGGATAGTCTTCAGGTTTCCCATGACACTATATAGATTAAGGAGTACAGAAAATGAATGGATGAAAGCTTTCAATGTGTCGCTAACCTTTAGGCTGTTTTCTGTTTCTTTTCATTGCAGCTTGCAGACCAGGTACCTACAAGGCTTCGGCCAAAGATGCCTACTGCACCAAGTGTCCTCCACACAGCTACTCACAGCAGGAGAAGGCATCTGAGTGCACATGTGAGAAGGGCTACTATCGCGCTGACATGGACCCTCGATCTATGGCCTGCACTAGTAAGTTGATGGATGTGGACTAGTAGAAATTGTGAAAAAATAAGCACCTAAGCTGACATAGATATGTTGAGGATGAAGAGACCCCAAGCGGGATCTGTAAGTTGAAGAAAAGGAGGGATGGCGGGATGAAATGGTGGACTCGATTCAACTCTGGCTAAGCAGAGTGAGCAAGATAAACATTTCAGTGTACACATATGTAGACATTTGCCTATTCTAGTTAGATGGATAAGAAGATGGATAGCAGGCATGCACCTTCATTTTTATTGAAAGTGCCTAGATGACCATATATCAAGATGTTTGGAAGGATAGATGGATACAAATGACATAGACTGGATGATGGATGGATAGACGGATGGATGAGTAGTAGTTGATTGCATGCACTGTAAGGTAGATGATTGGATAACAGTTACAAATAGAATATAAATATGTCAATGAAGCCTTATTGATATTTTAATATGTGCTCTCAGGCCTTAGTTTGGTAGAGGGCTTTGGGAGGGGGGTCCACTCTCTCAGTCCTTTTGTGGTGAATTGAGGATGGGCTGTACTGGGAGAATCGATATATTGATAGGTGGATGGGTGGAAGTATGAATTTATGATGCATGAATGAGCATAGACAGACAGACAGACAGACAGATAGATAGATAGATGAATGGAGCATAATGTGTGTCACTTGGAAGGGTGGTTGTATAAATGAATGGATTAAAGGATGGTCAAAAGTTTGAGCAGAAGTATGAATGGATAGATGCAAGAATGGACATATAGTAGCTGACTAGATGAACTGAAAGATAATGCATGGATGGATGGATGGATGGATGGATGGATGGATGGATGGACGGAAATCTAGTAGCTGTATGGATGAACTGAATGATGGATGGATGAATGGGTGTGCTGTAAAATAGATGGATGAATGAAAAGGTAAAATGAAAATGAAACAGGTGCATGGATGAACAGATGTATGGCTGGAGAAGAAGATTTTCTCAGATGCATTGAGAGGTTATTGCTAAGTGACTATTACATCATTGCCTGATAATGCTTATTCAGGACATTTACAGGGTTCATGAGATCACTATATTGACTCATAGTAGGAATAGGGCAGTGGTGCAGGGGGTGGGGTAGTTACTGTTTGGGTGAGGGCAGGTGGGGATTAATGGGTGTTTGAGATCGACTTATTAAGTGAGCAAGATGGGGTGATGCAAATATTTAAAATTCTATGTCTTTTTAATCATTTTATTCATCTCTAATTCTTCCATAACAGTAGTGGAACTCAATTAACAGATCCACTGCATTGATAATACAAGTCACGCATACTGACTTGTGTATGCATGTTCATAATGACCTTCAGCTATCACACACACACACACACACACACAGCATAGGTGTTATCACTTGCCCAAGAGCTCGATTGCAATAATCTAAAGAATTCAGCAGTGGGAGAGAAAAGTGTGTGTGTGTGTGTGTGTGTGTGTGTTTGCTGAGACATGGAAATCATGTGCCAGGAAGTAACAATAATGTGCTAATCGAATCACTCCCATTTGTGGCATGCACTAGACAAAAGGACGCTGATACACGCAGCATGCCTGCTGCAGAGCTGAGGACACACACACACACACACTCACACACACACACACACACACACACACACACACACACACACACACACACACACACACACACACAGCAAGAATCAAATTGAGAGTCAAAGAAAGGAAAATGAATCAGTAGGTGAGAATCAAGCACACACACAATTGTTGATGAAATGAGTCAGATGAGCTAATGAACCAGGAATCAAACACACATTTCAGAATCAAATACAACAACAACCACACACACACACACATACTCTTGGGAATCAAATAATGAGTCAGAGGAGAGCAAATGAATCAGAAGATACAGAAGAATCAGAAGATACTCAAACACACATACACGCTTGAGAATCAAATAAAGAGTCAGGGGAGAAATGAATCAGAAAAAGTGAATCAAGCAAATTTTCAGAGAAAGAGAAAATAATTAGGAAACACAAATATAAAAAGCAAACAAGAGTCAGATGAGAGTGAATTTGTCAGGGGATGAGAATACAACACACACACACACACACACACACACACACACACACAGTAAGAGGTGTGGCGATGTACAGTGGGGCAAAAAAGTATTTAGTCAGCCACCAATTGTGCAAGTTCTCCCACTTAAAAAGATGAGAGAGGCCTGTAATTTTCAATCATAGGTACACTTCAACTATCAGAGACAGAATGAGAAAAGAAAATCCAGAAAATCACATTGTCTGATTTTTAAAGAATTTATTTGCAAGTTCTGGTGGAAAATAAGTATTTGGTCAATAACAAAAGTTCATCTCAATACTTTGTTATATACCCTTTGTTGGCAATGACAGAGGTCAAACGTTTTCTGTAAGTCGCCACAAGGTTTTTACACACTGTTGCTGGTAGTTTGGCCCATTCCTCCATGCAGAGCTCCTCTAGAGCAGTGATGTTTTGGGGCTGTCGCTGGGCAACACGGATTTTCAACTCCCTCCAAAGATTTTCTATGGGGTTGAGATCTGGAGACTGGCTAGGCCACTCCAGGACCTTGAAATGCTTCTTACGAAGCCACTCCTTCGTTGCCCGGGCGGTGTGTTTGGGATCATTGTCATGCTGAAAGACCCAGCCATGTTTCATCTTCAATGCCCTTGCTGATGGAAGGAGGTTTTTACTCAAAATCTCACGATACATGGCCCCATTCATTCTTTCCTTTACACGAATCAGTCGTCCTGGTCCCTTTGCAGAAAAACAGCCCCAAAGCATGATGTTTCCACCCCCATGCTTCACAGTAGGTATGCTGTTCTTTGGATGCAACTCAGCATTCTTTCTCCTCCAAACACGGCAAGTTGAGTTTTTACCAAAAAGTTCTATTTTGGTTTCATCTGACCATATGACATTCTCCCAATCCTCTTCTGGATCATCCAAATGCTCTCTAGCAAACTTCAGACGGGCCCGGACATGTACTGGCTTAAGCAGGGGGACACGTCTGGCACTGCAGGATTTGAGTCCCTGGCGGCGTAGTGTGTTACTGATGGTAGCCTTTGTTATTTTGGTCCCAGCTCTCTGCAGGTCATTCACTAGGTCCCCCCGTGTGGTTCTGGGATTTTTGCTCACCATTCTTGTGATCATTTTGACCCCACGGAGTGAGATCTTGCGTGGAGCCCCAGATCGAGGGAGATTATCAGTGGTCTTGTATGTCTTCCATTTTCTAATAATTGCTCCCACAGTTGATTTCTTCACACCAAGCTGCTTACCTATTGCAGATTCAGTCTTCCCAGCCTGGTGCAGGTCTACAATTTTGTCTCTGGTGTCCTTTGACAGCTCTTTGGTCTTGGCCATAGTGGAGTTTGGAGTCTGACTGTTTGAGGTTGTGGACAGGTGTCTTTTATACTGATAACGAGTTCAAACAGGTGCCATTAATACAGGTAGCGAGTGGAGGACAGAGGAGCCTCTTAAAGAAGAAGTTACAGGTCTGTGAGAGACAGAAATCTTGCTTTTTGTAGGTGACCAAATACTTATTTTCCACCATAATTTGCAAATAAATTCTTTAAAAATCAGACAATGTGATTTTCTGGATTTTCTTTTCTCATTCTGTCTCTCATAGTTGAAGTGTACCTATGATGAAAATTACAGGCCGCTCTCATCTTTTTAAGTGGGAGAACTTGCACAATTGCTGGCTGACTAAATACTTTTTTGCCCCATTGTATGTGGTGTGCATGATTGGTAGGTCTTCAGGGAGCTCTGTTCATTTATCTTAGCCTGTGGATCTGATAAAATGTCATCACCATGGCCAGTTAAACCCTCCCTCTGTCTCCTCCTTCACCAGTTCTTTCTTCCTCTCCTCCATCATGTCTGTTTTTCTATTTAATCTAGATGAAAAGAGACAGCTTTCAGTCATCATGAAAAATACTGAGCTGTTTTGATTAGGCCAGTGGGTCACACTGTGCTGATATCTGAACTTTTTATTGTATTTCTTCTGTCTTTCTCTTTTTCTCTGGTTGTTTGTGTAGATTTTTCTTTTTTCTATTCACTCACACATACTATGTCTCTTCCTCAGGGCCTCCATCAGCTCCAGAAAATGGCATCTCCACGCTAAATGATACATCTGTTGCACTGGAGTGGCGTCCTCCGAGAGACAGCGGCGGGCGCAGTGACCTTGCCTACAATGTGCACTGCAGGAAGTGCGCACCAGACGGCAGGAAGTGCGGCCCGTGTGGAGGCGGTGTTCACTTCACGCCACGGCAGTTTGGCCTTGATGCAGTGAAAGTGCTTGTGTCCGGCCTTCTTCCTAACACTGACTACGCGTTTAGTATCGAGGCGATCAACGGTGTCTCCGATCTGAGTCCAAGTCCGAAACAGCAGCTCACCATCAACATCACCACCGGACAGACAGGTACAACCTGCTATTTATTTTGATATGAGTCCAAACTCATTTCAAAACATACAAATTTTTGTTCAAGGTTATGATTTTATTTAGCAGAACACTGAAAGCTGTGTAATATGTTTATGGATGTGTATTGTGAAACATCCACCTCTCACTTTCCACTCACTCATGCTCAAGGGCCTTTTATTGTAGCTTTTTGTTGTCCTTAGAGCCTCTTTAAAGATTTGAACCACAGGCTTGAGGCTTAACCACGACCTCAGAGCATAAAGATCAACAACTCTTGTATTCATCAGATTCCTCTATTTATAATGTTTTTTTTTATTTATATTCACTTGTAGATTCTACATGCTTTAGTAATAATGCTAGTAGTAAGTGTGAAATTCCTCTGGTTATGTAGTCAAGATAAATAGATAATCTAGAAGAGATGGCTGGATGAATGGATGGATGGATGGATGGATTGATACATTTCTGCCAGTTGAATGGATGGATAGAGGGATGGGTGGATGGATATATGGCAGGTAAATAAACAAACTGAAAGATGAACTGCAGCTGAATTGATTAACCTGAAGATGGATGGACAGACAGAAATAGATGGATGAATGGTTGAATGGATAGATTGATAAATTATCTGTTGTATAGTTGGTTTGAAGGATGGATGTATGGATGGATGGATGGATGGAAGAAATGATGGATAGATGGATAGATAGATAGATAGATAGATAGATAGATAGATAGATAGATAGATAGATAGATAGATAGATAGATAGACAGACAGACAGACAGACAGACAGACAGACAGACGAATGAATGGTCAAATGGAAAGACTGATAAATTGTCTGTTGTACAGTTGGTCTGAAGGATAGATGGGTGGAAGAAATGATTGCTGGATGGATAGATGAATGGATAGATAAATAGTGAATAATGGATAAATAGATATATTATTGTCTGAATGATGGATGGATGGATGAATGGATGGATGGATGGATGAATGGATGGTATAATGAATGGATGAATGGATAGCTAGACGGATGAAACAGGGAAGAATGGACATATGGTAGCTGAATGAATGTACTCATGGATGGATGGATGGATGGATGGATGGATGGATGGATGGTCTATAGGATGAAATCCTTCATAGTTGGCTCTCATTCACCAAAAGAGGCTTTTAGTTGCATTTCAGACTCACCCAAATTCAAAATCAGTCCCTCTACCTGACTCACTGACCCCTAAGCCCTTGGATTGGGACATTTCCAAGGAGTTCACGTACAGACTCATCAGCTGACTGGATACATTTCTGTGGTAATGTAGAAACTAGAAGCTCAGTGTGCTGCTGATTGTGACTGGCACTTCAGACTTGGAGTAATGCCCAGTCTTTCCATCATCATTTGGATTGTCATTCTTTTGTATCAGTATGGATAGAGATAAATGTGTGTGACGGACACCGGGGTCATAAATATGCATGAGGATACTGCAGAAGAGGGAGAGATAAACTGTAGCTGAGGGTAAAACGAGTCAACGAGTCGTTCTGAATACTTATTGAAACGTGGCTATTGGGTCTAACCTTGTAAAATATGTTACAATGAGATAAATGCTATAAGCATCTAAGTACATAGAGAGAGAGAGAGAGAGAGAGAGAGAGAGAGAAATGAAGAGAGAGAGGTGTTATTGGCCCAGACCAGTCAGGTGCCATCATAGGAGTGTAATTACATGCTGGAGTGTGGACAACACCATCCTGAGGCTGTGTGTGTGTGTGTGTGTGTGTGTGTGTGTGTGTGTGTGTGTGTGTGTGTGTGTGTGTGTAAGAGAACGAGAGAGATTTTGACTTTTGAAGATAACGTCTGAAAAGAATGATGAGGGGATTAAAAAAAACAATTTAGTTATTTAGCACTTTAACTACATAATAATATCTCTCTCTCTCTCTCTCTCTCACACACACACACACGGTTTGTTAAAATATTTCTAGATAAAGTTTCAAAATGCATCAACACCTCCATGCTGTGCTGTTTATCCTGCTGTAATTTCTCATTAAGAAATGCCTGCAATCAATTTCAATTACAAAATCTATTACTCTTTCTCTCTCTCTCTCTGTATCTCTCTCACTCTCTTTGTGCCTCTTTCTCTCTCTCTGTCAGTGAGTGTGATTCTGAAAGAGAGGAAGAGTAAAGATAGCATCACCCTGGCGTGGCAGGGACCGGACAGACCCAACGGAGTCATCGTCGAATATGAAGTCATTTATTACGAGAAGGTAATTCTCTCCTCTCCTCTCCTCTCCTCTCCTCTCCTCTCCTCTCCTCTCCTCTCCTCTCCTCTCCTCTCCTCTCCTCTCCTCTCCTCTCCTCTCCTCTCCTCTCCTCTCCTCTCCTCTCCTCTCCTCTCCTCTCCTCTCCTCTCCTCTCCTCTCCTCTCCTCTCCTCTCCTCTCCTCTCCTCTCCGTATCTCAACTGCCAGCCATCCATCCATCTATAAATCTTCTGACTGCTCATTTTCTCATCTCTTCATGCCTCTTTGCTCCTCATTTCCTTGTCTCTTTTTCAATTCAGACATTCACTTTCGTCTTCATCTTACAAGTTATTTTTCCCATTCCTCCTTCCTACCTATCCCGGGGCTCTAACACCTCTTTCCACGTACAAAACCATGCTTTTAGTGCTTTTAGAGCCGCAGTGCGATCGTAGAATGACAGCAGGGTGTCGCGGAGCCGTGGGGTGGCGTGAAAACGTTCTCACTTTAATGAGCACCGACACTGACACAAAGCCTCAGGACAACAGAATGAACCTCAGCTTAACACACAGCACGTGCGCTACACTTCCCAAACGTCTGAGGCCAGGAAGCACTTTTATTCGCTCAATTATTAAAAGCAGAAGCAATCATTTTAATATTTATGAAAGCACTTTACATCACCCCTCACTAATCAGCAAAAATGGTTCTTCCTAACCAGGAATAACTGTTTAGTAATAAACCTGTACTATTAGTGAGGAGTGCTATAATAAACAAATAAAAAGAAGCTTTGTTATTTGCAAAATATTTCACAGAAATTAATGACAGTAAGTAATTTAAAATATAATTGCTGTATGAAAATTTAGTTAAAAATATTATTTTAATATTATTATGATTTTAAAGTATAGTAATAAATAAAATAAAATAAAAAAAGTTAATACACACACACACACACACAACCTTTATCTATTATTTAAATATTTTATTAAAAAACATGTCAAAATATATGTCTCGGTTTAGTCTATATTTAGTTGAACTCAGATATGCATTTGTTTTAAATAATTATTTTATTTATTTATTTTAAATAAGTTGCATTTTTAGGAAAATATACAGCAAAACATTTATTTATTTATTTATTTATTTTTATTTTTATTTTTTTAGTTATCTATTTATTGTTTTAGAAACAAACAAAACAAGAAACACTGGAGACTCCTTTCAAAAACCAGCAACAAGCATTTCCATAAAGAAAACTCTCAACAATTACAGACGTTTTTGTCTGTTTGTTTTGTTTGTTACATGCAGCGTCCGCTATACAAGTAAGCCATTGATTAGCTGTTATAGAAAATGAATGAAATCTTCCGACCAATCAGAATTAAGCATTTAATAAAGCACTACGTGAAGCAAAGGTTTAAATGCTGTTAGTTCGGTTAGCGTACATCCTTCACGACCAGTTGGAGCACGAGTGTGTCGAGGAGCAGGACGGACCCAGATGCCGGATTAAGCGTGATTATGGGTTATGAGTTTATATTGAATATGCAGATTGGGTGTCTGGCACAGAGGAGTCTGTGGCAGATGGTGTGACACACACACACACACACACACACACACACACACTTGCACACTTGCTCGTTCTGGGTTCATTAGGTGGCGGAATGCCCCGTTGGAGTAAATGGAATCAGCTGCATGTACAGCTAGACTGAAGCTTGAGTGACAGCCGGTGCCATTTTGATTTCTCGGTGGACAATTGCTTTGTATGCTTAGCGCTTAGCTTATACACTCTGAACAAACATGTTAAATACACACACACAGACACACACTACATCGTCTCGAGCACCAGATGTTGACATTCTACCCACTCAGTACGAACATCCGACACACTCATGGCAGGAAACTGATCTAATATTTTGAATCTGATGAAGATACACAAGAGCTCTCTGCTTCGTAACACTCTTAGTACTTCCCTTCTTTTTTTTCCTCTCTCTCGCTACAGCCATTTCCATTTATTAAACACGACCTACTCAATAATTCAGAGGCGGAATATTATCCAGAGACTGTTCCTTTATTAAATCCATCAAAAGATCTACTCAAACTTTTTTTTTTGGTGTTAACAGAGCACCTCAAAAATCCCACATCCTGTATCCTGTAATGCTAATGCTGCTGAGAGTGAAAGGCGCTAGTTTAGCATGGGATGGTTAGTATAATGAAAATGCGATCATTCCAGTCAGTGTTCTCTTAAAATGTTAATATGCGCAGGAATGAATTCCAAAACGTTAGCATTTTTCAAGCGAGAACATAAAAATGTATGCTAGCTTTTACATCATAGTTACATAAAAAGCTCCATTTTAGCAAGGTTTTTTTTGACAAATAAACATTAGTCAACTAGTTTATTTATAGTTTAATCCTTTTTCTAGTGTTTTTCATTGTCATTGTTAGCAATAAAATGCTAATATTACAAATTTTTAGCAAGTGTTTATTCATTGTTTTGCTTAAATGTTAAAAACAATTACCATAGACCAGTAAAAATTATGCAAGAAAATGATGCTAAACATTGTCATGCTAACAAACCCTCATGCTAGTTTGTTTGCTGTCATTGTTAGCCTAAATTTGCTAGCTCATGTTACTAAATTCATCAAAATATTTTAGTTAATAACTTTGAAAGAGTTTGTGTTTATTCATTAATAGTAAATATGCCAAAAGCTTTTAACCTAAATTGCTAACAATTAAAAAAAAGTCCAAAGGAATTTTGGACAGTAAACATTTTAAAAAGAAATTTACAAGTACATTTCATTTGAATTTACGTGTTGTCATTGTCAGCCAAGATGCTAATATTGCTATATTTACCACAGAATGTTTGGTAACAAAACAAAACACAACTTCTCATTTAACAAAAATCTATCTTGGTATATAATACCAATCATTAGCATGTGTTCATTGTTAAGATACAAACAGTAAACTTTGAATATTAGTTTAAGTTGACTAAATTTCACTAGCCAAATATGCTAATGTTACTATAGTATAACATTAAAATTTGTTTATGCTAACTAATTCTGATTAGCATGTCTTCTTTAGCCTACAATGCTACTGTTACTTGATATACCAATGTTCAGTTTGGCCAGTCAATAAAAAAAATATGATAAAATATGAATCTATGCTAGCTAACCCTCACTAGATGTTAAAAATTAATAGCTGCTCATGCTGATTAATCATGATAATTCATAGCAGGTTTTCTCATGACTGCTGTGTCCTGTTTGGTCTTTTCAGAACCAGCGGGATCAGAACTACACAGTGCTGAAGACAAAATCTAACATGATGACCATTGAAGGCTTGAAACCCGGAACCATGTATGTATTCAGGGTTCGAGCTCGAACTGACGGAGGCTACGGCAGCTACAGCGGAGAGATCGAGTTGGAGACTAGCCAGGAAGGTAATTTCTCTGTCTCTCGTCTCTCCTCGTCTTACCTCTTCTTTGTCTTTATCGCCACTGTCATTATGCTTTTACTGGAAAATCCTTTTACTGCCGTTTTCTAATGGCTCCTGATGAATTTTTTAAGGTAGAACCTGTTGTTTCTCTGACGCTAATCAAACAAGATATTCACAGAACAGCTAAATATCACAGAAACGTTGGCTGAGGTGAAAAAATTACTTCTAAAATGAAAAAAATATCTCAAATCACTGTTGAAAAGTCCTTCCTCCTTCCTTTTAATTTGGCTAACATCAGTCAAGGAGAATAGATTAGCAGGCATATGATTAGCATTTTCGCTCGCTGCTTGTTCATTTGCCTGAAATTTGTGAAACAGTGGCTTGGAGAGTGATACTTTGGGGTTATATTATAACCATGATAACCATTTTTTATGATAATCTATGAATAAAAGCTAGTGAGAAACAGTTAGCATATTTTTTTAATTGATGCTAACTGACTCCTGCTTAGCTTTCATTTAGTCCTAGCAACTGTAACTTTTCTTGAAGAGAAAATTGATTATTTGGTCAATTTACGGGTATAAACGCTAATGAGAAATAGTTAGATTTTTTTTGGAATTGCTGCTAACTGACTAGAAATGCTAGCTGACTTTTGCTTAGCTTTCATTCATTACTAGCAACTGCAGCTTTTTCTGAATATAAAATTAATTATTTGAGCAATTTATATGAATAAAAGCTAGTGAGGAAGAGTTAGCATTATTATTTTTTTGGAATTGCTGCTATGACTAGAAATGCTAACTTACGCCTGCTTAGCTTTCATTTATTGGTAGCAACTGTAACTTTTCCTGAGGAGAAAACTGACCATACTGTAAAATGTATGTGAATAACAGCTAGTGAGGAAGATTCAGCATTATTTTCTTGGATTTGCTGCTAACTGACTGTAAATGCTAACTTACTTCTGCTTAGCGTTCATTCATTGGTAGCAACTGTAGCTTTTCCTGAGGGGAAAACGGGTCATTTGGTCAATTTATACAAATAAAAGATAATGATGAAGAGTTAGAATTATTTTCTTGGTGCTAACAGACTCCTGCTTAGCTTTCATTCTTTCCTAGCAACTGTAGCTGAAAATTGATCCTACTGAAAATTCAACTGAAAATTGATCATACTGTGCAAATTAAATGTACAACAGCTAGTGAGGGAAACTTAGCATTATTTTCTTGGTGCTATCTGACTGGAAATGCTAAGCTACTCCTGCTTTCATTCATTTCTAGCAACTGTAGTGTTTCCTGAGGAAAAAGTTGGTCATTTCTTTCATCTAGGTTTTCTCTCTTTCTTCTCCTGTGTGTGTGTGTGTGTGTGTGTTTGTTTGTTTACGTGTGTGTGTGTCTGATTGAGCAGCTGCTATGAGATTTAGCGCTTTGTTTTGGTTTTAATACCGTGAAGTGGAGTGTGACTTACTTACCTCTTTGCCTTTGTTACTCAAGAGAGAGGAAGCGTGTGTACATTTTAATACCTGAAAGGACAAGGGAAGCTCTGTTTCTCAAACCTGTTGGCTCGCAACAATCGACACGCACATCGACAAATCTTTAGGCCGTTGTACCAGGCACCTGCAGCGCATGTTTGACTAATTGAAGCCCTGTTACGCCCCAGCAGGACTTGGTCCAAGGTCACTTTTTTAATACTGTGCATCCATCACGTTAATTACTCTTATAATTAGACATGAGGTGCTTAAGCTCATGCCTCATTGCAATGTATTAATAAAAGCCATAAATTCCTTTGTTCTTTGGTCTCGGGGGATGATATAGCACGCATAAAGTGGGTTTTGTTCATAATTTCTGGCAGAGTAAGAGCTCACTGCTTTGATACATATTCAGTTAATTTAAGCACAAAATAAACAACCCAAGCATGAATCTCGAATGACTACCTACACATTCCTTCCTAGTCCTCTTGTCCTGCGCTGGTTTAATATCTAGCATACAGCTCTCTGAGTGCTGAATGTTAGCGAATGTAATTTGAAATCAATTCATGTCGCTAAGGATATTCATTTCATTTTCCCCGAGAGGGGCACTTACTCATGCGCAGCCCGGCCTTGATAAATGATGGATATGTTTTGAGTAATGGCTCTGAAAAAAAAAATCCATACAGTGGTGGAAACATAAAAAAAAAAAGCCTACAGCTTAACGGTAACACAGCCATTTTCTAATTTTCAGAATCTTTAAAAGATCCGGTATCTCGTCACACAGTGAGGGGCATCGCAGTAATTTATCCCTCTTTCTCTCTAGATATGCTGGCTATCGGAGATCCCAACCAGTCCACCATTTTGGCGGTGTCGATAGCAGGAGGCGTGGTGCTGCTCATCTTCCTCATCGCCTGCTTTGTAGTGAGCGGAAGGTAGGATTTTTTTGGCTAAAGCTTAGGAAATCATTTGCGATCGCATTTTTCTAAAATTCGAAATTAGCGAAATAAGGAAGTAAATAAAGAAAGTGAAGATTCTGTGAACCTAGCCTATTTATTCTAATAATTCTGTACTATACTATATAATTCTAATACAGTGGAACCTTGGTATACGAATGCCCTCCCTTACAAATTTCAGCCCTAAGAATTCAAATTTTGTAAGACATGTGCATTGGCATACGAAGCAATTTTTTTTTTTCAAAAAGTCAACCCACGGTTTCAACGTTGTCTTCGGCATGCGTTCAAAAGCTAGGTGATTTTTCGGGTGTATTTTTCTTGACAGATTGATGGCGTGGGTGCTCTGTTCTATTTTTAGCTCAAGCTTGGTGGCATGACTTCCTGTGAGGAGCCTTGACATGGAATGCTTGGCTTGGGTCAGTTCTTCGTAAGCAGCCATACAGTTTACATACGCTTCGTATTGGTAATATTGGTAATATTTTTGGGTGGCTGGAACGGATTATCTGCATTTAAATTATTTCTTATGGGGAAATTTGTATCGTGATACAAATGTTTGCCTTAAGAACTCGCCTCCAGAGCGATTTAAATTTGTATGACGAGGTTCCACTGTAATTTTATACTATATGATGCTGCAGAAGAAAACACAATGAGCTGTGATATTCTACGAGAATAGAATAGAACCTTGCAGCAACCTTGATTATTTTCCAATAACTGCATGGACCAAAGATCGATAACAATTATTCATTTATTTATGTATTACAGAACAACAATTTGAAATTCTGATCGATTCATAATTGAACATGTCCACATAAGTTTATGAAACAGAAGAAACTTCAAGCTTTACTTCCGACACTTCCAGAAAACTTCAATGACACATATTTTTATTAATAATTCATTTACTCAAGGCTTGTTAATGTAGAAAGAATCATGTACTAGAACAAGAACGTTAATGTAAACCTGCCAGTAAGAGATCAATTAATTATAAATGAATGTTGATTATTATAACTTAATGAGCTACAGTATATAATTGTGCGTGTTTGATTTGGTGTATTTGTGCTATGTACTAGCTTACACACTACTAAGCCTGAAGGACTTACTCACTGGACCCATGAATAAGTTGTTTGCTCAGGAATCCGCTCTGACTGAATTAAATAGTCGTTTTCTGAATACTGAGCTCCTATTGAAGTCTCTAAAAATGTTAGCATTGATCGGAGGTGATTGCCTATCACACTGAGTGCTCTATTTAAGGATTGACTGGGGCCAGACCTAATCAGACCCAAAATGCACACACACACACACACACACACAGAGAGAGAGAGACAGACAAACACAGTTTAACTACCTGGCTTGGGCTTATTAACATATAAATAAAGAGAAACCTTTAAAACTCCAAGCTGGGCTTTTTTGATCAAGATATAACACAGTTGTTAAAAGCACACACACACACACACTGTGCACTGTGTATTCAACATATACACACATACACAAAAACACACACATGCACACACATGACACATATACTGTATTTTCAACGTTCACACACACACGCACACACACAATTATAATACACAAAAATAAAACTTGTCAGCCATCAACTTGGTCCCCATAAAGACAGGAAATTATAGCCACACACACACACACACACACACACACACACACACACACACACACACACAAAAACCCATACACACACACAAGTCAATCTGTGTTCCTTTGCATGCTTACACTTCACACCTGATGACAGCATACAGCTCACTCTCAGTAGCGAAGATGGATAGAGGCGCAAATGAGGCACTTTGTAGCTTTCACACACGTGTCGATACGCCGCCGTTAATTTCTCCTTCCTGCTCTTTTTTTACAGCTTCAGTCGAAATGAAAACTGTACAAGTAGAGCGGGGGAGGAGGGGTGTCAAAGAGCCCTCAGCCAGTGAGGACAGTGGTTTGTGTGTGTGTGTGTGTGTGTGTGTGTGTGTGTGTGTGTGTGTGTGTGTGTGTTTTTTATGTTCTCTGAGAAGATGAAAGAGAACACTTGAGAGACAGAAAAGGAGAGAAGGAAAGGTGAAGTGCAAGACAGAAAGTGAATGAGACAGAGCGGAGAGCTAAAAGGCCAGGACACACTGAGAGTCAGATGAGGCACTGAATGATAGAGAGAGAGAGAGAGAGAGAAAGAGAGAGAGAGAGGAAGAAAGATATTTGATTCATATTGCCATCACCTCTTTCATCCAACAAGCTATTCAACATCTGTCGTCATTCCGTCGTCCCTTTCAACATTTACTTCTACTTTTACTTTTCTCTTTCCATCTCCCTCCATCCTTCACTCGCTTCCTCTCTTTCCTCTGTCCAAGCGTTTACTTACTTGAATGCTGTTATAAAGTTTACTGCCATTATCGTTGGAAGCAAAACAGTGTGTAAATCCGAGTTCATGGATTTTGCTGTTTAAAGGACTTGGAATATTGGGTGAAAGGAAACCTTCTGTGGTAAGGGAACCTATAAAAGTTCCTTCATGTCAAAAACCAAAGAATCCTAGACAGACTGGACTAGGTTTAAACTTTCGTTCTGTACAGTACAGCGCTATGAATCATTTGCAAACACAATTGTGAATCATCACAACAGATCGAATGAATGTAGCCCTCATTTCCAACCATGAAAATACATTCAAAGAGAATACAGTGGCTACTGAGATACAGGTCATATCTCATAAACCAGTTCTGATTATTTGCACTATTTGTATAATTAAGCTTTTCAGTCAGCAAAGGTATTTTAAAAACCTCAATAAACTTTTTTAGGAAAGGTTCCATCAAGATAAGGTGTTGTTGCTTGGTCTCTGAGGGAGCCCTTAAGGCTGGTATGTAGAACTCAACAACAGGGCGCCATTTAAAACAGGTACCAGGTAGATCTGTTAAAAAATTCTAAGGACCATTGTTTCTAATAGTATAGCAAGTAAAGATGGCTCAAGACAAATCCATACTGGAGAAAAGGAGGAGCTTTGGCAGAGATTTCCTGTAAAAGTCTCAGAACTCTTAAAAGGAGAAATGTCTTTAAGTGCTTCTGAGTTCACTCACTTTGACTTACTACTGCTATGACCTTAGGTTCCTTTCTGGTCGATGGCCTTATCAAGTGCTTTGTAGTTTCTGTCAAAAGCATTCTGTCATACCTCATGGGTATCAGGACAGAGAACAGTCTTTATGCATGTTTTCCTTGCAGGATCCTTGAATGATTGGGGGGGGGGGGGGGGGGTGTCAAGTTGGGGTCTGCTATCGGGTGTAAGTGAACGTGGTGCAATGCAGACCTTTAGGTAGCAGTTTATGGTTTCGTAGAGAGGTATTTAAATAAATGACTTAAATAAGAAAGTGGAGGGAATACCGTAATAGGGTACCCTTGCCTGACATAGATGCTGAAAAACTACAACTCTGTTATGTTTATTTTTATGGTGATGGACATTGGCAGGTGGCCAGTTTCTAGAGGAAAATTGTGGAAGACTAACTTTTGCTTGATTGGTGGTGTTGGATAGAGCTATTGAGCTAATCACTATATGGCACTACATTTAGAGAACCATGCTCAAAATTCCAGGATGCCCAGACTAGTGGACAGTGACTCCAATTTTCACTAACGAGCCCCTCTCCCAGCTTAAACACCTCCCTGTGGAGTGTCATACTATGTTGTGAGAATTCACAGCTTTGATGTACTTGTCTAGCGTGCAGGAAGTTCGTATTGGCATGCCGCACTGCATTCAAACATTAAAAATTTTCTCCAAGTCTCCAAGCTACCAGATGGTGAGTACACATCAGACTGATTCTTTCCATTCTTTCTCCAGTTCTGTTTCCCTGAGAAGCAATTAAAATCTGCCAGTTGAATGCTAACGATGTGGGAGAGTGTATCAAACTCCCGTGAGCCTACCCAGTGGGCCTGGCAAAATGTTAGTGCTATTTCCATACTCCCTACTTCCCCATTTCCAGGCTACCCCTTTTTGATTTTGACAAATTTGTATCCTGTCGTACATGTTGCTGGAGACCTACAGTTTGTAGTGTTCATTCTCAACTTCACTTTCTATGAAATTGAGAAGATTTGGAGCTAATCTTATTTGGGCACTACATATGCAGAAGCAGGGTTGAACAAGGACAGGAGTATCCAGAGATGCTGTTTGGTTGCCTTCCCACAAACAATATGACTTCCCACAAACTGGTTTAATGACTTAAAGACAAACCCAATCTCAAATCTGAGAGGTTTTGAGAAACATAAGAATGGCATATTTCTTGGGAAGCCTTGTACAGATTAAAATGTCTTTATAATCAAGAGCGAAGTTCACCAGAAAACCTTCAAGCCTGTCTTATCTAACAGAAGAAAATATTCTTTGTTAGCGCAGTGCTGTTAAAGTGGAGCATCTGGTCCCTGCCTTGGGTTAAACCTGATATTTAATGATGATGAAGCTGTATGTAAAACAGATGCACATTTGTATGCTAATTATCCCTAGAACCTGAGGAAAACAAAACATTAAAGTGTTGGACAGCTTTCATACCTCCAACATTATACATATTTGCCTCGATTAGATTGCCTTTACTCCAAGTTTCTTGGTAATAACCAATCTGGCTTTAGGAACTTAGAAATTGGCATGCAAGTTCAGTGTCTGGGAAACTTTGAACAGCATGGTGGCATTTCTCATCAGCCAGAACTATGCTTGTGTAGCACTTTTGTTCATCTGTGTCGAAAGGAAAGGTGCCAGTGCTGGAAAGTGAGAAGCATTGCCTTCATAGTACAATGGGCAATGCTGAGTGAGACTGCCAAATGGTTTCACAAATTAGAGTGAGTGGCATTGTTCTACTGTTAAGTCTGTAGACTTTCAAATCTTAGTCTGCTGCCAACAGAAGACACCAGACCCACGCACACTTAGCATGATCATGCTAATGGTATAATGGATTCCTCATTCTCCTAATGTGATGGAGTGGCCTACAACCTTTGAGGATGTTTAAACAGCCCTTGGGTGTCTTAACTGTGTATCTTTACATGGCTAGCCTTTCATAGCCATGAAACATGATGTACAAAGAGGAAAGGGTGGCAAGTTGCCAACTACACACAACAAGGCCTGTTCTTCAAGTGAATGAAGAGTGAGCATCCATAATTTAATTTAAAAATCTACTCTCAACATCTATTTTTGAACAATATATTGAGGTGACTGTCTTAGCTCTAAAGTTGATTGTTTAAAATATAGCCTTGTTTTCACTTTGTCTAATATACATTACTCCCATTGCTGCTGATGCAGCTGCACTTTAGTCCTGTAGTCTGTTTTCCAAAGCCTTAGTCTTCATGCTAATGTTGCCATCAACGCCATTGCCAAGCCAATGTGTCTCAGTTGAAATTAACTCTTGCAATATCCCAATATAAACATATTTCAAAGTAAAGCCATGCTGAAAGTGTATGCTGATGCTGATTTTTTAATGGTGCCTTTTATAAAATGATGTGTGAGTCATGTTTTCATCCTAACCTAAGGGAAAGTTTGTTTTGTTTAGCACTGTTTTGATCTTCTGTACTCATTACTCATCAGCAGCTGGCCTGAGTTGGGCAACCAAAAAGCACTGCTTTGATTTACATTGTCATCTGAAGAATAACTCCTGGAGTTCTTTGTTGCTGTTCTGCGTAGCTCTTTTGCCAGGCTTCACAAATGAGATTTTTATTGCTAGCCTTGCATACATGAGCATCCCGGTCAGCCTGCTGTGGTTGAGTGTCCTTATTAATTGGCCGGTAGTGAATCAAACTAGTAAAAACCTGCCCTCATGCACTGGCCTCCCTTTCTCATTATCGCCTTCCCCGTCCACAATTACCCTAATGAATAGGCTCCAAATTGAATGTTTTCCCCTTGCACTCTTTGGAGACATGGCCATGCATTTGTCCGACATCTCCATTTAATCTCGTTTCCTTCTCTAATAATGACTTTGGAATGAATCTTCTTTTCTTTAAGTAGTGTGCACTGGATAGCATCCAGGTCTACTTTATTAACAGGAGAGAGAGAGAGAAGATAAGGAACGAAAGATTATAAGTAAATGAATAAGATAGAAGACAAGACATGGACTATAGATTTCACTTTCGTGCTAAGCCCCTGTAGACTTTTAATGCTAGCAGCTCCTCCTGATTGCTGTTAACATCACGGGCCACTCAGGACGAATAAAGTCATTTGCTACGACCCGGCTCTGACACAGGCGAATGTTCCAAATCAGCGAATCTGCCCTAAAGGCCTGTCGTCGGTACAAATCATGGTCTCCGTCAGCCACCATGACTAAAGCATTACAGCCTTACGAAAATGTGGAGCCGGAGATAGGCTCATGCTTGCAATGTCATGTCCTCTGTCTTTCTCTCTGGACATCTCTCTCACACTGTATAACTCTAATTGGCACCCAGGCGCCATGTTCTTGCTATGCTATTTTCCGTATTGTAGTAATTTGATTAGTGAGAGCTGACCGGACAATTTTACGTCATTTTGAAAGCCTTTAGTAATGTGCTTAGAGACCATACAAAGGTCTGAGAAAAATATGCGCCACATTCTTCACCATCTGCATCTCCATAAAAAATGGAATAATAAAAACGCCGCATATCAGCCGAGCTCCTGGTGGCTTTGTTTTTCCGAGTTGCCATTTATCTCAAGGTCGCCGCTTTATTGGTGAAAGGGGACACGTCTCTTTTTAAAGCCGCAACGAAAAAACCAGGTAATCAAATCGGACAATTAGGCATTATCGGTGGATGTGGTGTTGCATCATGCCCTTTCAAGAGCTCGTCTTTCATGGCTTTCAGCAAAGAGGACGTAAAGCCAGGTTTTAGCTGGATATGGACATCAGGGTTGCTGAAATCTGTAGTTTGAGTGATGGTGATAATAAAACATTATCAAAGGAATAGAAGGTGCATTTTGAGAAATAATTGGAATATCACAATTTTGAATCCCAGGATTGAATCTGAGCAATGGACAAAAGAGTATTGTTGGTTCTTGATTTCTTGTCAAGGACAGACAGCATTCATCTGTCCTCTCTCCACTCTCATTTTAGTCAAAAATCTAAAATTTTTACTCATTTTAGTTCAAAAGATAAATCAATATTAACATGTGGAAAGTTCATTGTATTCAGACTCATCTGCATGGATAGTCCTAGTCCTAATGTGTGTTTTTACATTAATCACTATAAATATGCCTTAATTTAATAGCATGGCTTTCATCTCTATTACTTTCCAGGATATGAAATAGCACTTGATCCAGCACAGTCTATTATTTTACATTTTATTTTTTTATATCATGCACTGACATCTAATTGTGTGGGCATTGGTGGCTCAGTGGTAGGTTTCTTGCCTATCATGCGGAAGGCCCGGGTTCGATCCCCAGCCACTGGATACAGTGCCGGTCCCAAGCCCGGAAAAATGGGAGGGTTGCGTCAGGAAGGACATCTGGCATAAAACATTTGCCAAGTTGTTGTGCGGACCAGTTGGTCCGCTGTGGCGACCCCGAATAGGGAGCAGCCGAAAGCAATTTCTACTGACATCTAATTGTGTGCACAATTTAATAAAAACACAAGATACTAAGTTTAGGTCATGGATTTGCAATGATCAGCCTTTTAATTCTCTATTTTGAGTTCAGTTAGTAAAATGAAGCCAGTGTTCTTTGTTGTAAAGAAAAAAAAACATGCCCATGATTTCAATCCTTGAGTTGCTGTAGTCGATTTAGATGCTGCCTTCCCTTACATATTCTATGCAAAAAATAAAAAAGCCTTTTTATTTATTCGCTTTAATATTGATCTTGAGTGGAGTTTTTCATTTCATAAAATTGTTCAGACCTCCCCATGTTAATCAGACATTTCTAGCAATCCATGTCAGAGTCAAATATAAAGAAATATTAATATAGACATTTTCAAGGCCACTATTTTGACTCCTTCAAATTTAGGATAATGTGGCTAAAATTTAATATCTATCTACCATTTATTTATTTAGCAAGTACTTTTCACTGAGGATGGAAATTCTGGTTAAGGACTGACAAGTTCCCCAGGAGGCTTATTATCCCTCCATTTTCGACTGAGCCTTGTACATCACATCAAAGCATTTCTGATTATCCATTAATTCATGAGTGCAATGGATTCCAGCTCGGTTTCCAGTTTTGACAGTTGTCCACTGTAAAATAAGATTGACTGTACTCTATATATGAAATGAGTTCCATTACAAGATGATCTCAGTGCAGTCCATGATCCATAAGGGGTGGTGTGGAAAGGGCAGTTCTAGTCATGGGAATATCCGAAACCATTTTTTTTGCCCTAATTGAGAGCTAGATCAAGAGAGCTGGCAAGGACATCAGACTGTGGAGCTTTTAATGGAGATGAATACAGTGCCAGCAGGAGATACACTGACCCTCCCTCATGTTTCTGCTGTCTCCTCCTCAACACACTAGCTACTATGTCAGTTTCTGCTTCCATGGTCAGCATTCTGTTATTGACCCAATAAAACCCTGCTTGTCCGGACAACATCGTACATCGTGCCATTTTGTATCCATTGGCTGCTTTCTCAGATGTCTGTTCTTTACGTTTGAAGAGGCCTCTCAATCTTTCTTTGAACATCCATTAGATCCATATTCACGACCTTCAAAGGCCCACCCCATCCATATTTATTGTCTTTCCTGCACATTTTCGAGGTGCCCTCTTATCTCTGAAATTCTGGGATTCTGCATTTGATCTCCACCTGTGTACATCTTTCCATTTGAAGGGAAGGGCTTTTCTTGTCGAAATCAAGGCCTCAACACTCAACACTAGCATGGGAAAATAGATCACATACTGCAGTATTTAACATCCACTAAATGTAGACACTGTAGATGCACGAAGATATTGTCACTACCCCTGATGTATTATTTTCTCCTCCTTCTTGAATCCTAGCGAACATTTTAATTACTGATGTGTTTATTTGTATTTATTCTAGCTATATTTAATGGTACTGTAATATGTACTGTAGAACATAGACCCTAGATAGATCCTAGATCTGCAGAGATTCTGTATTGAGAAGCGATCTCATATTCCAAAAACTTCTGCAGACAAGACTACAGACATTATGAAAATGTTTCATAGTGTTTTTTAAAGTAAAACCAAAGTAGCCATGGTTAATCCATAGTAAACCTGTAGAAGTCATGGTGAAACTATGGTAAACCCATAGTCCAACCAAAGTAGCCATGGTAAAACCATAGTCCAACCAAAGCAGTTATGTTAAAACCATATTTAAGCCAAAGTAGCCATGGCAAAACCATAGTCCGACCAAAGTAGCTATAGTAAAAACATAATTAAGCCAAAGTAGCCATGGTAAAACATTTACATTTCTGGCATTTAGCAGACGCCCTTATCCAGAGCGACTTACATTTTCATCTCATTTTTAGACAACTGAGCATTTTTGGGGTTAAGGGCCTTGCTCAGGGGCCCAGTAGTTGCAGCTTGGTGGACCTGGGATTCGATCACACAACCTTCCAATCAGTAGGCCAATGCCTTAACCACTAAGCTACCACATCCCCCATGAAACCATAGCTAAACCAAAGTAACCATGGTAAACCCATAGTCCAACCAAAGTAGACTTGGTAAAACCATAGTTCAACTAAGGTAGCCATGGTAAACTATGGTTTAATGAACTCAGAAACTACACTGAACTATTAGTTCCTCAGGAGCTCTTGGTTGCACAATTCTTCATTACTATAAACTGTTGAAGAAAGGAATTATTTACATTTACGTTATTTACTGTCCGGTCTCATCTAAATGAGGATAAGCCTAGTTCCTCTCAAGGTTTCTTCCTCATATCATCTCAGGGAGTTTTTCCTTGCTACCGTAGCCTCAGACTTGCTCATAAGGGATAAAATAGTAACTTTAAACTTCATCATTTTTATTCTATGTTTCTATAGTTCTGTAAAGCTGCTTTGAGACAATGTCCATTGTTAAAAGCACTATAGAAATAACGTGAATTAAATAGTTAAACCAAAGAAGCCAATTTAAAAGTCAAACCAAAACCATAGAAAAACCAGAGGTAAACCATTGTAGTCATTGTAGAACCATAGTTGAACCAAAGCAGCCATGTAAAACCCGCAGTTAAACTAAGGCAGCAATGTTAAAACCATAGTATCTCCTCTCTCATGTACTGTAATTGATATTCTGCAGTAGGACAAGAGAATAGAAGGATAGAGCAAGCAGACAAATGGGAAGATTGCACGTGGACAAACAGAGAGGCAGAGATGAAGAGGCAAAAGTTAAGGGAAATGTAGTCAGTATGCAGGTTAGGAAAAAAAAGCCTACAGAAATATAGGGTAGCATGCTGAGGTAACAGTAGGGGCGAGTTCCCTCGGAGGAAAAGACACAGCGGTTGCATGAAAAATGACTCTCAACTGACAGCATGTTGCAGGGAGAAAACTAAATTGATATGTAAATGGAGTTCGTACGGCTCTGAGAGAAAGAGATGCTGAAGCCTAGATCTGTGGGTAGGAACCGTGAGACAGAACATTCTAGAACGCATAAACACACACAAGGCAAGGGGTATATCAGCAGTACTCTTATGGTATATTTTGATTAGGAAGCCCAAACTTGGTATACTTCTCACATGTTCTTTGAAATATGGTACAGGATTTTTAAAAAGAGATTGGCTGTTAGTTCACGCGTTCATTTGTAAACTACTAAAATTTGTTAGTGTTGATACAGAATACGCAAAATTAAACACTTGGATAGGGATCAAATCACACCACATTGTGTTTAATGAGAAGGATAATAATCTTGTAAAACAGGAAATGGTTGGGTTTCATAATGAAAATATTTCTGTTAATTTACTGTAGAAATTTTAGTATCGCAAATTCCTCTGAAATTGACATTCCTTTATGTCCCCAGCGTTTCGGATGTTAATTTGTCAATAATTAGGAGAAAGAAGAGAAACAGAGCTGGGGCATGGTTGGAAAGTTCCGGATATGGCTAGCTAGCTAGAGTGTTGTGTTGAAACACACACATATACACGCACACACACAATGCAATAGAGCTCAGCTTCAGTTTGATGCTGATTTTCTTTGACTGATTCAACCACCAGCTGGAAATCATGTAAACATGACTAATTGGCTGGACAGATGGATCCCCTTGAGTGTTTGTCTGTGTGTGTTTGTGTGCGTGTGTGTTGGACAAAGTCAGTCTCAAGATGGGTAAACTTGAAAATACAGATATAATTCTCATGTTTTTAAAAATTCATGTACTTTTAAAGGACACGCACATACACAAACAACTAAAATGCTAAAGTGAAAACCAGACGAATAATTTGTGTTGCATGCATTTGTGTGTGTTTATCACCAGGACTGAATACATTTCCATAGCAATTATTCACGTTCTGATTTCACGCTGTTAGTAAACAATGTCATGATTAATTCCGTACCTGTCGAGGAAACGCTAATCTCTGCTTCAATCGCCTCCTGTTTTCCCCTCCTTTTCTTGTTCTCCTTCACCCGTGAGTGATTTATATGCTTTAAATTAGGACAAACATATGCTGAGAGGAACATGCAGGAAATTACAGGAAAGAGCAATTTCAAACCCAAGAGCCAAACTCTTAATGCAAACAAGGGCTGGGTAATGAAACAAATAACACTTTAGATGTTCTGTTCCTGTTTTCATGTTGTGTATAAATAAAAAAAAAACCTGCTTTATTTGATCAGATATTAAAAAATAATACAATATATCAATACAAAATAATAAATGATATAATACAGTGGTGTGAAAAAGTGTTGAAAAAAAAAATGTTGAAAAAGAAAAAGTGTTTCTTATTTTTTTGCATGTTTGTCACACTTTAATGTTTCAGATAATCAAACACATTTAAATATTAGTCAAAGATAACACAAGTAAACACATCATGCAGTTTTTAAATGAAGGTTTTTATTATTAAGGGAAAACAAAATCCATGACTACATGGCCCTGTGTGAAAAAGTGTTTGCCCCCTAAGCCTAATAACTGGTTGGTCCACCCTTAGCAGCAACAACTGCAATCAATCGTTTTCAATAACTTGCAATGAGTCTGTTACAGCGCTGTGGAGGAATTTTGGCCCATTCATCTTTGCAGAATTGTTGTAATTCAGCCACATTGGAGGGCTTTCGAGCATGAACCACCTTTTTAAGGTCATGCCACAGCATCTCAATCAGATTGAGGTCAGGACTTTGACTAGTCCACTCCAAAGTCTTCATTTTGTTTTTCTTCAGCCATTCAGAGGTGGACTTGCTGGTGTGTTTTGGATCATTGTCCTGCTGCAGAACCCAAGTTTGCTTCAGCTTGAGGTCACAAGCAGATGGCCGGACATTCTCCTTCAGGATTTTTTGGTAGACAGCAGAATTCATGGTTCCATTTATCACAGCAAGTCTTCCAGGTCCTGAAGCAGCAGAACAGCCCCAGACCATCACACTACCACCACCATATTTTACTGTTGGTATGATGTTCTTTTTCTGAAATGCGGTGTTACTTTTACGCCAGACGTAATGGGACACAGACCTTCCAAAAAGTTCAATATTTCTCTCGTCAGTCCACAGAGTATTTTCCCAAAAGTCTTGGGGACCATCAAGATGTTTTCTGGCAAAACTGACGAGCCTTTATGTTCTTTTTACTCAGCAACGTTTTTCATCTTGGAACTCTGCCATGCAAACCATTTTTGCCCAGTCTCTTTCTTATGGTGGAGTCATGAGGCCTGCAATTCTTTGGATGTCATTGTGGGGTCTTTTGTGACCTCCTGGATGAGTTGTCGCTGCGCTCTTGGGGTAATTTTGGTCGGCCGGCCACTCCTGGGAAGGTTCTCCACTGTTCCATGTTTTCGCCATTTGTAGATAATGGCTCTCACTGTGTTTCGCGGCAGTCCCAAAGCTTTAGAAATGGCTTTTTCCTTTTCCTTTTACCTTTTCCAGACTGATAGATCTCAATTACTTTCTTTCTCATTTGTTTTTGAATTTCTTTGGATCTCGGCATGATGTCTAGCTTTTGAGTATCTTTCGGTCTACTTCACTTTGTCAGGCAGGTCCTATTTAAGTGAGTTCTTGGTTGACTAATATTTAAATGTGTTTGATTATCTGAAACATTAAAGTGTGACAAACATGCAAAAAAATAAGAAATCAGGAAGGGGGCCAACACTTTTTCACACCACTGTATATTAAATCATTTTTTTATTCATAGCTAAAATAAATCATATCAGAAATCTTCGTATGTAATAAAATATTTAAATGTCCTGCTCACTGGGGTTATATTCAGCGTTTCTGAATTATTTTTAAAATTTGTCAATATTTATGTGAGAAAAGTTCCTCATATTCAGAATCAGGTTACTCAATTAATTAATTAAAAAAAAACAGCACCTAAGTTATTCATTTATTTGTTTATTTTATTTAGTTCAGCTTATTTACTAGTGAACACCTTCAAGGTTGCCAGATATTCGTGGAGAAGAAATGAATGTAACAAAAGTCTGCATTGCACATGAGACAGCATTGTTTATCCTCAAGCCATTTTTTTTTTAATACATCTAGTATTAAAGCAGCTCTATATAACCAAGACATTGTGTTATTGTGTTATCCTGTTGTTTTTATTTTTCACTCTTCCACGCACTGTAGCCTGTAGTAATTATCTTCTGCATAACAAAAATCGATACAATTAAATTGTACAATTCACGTTAGTCTACGACATGAAGGAAAAAATAATTGAAGAACCAAATATATGAGAAGCTGATATCTGCCATAGGCTATATTCAACACTGAGTTTAGGCATGACATCCATCTTTTTTTTTAATTATTGCCTGCTGGGAGTTTAGGCTATGAAGATTGCTAATGAAAATTAAATTCAATATTTTTATCGATAGAGCATGAATTTTTTATAGCAACCCTGCCAGCATAAGGACAGAGAAAGGAGATTTTTTTGTTGCCAGGTCAAATCATGAATGAATATAATGAGAGTCTAAAATTCATCCCAAATGATATAATGTTAATTCTAATTTCTCATTTTTTCGTCCCATATTGTTAATAATAATAATAATAATGCATTCTTTTTGAATAAATCAATCAATAATTAATCCAGCTCATTGTGTTGTGCAACAAATTGTATGTTTTGAAACATTTCAAACAAGTTGTGCCATCTCATCAACAAGACATTTTCACCCCCAGGACTACCACTCTCTGGATGTTTTTAGTTTTACACGCCATTCTGTTTAAAATCCCATGAGATCAGCAGTTTTTAAAATACTGAAATCCCATTTCCCCAAATTCTGAACATTAACATCTTGATCTGATGATTTTAGTCATTGCACTTCTACCACGTGATCTGCTAATCAAATAAACTAGCAAGAGTACAGGTCTTCGTATTCTGATAGCCGGTGAGTGTGTATTGTCTTTGCAGGCTTTAGAGCTCATATCACAGGCTTTAAAGCAATGTCATGTCTCCGGTGCTGTAAAATCTTTATTCTATCACTAAAATCTCTTTTTATATCATGTGTTGCAGACATTGCGGCTACATCAAAGCGAAGCAAGATCCCGACGAGGAGAAGATGCAGTTTCAGCATGGCAGAGGTAAAAGTCGTTTCCTTGATGTTCTGTCAAAAGAAGTGTCGTATTTTGAGGCAACCTTGGTGTTAAAAAATATATAGGCGCTTCACAGAGTTTTTGTGGAATTTTCTGGCATTTACAGTTTACTCAGTTGTGTTTCAGCACATAAACGAAATGTAAACGTGTCAGGTAAATGTCTACAAGTAGTAAGTCAAGCCGGGTTTTACTTTTCATCCAAATATATGAAGGTTTGATGTATTAATCACGGATATGCTCACGATGCTGCGACCGTAAGTGTAAGATGACTAATTGGTTGTTGCCATTGCAGTCAAATTGCCAGGAAGCAGGACCTACATTCATCCACATACATATGAGGACCCAAATCAAGCCATTCGCGATTTCGCTAAGGAAATTGACGCCTCCAGCATCCGCATAGAGAGAGTCATTGGTGCCGGTGAGTCATCTAAAACACTTTTGTTTATTTTTACATTTATATGATGCAATGCTGCTATTTGTGATGGAACCCTTTATACATTACATTCTCATTATTATATGTCAGTTTGAGTAAAGATAATAATGTAAGTGACCAGGAATTAAAAAGAACCAGAAGTAATTTCAAGCATTTAATTGAGAATATGCTATTTACGCCTCATACAACAGCTAAAATCAGTAACCTTGTGATAATGTTGTACATATTAAAACATGTGTCAGTGAAAAAGATCATTTTATTACCAAGGAGATACACCATACTCGCATATTATCCTGCGTGAGCCGTTGTAAACGATTCCCCTCTGTGGGTCTGCTTTCTAAACTAACGTGCCTCTAAAGAAATTATTTTAAGACACAAATGCATACATTAAACTACTACGCCAAAGACTGAGTTGTTTAATTACAGCATGTCTGGATCTTCTTATCCTCACACACAAAGGACTGCCACTGCTTTGTGAAATTTCACCCCCCCCCCAGACTGCGTACTGTCTCACGGTTTGGAAAGCTCCTGTACAGTACCGTTTAATAGATCTGGGTCATGCTTACAGTGAGACATAAATCCTTGTGCAACAATGCCAGTGTGTTGTCTTTGAAATAAAATAAAGCAGCAATTACAGGATTGAAGTGTGGAATGTCTGCTTTAATTTGAACACATTTATTTTTATATATTTTATACATATATATTTTAGGCTTTATGGGGATATAATTGGCCAAAAAAAGTATTATATCTTATTATTATTTTATTTAAATATATTTATAAATATTTTTTTATTTATTGGTGCAGCTCATTTACTGGTGAACACCTTTGCCAGATATTTGTGGAGAAGAAATGAATGTAACAAAATGGTTACAGTGTGCATTTCACATGAGACAGCATTGTTTTTCTTTAAGCCAGCATTTTACACACACACACACATACATACATATACATATACACACACATTATATATATATATATTTCACTTTTCCATGCACTGTAGCCTGTATTAATTATCTTCTGCATAAGAAAAATCGATACAATTATTTGTTGTATTATTTATACACCCCCCACCCCATTTCAGGAGGCTTTAAGGGAAAATAATTGGATGAAATTATTATTATATTTTATTATTTATTTATTTATTTATTTATTTATTTATTTATTTATTTATTTATTTATTTATCTATTTATTTATTTATTTATTTATTTTATTTTATATATAAATTTATTTATTTAAGATTTTATTAAAAATATTTATTTATTTATTTATTTATTTATTCATTTATTTATAAATAAATGTTAGGGTTCATATCCTGACAATACCACATTCTGGCTGCAATCACTGCAGCGCTATCAATTAGTTTGTGAATGCAGATGAGGGAACTTTCTTTTGAGTGCTTTAGGCTGCCCTGCGATTCAGTACGAGTTCAAAAAAAGATACGGTCGACTGATTCCATGTCTCATTTAGTGCTTGTTATATGATGGCTGGTTGGTGGGAATTGTCAAATCACCATGTTTAATACTTCTCTACATTTCCTAGTAAGATTAAGGTCAAAATTATCAGTCGATTTGTCCAGTTAAAAACTTTCCTCTCTTTGACCTTAAAAAACTCTGTAGTTGCTTTAGTAGTACGTTTGAGGCCAGAGTTCTTCCCGAAACAGAAGCGCTATTCATCAAGTTTAGCATTTTGGTTGGGTCTGTACAAAGTTCAAAGAAATCACTATCTAAAAAGAGACACCACTGGGAACCAATCCAAAGTACAGGAAACCATCATCTTGGGAATAGAGCATGCAGAAATAAAAATCTTGGCAAGGATACATAGAGTCAGTATATCAAAATGTGACTAGGGACATAGTAGTACTTACTGTAGACATTTGTACAAGTAAAGAAGTCTTAAATTGGTTACAGTGTAGGTGGGTGTAGTCAGGTTAGAGTTATATTTAGGCTTGGGTTCAGAAATTATTCTGATAATCTTCACCATCAGCAGTTACATTTATTATACAAGCTCCATTGGTAGCTATACAAAGCCTAGCTGTGATACTACCAACACCGTGTTTCAGCATGTTTTGGAGATTTTGAAGATTTTTTAATCTTTTCTTTCCCATCCTTAAGGTACATGTCTATATACAGTGGAACCACGGCTTAATGCATTCTGGAGCCGAGTTCTTAAGGCAAAAATTTGTATTGGGAAACAAATTTTCTCATAAGAAATAATGGAAATGCAGATAATCCGTTCCAGCCACCCAAAAATATTACAAATATTACCAATACGAAGCGTATGTAAACTGTATGGCTGCTTACAGAGAACTGACCCAAGCCAAGCATTCCATTTAACACCAAGCCTGGGCTAAAAATAGAAGCACCCACAGAGCACCAACGCCACCAATCTGTCAACAAAAAATTACTTGAAAAATCACCTAGCTTTTGAACACATGACGAAGGCAACGTTGGTATTGCTGGTTGACTATTTTGAAACAGCTTTTGCTGACTGAAAATAAAAGTCATAAACTTGCTTCAGTTGGCTTCGCTTGGCTTTCCACTGACGCAAACAAGTTTAGAACGGCTCCCAGACGTACGCGCAACTTGCTTCGTATGCTGATGCAAATTTCTTGCAAAATTTCAATTCTTAAGGCGAAAATTCATAAGGGAGGTCATTCATATGCCGAGGTTCCCCTGTAGTTCTTTAGCTTATGTAGGTGTATGTTTTGATGTCTAATACAAAACAACAAAAAATTTTAAAAATAGTCTCCTTCAGAGCAATTCTTGCCCCTTTCTACTTTTCTTTTTTCTCTTTTTCTTTGTCATATCAGCACTAACACTTTGCACTCTACCCCTAAGGGGAATTTGGCGAGGTGTGTAGCGGCCGTCTGAAGCTTCCAAGCAAACGCGAGATCTATGTGGCCATCAAGAGTCTGAAAGCGGGATACACAGAGAAGCAGAGGCGTGATTTCCTGAGCGAGGCGAGCATCATGGGGCAGTTCGATCACCCAAACATCATCCGGCTGGAGGGGGTCGTCACCAAATGTGAGTTTCAACACTTATTAACTATCTCTGACTTTGTTGCATTTGTTAACGGTGTTCCAGTTGATGTATTTGTTGCCACGATGCTAATATGGAACATTTGTGCAAAAAAAAGTAGTTCTTTACAAGGGAGAATATCTTTATCCGAAGAACACTGTTTATTTCCTAAGGGTGTATGGTGCAGGTTTCTCCTTCGTTTATTTCTTTAGTTAACTTTGAGTTTAATAAACTTTCTTTCACACCCATTTGTGCATGACTTAATCGGTTAAAATGCTCAATTTATTTTTTTCTAGCGTCAAAACCTGAATACGAAGGCATGCATAACGAATGAGTAGGCTTGTATTTGAATGCTGGTATTTTTTCCCCCGTCTCCATTTCCACCTACAGAGCCCAACAGAAGATGCATGCATATGTATGACCGCATTAATGCGATTAATTAAACAGTTAATTGCATGTATTTTCAGTGTCATAAATATTCAGCGCTGAAGTCTCTCACCATTCCGTTTTAATTTTTCTTCCTTCACGCTGCCTCCCTCTCTTTCTCTCGCTCCACGCTCTAATGCCGAATGCAAATCCTGACCTTTCGTTAGCACGGGGTTTGCGCCGTTTGCAGAACTATTAGCTACGTGAATCAGGTTTTGCTTTTCATTAACAAAAGACACATGCTAGGGAGAAAAAGTGCCACTTTTAGCGTCTTAATAATTTGGAGCATGTGGTGAGAAGTTTTAAGCTGTATTAAACATTCACAAGGTTTAATTGAATTAATTAAACATTTTCTTTATTTTTTAGAATCCTTACAAGCACGAATGAATGAAGCATGATGAGCGAAAAACCCAGTGCATTAAAAATCACATGTGAAGTTTCAAGTGAACACGCATGACATCATGCGAATTATGATTATATGATCATGTGAGGGAAAAAGAATTATTAATTATTATGAAAAGAAGAAATCCTACTACATCTTTTCCTCTCAGGAGCTCATCCACGAGCTCAAAGACTAGCATTCCAACATATCAGTTTCAAGAACAGGTTAAAGAAATGAGCACTGTGATTGGTGAAAGCTCATAGCAACCGATATGACAACATCCTAGTGTTTAGTCTAGTGAGGAACACAGGATTCTAAAACACGTCTAGGACTTCAGAGGCTTGCGTGATCCTGAATGCACAACAATAACGGAAGAATTTAAAAATAAAATAAGTACTTAATTCATTTCAGGGCAACCGCCCGCCCCTGCCCCCGCCCCTGCCCCCGCCCCCCACTGAGAGTCACCTCAGTGACCAGACTGATCAAAGAGCTAATCGTTAAGACTTTGTATCATATAAAAAATGCATGGCTTTTGCTTAGTGTTATGATACTATGAGTAGAAATCACATGTGAAAATACAGAAATTGGGGGGAAATAATATAAATTAAATAAAGTAAATCCAAGTATAAAAAATAATAAAAATAAAATAAAAACATAAGGTATCTAAAAAAAAATTATTTTATATGTAATTTAATATTATTTTAGATACCTTATGATATAATTTTTCCACATTTGGCTGTATTTATTTTATTTATTTATTTATTTATTTTTATTATTATTTCCCCCCCATTTTTTGTGAAGTACATGTGGCATTGGAGGAAGAAAACTGGATTCCTGTTGATATATAGATTATAGAATAAATATGCAGGTGTGTAAGCACGGTAGTGGATGTGTAAGTATCTGGAGAATGTGAATACACACATGTGATACACAGGAAAAGCAATTTCACACATCACAAGTCATTTAGCCGTTGGCTGGATGGTAGAAGTGAGAGAGGGAGAAAGAAAGAGAGAGAAAGAAGCTCAATGTAAGTATCCATGAGAAACAAAAGAATAATTCTGTATATAATAAAAGTTCTCCATGGTCAGAGTTTGCTTAGAGCCTCAAAAAAAAAAAACACACAAAAAAAGACAGTAATGATTTCAGAGAGAAAAATTATGCTAATGTATAAGAATTTTAGGCATAACCACAGAAGCCCAATTCTGTATGTGTGTGTTTTTCCTCAGAGAGCTGCATATTGTGCATCCCCAATCACCACTCTTTCAGCAGAATAATGCTTTAAACCAGCGCTTCTGCTCTGATTGCCCCCTATTCTTATGCAGATTGCTGCGATGTTAAAAGAAAAGCTTGAGGATAGCCCTTTCACTGGCACGTCAGGAAAAAAAAAGAAAGAAAGAAAGAAAGAAAAACGTCGAGCCGCACTTATCGCTTCCATCGCTTTTCTTTTATGCGCCCACAATCGACTAATCTGGAAACATTCAATTTGGAGGTGGCTATCATCAGGGACGTTAAAGACATCTGGGATTTAGGCTTCATCTCGATAGGGCTGAGCGAGAGAAAAAATATTTCGGGTTTCAAGTAGATGATTTGCTCGAATTAAGTGTTATTTGGCTTTTTGGCAGCAAACAAACAAGGAAAATAATAATAGCAGCCTAATAAACAGATTATGGAAAAAGCAGAATCTATTTACTTTTCTGATAAGAAAATAAATTACAGCCTGTATATTGAACTGCAATTTACAAATTTCCTTAAAAAAAACTCATTTCTTTCCAAAACACATGTTCTGTGATCATTTGCGATTATAGGGATAGAATTTATTTTCAATAAACAATTATTAATTACGGGGGGGCATGGTGGCTTAGAGGTTAGCACATTAGCCTCACACCTCCAGGGTTGGGGGTTCGATTCCCGCCTCCGCCATGTGTGTGGAGTTTGCATGTTCTCCCCGTGCCTCGGGGGTTTCCTCCGGGTACTCCGGTTTCCTCCCCCAGTCCAAAGACATGCATGGTAGGTTGATTGGCATCTCTAAATTGTCCGTAGTGTGTGATTGCGTGAGTGAATGAGAGTGTGTGTGTGTGTGCCCTGCGATGGGTTGGCACTCCGTCCAGGGTGTATCCTGCCTTGATGCCCTATGACGCCTGAGATAGGCACAGGCTCCCCGTGACCCGAGTGTGGTTCGGATAAGCGGCAGACAATGAATTATTAATTATTTAAAATATACATAGAAATGCTTATATTTGTAAATAATATTTGCTCAAAAAAATTTTTTTCTTCTTTTTTTTCCCCCAAGCCCTAAAGTAAGTTACAAATAATATAAATCAGGTGTGTTCATGTCACCTGTCGACATTTTAAAAAAAAAAAAAAAAAAAAAAAAAAAAAAAATTACAAATCGATTGAAAGCAGATGATTTGATTTTGTACTTAAGTTGTAAATCTGAAAAATTTTCATGTTAATTTTTTCTACCTTTATTTTTTTTTTTAATGAAAAGATTTTTCTGTTCAGATTTTCAGTGACTTAAAAAAAAAAAAGTTTTATATATATATATATATATATATATATATATATATATATATATATATATATATAAATAACTTTTTTTTTATATAATTATAATTTTATAATTAAAATTAATTATAAAATTATAATTATATAATTAAAATTATATTTATTATATAATTTATTTATATTATATTAATTATATTATATTAAATATAATTATATAATTTAAATTATAATTTATATAATTTTTTATATAAATAATTTCACTTTTAGGTTTATATATATATATATATATATATATATATATATATATATATAAAAAAACCTAATAGTGAAATTATTTATATGGACATCATGAAAACACTGCTCTAATCAGGTTAATATTAGAAATCAATGTGGCAAATACTGACATTTTAGCGGGATTTTTGGAATTTTTTTTATATAGAGAGTGTTAATGGAGATGTTATGTTTTGTGTTCCCAAAAAGCAAAAAAATCTCGATATTAATCTTAAAAGCAAAAATACTACACTTCCCAGATCATTCAGTAAATTGCGTACAGCTGATTGACAAACAATGCTTTGTCCATTTGTTCCCCTCATATCATCAGATCCCATTCGATTCAAATTTATTCATAGAATTTTTGATAAGGGATATTGTCACAAAGCAGATTTATAGAAAGAAATGAATTCAGGATATAAATTTTACATTCAGCAATTTATCAGTTTATCCCTAATGAGCAAGCCAGAGGAAAAACCCCTGAGTTAAGATTAAGTTAGGAATAAATGATTTGCTGATAGAAGTAAATATCAAAATACCGATATTTTGATATTTAGATAATAAAAGTCGATTTTGCTTCTAAAAGCAGGTTCACTTTTCTTCTCCAAGCTTCAAATAACATATTACTATATATATATATATATATTCCCTCATAAGATGAAAATCAGTGCATTTATGTAAAAACTCAAGCCTACAATCCTACTAAAAATCCGCCTTTGTACTTTTGTCCTTTATTCAACTGTCCAGTGTGTGTAAATATTTTATAATAATAGTGTGTATATCTTTGCTTTTTAAAAAAAAATCCGTAAGTCATTAGTTTTAAATGATTGTACCATTTGCTGCTAGGTACATTGGTAAAGCCTGGAAGCTCAAATAAATCATTGGATATGGATATAAATTGTTTTATTAAAGCTGTTAATAGGGAGGTTAATAACATGAACAAGGTGGTTGTTTTCTGGACCGAGACTTTTAACACCTGGAGTAAAATCAATAGAACATCATCCCTCTGGTTATCGAGGTGCCTGCACTAAAGATATAAAGACATACTCGTACAATACATTTAAATATTAATTTAAATATAAGTCTAATATTAAACCATGAAATTGTTCTATAATTTTTATATTCTGTAAAGCTGCTTTAAGACAATGTCCAGTGTTAAAAGCGCTATACAATTAAAATAGAATTCAATTTAATTGAATATTGTACCCTGAATTCTTCCATACTCGTACAAATGTTCCGTATATATATATATATATATATGTTCTGTACAATCTTTTGGTAGCCCACATTTTGAGTCACGAAGGGACTTCTCAACCGTTTGGTAGAGGCCAATATTTAAATAATTATGAGTTCTATTAAAAAAAAATATATATATAAAAATGTAAAAAATATATATATATTATATATTGTTGTTATTATTGACCCAAGTAAATCTTTTAAAGAAAAAAGTAGTTTTCTTGTTGCAGACATTAAAGGGTTAATAAATTGCAGTAGCTTGTTGATAATTATGCGATTTAAGATTAATTTTAGATCGATCCATGTTTATGTATATACAAAACGTTTTTTCATCATGACTAGAATACTCTGTACAACTTACCTTTAAATTTCTACACATCCATTTTAAATGGTTTTGTTGTTGTTTGAATTTTTCAGATTTCAGTATCGCTTTCCTGGTGATGTCCAGGCATACTCTGACATCAAATATTTCTAATGCAACAACTCCAGAGCTTGTTCTCACTCCTCACTTTTCTACGCTTGTGCTCTAGAATCTCCTGGATGCTTCCATCGCGAAGTCTTTCCAATACACAGACATTATGTTAGTAATGTGGAAAAAATGTAATATATACACCACAGAGAAAAAAAGAGACGTTCATGGAAAAAACTTCACAAGAATCGTACGTTTAGATTTTATTATATAACTAACTAATAATACAATTTATGTAAGAATTAATAAAATATATACTTTAGACTGTTCGAATATAAGAACTATGGGTGGGGCGACAGTGTCCAAGCAGTGTCTTTTGTTGTGTAAATGTGTGAGGAATTTGTGATTATTAGGTTAGATAGATAGATAGATAGATAGATAGATAGATAGATAGATAGATAGATAGATAGATAGATAGATAGATAGATAGATAGATATGTGTAGATTTCAGTACTATATATTTTAATGAGATGTTAAACTTTCACAGTTTGAAGGGTTTTCCTAGGCCACCACACACACACACACACACACACACACACACACACAAGCATTCAGTGTCAACTGACCACTGTGTCATTCCCCAGAATGCTGTGTGTGTGTGTGTGTTTGTGTGTGTATATGTGGTGGGGCGCAAACCTCTTTCAGCCACCTGACAGCTACATTACTCTACTGGGCGAAAGGTAAAAGGGATTTTTTTTTCTTAAGGTGTCTGGAGAGAGATATCGCAGTGAGATAGTGATTTAATTTGAGCTGATGTACAATGAGGAGATGCTCAGGAAAAGCTTGAGACCTCCCTCAAAACACACTCACACACACATATGGAGGAACCTGACCTCTATTTGCACCACATTGCACTGTGGAGAGATTCATACCTTTTTTTCAGGTGTAGTGCGGTTTTGTATTAAGCAAGAGGCAAGGACAATCGCTCACGTCTCTCACACACACGCGCGCACACGCGCACACACACACACACACACACACACACACACACACACACACATTCTCAGACAGTTCACTGTGCTTGTGCAATAATTGCACAAATTAAAAATTTCATTTATTGTATTCTAATTCTAACACACACCACACACACACACACACACACACACATTAGATGTTTGTGCATTGTGTTTGCAGTGAGAATATTCTAGTCATTGCCCTGCGATGGGTTGGCACTCCGTCCAGGGTGTATCCTGCCTTGATGCCCAATGACGCCTGAGATAGGCACAGGCTCCCTGTGACCCGAGAATAGATCGGATAAACGGTAGACAATGAATGAATGAATATTCTAGTCATGTCACCTACAAAGGTAATGCTTCTTAGATTTAATCCTTTGATTCACACTCAACTTTGTCGCTCCATCGTGTGTGTGTGTGTGTTAGTGGTTTGATTGATTTTTGTCAGCTGTCCTTGCTATAGTAGTAGAAGTACAGCAATATATCTCAGTTGCTCCACTACACAGTCACCTGACTAGGCTACCTCTCAATCAAACTTGCTTTTCTATAGCAACACAGGAATACTCCATATAATCTAAAGGTTACTAACAGATTTGACACGTTTGTGTAACTTTTACGGAAGGAGTCCCCAGTGACGGGACTCTGTAACTGAGTAACAGTAAAAGTAACATGATAAGCTGCTTTTTTTCATTTATTTGTTTGTTTGTTCATTTATATATTATTCCATTAAGTATTCCATTAAATGATAACTTTTTTATCTTTAAAAAAACATTATAAAAACATAATTAAAAGAAATTACAAACTGACTGAAAGCAGCTGATTTGATTTTGTACTGATTTTAAAATGTGTTTTCTAATGAATTAAATAATATAAAAAGTTAAATAAAAATGTATTTAAAAATAATCAATTTTAATCTTAGAATTTATATATATAAAATCATTTTAATAATTCTATATATAATTTTAAATTCTATATAAATATTGTCTGTGCAGATTTTCAGTGCACTTTTTTTTTAAATAGAAAAAAAATACAATTATTGATATGGACCTTTTTTACCGTTTATAATCAGTTTATTGCTAGAAAAAAAATTAAGGCATATACTGACCTAAATATCACCAAGAACAATTATCTCCGAAAAGGCTATTAGATCATCTTTGTAATGACTAAATCATTTTTTAATTATTTAATTCTTTTCTCAACTTTCTTTTTATCAAACCAAAATGCGGTTATTTTGGGTAGACAGAACATGGCAATTTTTAATTTAAAAAATATACATTTTTTATTTTTTTTATTTATGGATTAACTTAGTATAACGTATATATTTTTTTTACATTTTTTTGTTACTTCTTCAGTTTAGATTTTTAGGTTATGGTTAAAAAAAAAAAGAACTGTGTTTAGACATAGGAGTTTCTTACAGGAGGAAGAAGTGTGGCTCAGGCTTTACCTCATTTCTATCTCTCTCTCTCTCTCTCTCTCTATCCATCCTTTCTTTACTATCCCTCTGCTGTAGGATTAATGACGCCATTACAGTGATTTATATCTCTGTGGCTTGGCGGAGGAGTATCTTTTTTTTTTTCTTTTTTTTTTTTTCTTCCATCAGAGTATGTTGTAGTGGTTGATGTTTTACTTCCACCTCCTTTTTTTTATGTTTGCAGGCAAGCCGGTGATGATAATAACCGAGTTCATGGAAAACGGATCCTTGGATACTTTCTTAAAGGTTAGAAGCATTGTATTTTTTTAAAATATAGAAATATAATATAAAGAAGTCTTGCATTGTTTGACATATGTTGTGCATCACAATAAAAAAATGGTACATAATTTCTGCAAATCATTCAAGATTCTTAAACTTGAACTGGACGTTGCACAAGATGCCACAAAGAGATTTTTTTTTTTGTATTGGAAGGTCGATTAATCTAGAAGGAGGCAGAGTCATGAATTCATTTAGCTTATGATCTTAATCCTCAAACCCGCTCAAACGTCTCTCCTCCCTCAAACCGTCTCGGATTTATCACTGCTTTTGTCACCTTGGAAGGATTGGCCTTGTAATTTTATTACGAATGTCCAAACCACCCCTCCACCCCTCCTTCCCGTCCCTCGCTTTCAAGCGTGCTCCCGCTTTAATTGCCCACACTTTGAGCAAATGAAAATGAAATTTGGGCCAGAAAAAAGAGGCATGTCAGAAATTTTCTAATGAACACCATAAATACCACTTCAGCTGACACAAAAAAAAAGCTAACATAATTATGGGTGGGTTTTTTATGGCTAATAGCTCACAGCCTGTCTGCTCAGGCTTACATGTGTTTAATTAAAGCGCGGATCAATTTAGCAAAAAAAAAACAAAACAAAGTAGTACTCTTTCTGTCTCTCTTTTTCACCCAGACACACACTCATCCTCATGCAGCTGTTCTTACAGTAAGATCGCAAACAAAAATGTGATGGCTGACGAGGCCAAGTGATCAATCAACAAACTACGTTTATACGGCAAGGCATAATTAACTCGCCCCTCTCTCTCTCTCTCTCTCTGAAATACAACTCCTTGTTTGCGATTGATATTGCTCAGAGAGACAATAGAAACATTTTAACCAGATTACTTCACAGGTCCAATATGCAAATTAAAAACATCAGGCTAATTGCGCCAACCGAGGGTTGTATTTGCGGCTAAATTCAGATTTTTTTTCTCCTAAAAACAGATGGTCCTACACCAATAATCTTGTTTAAGGCTTGCAATTACAGTGAGACAGTGACTTATTACGAGCGCATTATAAATGACTTTCCAACTGTACTATTCAACAGGATGAATCCTGTGTTGTTTTTTGTTTAATTGATGAAAATTTTTTTAGTTTGTTTTTCCTTTTTTTTCCAGAAACATGACGGTCAGTTCACCATTATTCAGCTGGTAGGAATGTTGCGTGGAATTGCATCGGGGATGAAATATTTATCAGATATGAATTATGTCCATCGTGACCTGGCTGCACGAAACATCCTGGTCAACAGCAACCTGGTGTGTAAAGTGTCGGATTTTGGCTTGTCCCGAGTTTTAGAAGACGACCCTGAAGCTGCTTATACGACACGGGTAGGTCACCTGATCAGCACCAGGTTTAATTTGGAATTTGAACAAAATAAAATCAAACAATTACTACACAATTCAGTATTTTAGAGTTTTTAAGCTCATAATTGAAATCTGTTGCACATCAGATTTTTAGAGAAGACATACAATCCTGGGAAATGAACACAGCTGGGTTTACATCTGTAAAAAAGAAAAGAAAATTATACAAAACTTGGTCTCTCCTGAACAAAATTGTGCTTCTGTGAAGCGTAAATGTGGGATGTGCTCCATCACAACTCATTATGACTGACTATGCATAAGAATCCTGCAATTGTGCAGGTCTGGCATATTTTAGGTATTGAAAACTTGTAATTTTTTATACACCTATATTCATGTGTGTTTATTATTTTGTTGTGTTTGGCTAGTTTAAAATAGTAATAAAATATTTCATCGCAAAGGTTTTGATCATGTGTTACGAATAATTGAATACAAGAATTTTTTTTTATACCACAGCAGTTAAAGATATAGGATGCTTTCTATTCATTAATTAATAAAAACCACCAGTCATTCCTATTATCTGCTAATACTCACAATTAAATACATCACTAGGTTCGTCTTCTTGATGTTTAGAAGACAGAAAAATGTGGGAACATATTGTCATGTTACACAGAAACCACAAAGTCTGTTTATTATTTTCTTAAAAAAAATATATATATATATAATTTTTCTGACATTGGAGACTCCTTCCTTTAATGCAAATTTAGCATGTCCTCACAGAAATTAATTATAATTACAATCTTAACTATGTTGGCTTGAAATACAGTGGAACCTCAGCATACGAATTTAATTAAGTTCTTAAGGCGAAAATTTGTATTGTGAAACAAATTTTACCATAAATTCCCACTAATTTCCCGTAAATGCAGATAATCCGTTCCCAAAAATATTGGCTATGGCTATGGCTGCTTAGAAAAGCCTCGGAAACACAGAAGCCGACGCGTTCATGTGCAGTGGCTTTGATACAGGATATAATAAAATAAGTGGATATATAAATATATACACTTGGCTCTCCACTCACGTTTGTCTATATAAAGTGAAGTCGGTTTGCCTTTTGTTTGACTTTGACGTGGAAATTAACTGTCAAGGACTGTTTTAATGTTTTAACAATCCCCTCCGCTGTGTACACCCGCAGCTTTTGTGTTCTCCTGAATACAAAGTGGCAAAGCAGAATATGGAGAGCATTAAAATGATTATGCATGAGTATGAGATTAGATTTAGTTTTTCGTTTTGTCGGTTGCAGGGTGGAAAAATCCCCATTCGATGGACAGCACCGGAGGCCATTGCGTACAGGAAGTTCACTTCAGCAAGTGACGTGTGGAGCTACGGGATCGTCATGTGGGAGGTGATGTCGTACGGAGAGCGGCCATATTGGGAGATGTCCAATCAAGATGTGAGTCTATTTTTCAAGATCTTTTGGAATGATTGAACACCAGGGGCCATATTCAGAGCTAGAGATTTAGATTAAGAAATTGCACCTTACACAAGGGAAAGTTCCTTGTGTTCAAAATCAGGTTCCACACATTCCTAGGATAGTGTTTGTGTAGTTCAATGCCTACTCAAAGATTTTCAGGTTTTTCTCAGGCAAGACAAATCAAACTAAGATCAAACATCCTGTGTTTGCAGATCTTTGAATTTGACAATAAATCATTAAACAAGTAATATCAAATTTAAAAGCTCAGTAGAACATATATTTCTGAAATTCAACATGTCTTGCTAAAGACTCAAAATTATAATCTGTCTCACTGTCTTTCTCAGGTGATAAAAGCGATCGAAGAGGGATACCGCCTCCCCCCGCCAATGGATTGTCCAGTGTCTCTACACCAGCTGATGCTGGACTGCTGGCAGAAAGAGCGAGCTGAGAGACCCAAGTTCAGCCAGATTGTCAACATGCTAGACAAGCTGATCCGAAATCCCAGTGCCCTGAAAGAGCTGGCCAACAGTTCCATCTGGTAAATTACCTTTGCCTTAATTCCCTGTCAGATTGTTGGTGAAAATAAGAGAAAATGGGAAATCTGACCTTTTATGTCATATTGTCTTGTACCACATGTCACTTTTATAGTTTAAGCTGAAGATTTACAGGATTATGCATGTGTGACATGCCTATAAGGATTTGGTACAGCCAAGAAAAATGGTACAACATTCTTATATTCTTATTCGTATAAACACTGCTGTCACTCAAAAAGATTTCAAATAAAAGCATATTGGTGAAAATACAAGGTCAGTGTGTTTGCAAAACCCTGTTACAATGAAAAATTTAATTCATCATTTTGATTTGTTTGGGTTAGGGGTTACTTATCAAGGATAAGGTTAAATTTCTTTAATGGTTTCATGTGTCAAAGCAGAGAAACTCAATTTTGGCCAATTTTTTTTTCTGTCTTCTAGGGTTTTTTTTTTTGGCCTGTCAGAATTCAAACACTTTGACACCTGATGAGTTTTTCCAGACCACCACATATATTACAGATTATAAAAAAATATACAAAATAAACACCAGAGATTAAAATATGTGTTGTGTAGTTACTGTATATATAAACCTATGTTGCAACAGATTTCCAGATTTCCATGTCTATATGGAATGGTGAAAGTAGGTGCGTAAGTGTGTAAGTCCATGAGTGTGTATAAGTATATAAGTAAGTGCCAACATATTAAACCCAGAGCCTTTAACCAATGAGCCAATGCTGCCTCTCAGTTGATGGCTTGGCATGTTGGTGCAGTAGATAGTATTGCCACCTCACTGCTGCTGGATGCCTGGTTCAATCTTGAGCTCAGGGTACTGTACGTATGGTGTTAGGTGTTATATCCCCATGTTGAGATGGGTTTCTTCCAAGTTTTCCAGTTGCCAGTTAAAGAAGCTGGTAGATGGATTGGCTATACTAAATTATAGTGTGCGCGTGGTACCTCTTGACATTCTGGGCAACAGGGATACTCCCTGCTCAACCACTATATCTTTTGGGTTGTGCTGTATGTGCATGGCAAGATATTCTGCAGGCAGGTACTTTAGTAGTCATATCTTTCAAAGGTTTGCCACATTTCCTTGGGATTATGCAATATACAGAGTATATCAAGCCTAACCCTTAAGTACCATAATATACCATCACTTTTGTTCTACTGAAAAGATTATTATTATTATTGAATAACATGTAGCTGGATATCCTTGGACTATCTAAATATCCTTTGGGGTAATGCTAACATAGCTAGTTAATTTTCATCACTGAACAACAATCTGACTATTCATAAATAAAATGTAAAGAAGAAAGTTGGCCATGTATCTAGAAACTAAAAGAGCTCTCTCTGGTGAACAGTATTGTGAGCTTGACTTTACTGAGAAGGATGCATGCAATGCTTTCTATAAATTTGCCCAAAATGAGGGAACTCAGTGGGCAGGTGCCTTCCAGAAGGGAAAGCCTTTATGCTGCCCAAAAACCGTTCCTACCATGTGAGCTGGGTTCTGATTGTAACTTGCTGTATGATTAATAGGCAAATTACTTCATTATGCAGGGAAGCCATTCTGCATTTACAAGAGGCTTGATGAGTTCAGGAAAACTCCCTTGATCAAGAAGAGTTGCCTTTGAGGGCAAACTTAAAGATCGGCATTAAGCTCTCATGCATTAAAAATAAATACATACACGATGCTAGACTTATTAATGTCAGTGTCAGGATCTGTGACACTTGCTTAGATCATACTTGCATGAGGTACCAGATCTGCCTTTTTTGTTTTTGCTTAACTATTTTATTATATCTATTAAAAAAATACTCAAGTTGTTGATATAGGGGTTGTTCTTGCCTTTTCGACAGGGAAGACCCGATCACCCCGGAGTTCAGCGTCAACAGTGTGGATGAGTGGTTGGATGCCATAAAGATGGGCCAGTACAAGGATAACTTCACCTCTGCTGGCTATGTCACATTAGATTCAATAATCTACATCAGTGTAAGGTAAACATCCATAGACCATTTAGGCTAAGACTCACCCTGTTAAGTCATACATGTCTAACATGTCTCTCTGTCTCTGTCTCCCCAACTTCTCCTTCAGTGAGTTGAGTAAGATGGGCGTGACCCTTGTTGGGCACCAGAAGAAGATCCTCGCTAGTGTCCAGAGTCTGCATGCCCAAGGGAGCCATGTGCAAGTATAACAGCTCTGGACAAACTGATAGACAGATAGAGGAGACAAAAGAGTGGAAGTGTGGAACCCAGAACAGTGCTTCACCATGCCAACCCCCAATCCTGGATGTTTGGCTGCAGCCCAACAGCTCACAATTTGTGCAGCGGAACCAGAGACTGATTAGTAGTGGAAAATTCAAACCAGACGGTTGATGATGGTCGAACACAAACTCTGATGATTTAAGAACATTATTGTGAGATGTGTACAGTCATTTGCATTCTTGTTTCCTGTCATTTGCTTTATTTTTTCACAGTTTGAGTTTTAGATGAATAAAAAGGTGCCTGGGTGGATTTGGACCTAATGGTGGTGTGTTTGGAGATACAGTATGGCCCTTGTAGTGCTGTACTCTGAATATGATAGCGGACAGGAAGTGTGTTTTGCAGCCCTGGCTCACAAAATGATGTTTATCAAGACTGGCCATTTTTAATGGTCTGTAGTAATAATTGTATGAGCCACTCTTTCGGGTTGGATGCCCTAACTACTGGCAATAGAATATTATGTTTCACCAGCGGAAGCAGGGCTAGCAGTCTTCTGGAAATGTAATGTAATCCTAGTCTTTGTGTTTCAGATTAAGGCATTATGGTATGGGGAAACATTGCAATGAGTAGTTAATTATTGGCTAAGATAAGAGATGTCCTATACTGCAATATCAAGTAGATAACGTCAGGGTTTTTTGTCAGTGCAAAATTAGCCATATGGTGGGCTTGTGTTTGATAGTTAATGCTAGTCATGGTTATGCCCCAGTTGCAGTGAGAATGTCTCTGTATGTAAACCTATAAACAGAGTTATTTTGGGTTGGTTTTCATTTCATGATTACAGAAAAGCAGAACATGCCCATTTGTGTATGTAGAGCACCCTGGTACACATGCTATACACAGTGTCTTTGCGAACGTTAAAGGAATTCTTTATCTAAAAACATCAATCTAAAAGAGTAAAAGGTGGTCAAGTATCCCTTTTTGAGCCAAGCATTCCTTTAAAGTTTTAAAGCAAATTAGCCTATACTATTAGCTATGTAGCTAACTTGGGAGCACTAAATCCCGATGAATATAGTGATTAACATACTCCTGAGTATGTCAAGATGTTACACATAGCGCAAAAATGCATGGGAGCATTATTTGTGTTTAGCATTTTGAGGACCACATTATATATACACATATATACATACGGAGATTCTTCCCAGGTAGCAAAATGATGACTGGGTGACTAGATTGGCCTTCCCTATATAGTTTTTTGTCAGTGTTGGGCCAACATTGGCAAGGCGGATTAAAATTTGGCTGTAACTAGTCCCTAGTTGTGCAATGTTAGCCCAATGGACTGAAAATTCTGTTGGGGCAATTTTGGGAAGTTGGATTTAAAGGGGGCCAAAAACTGGTCCTGGTGGCCCAATGAACAAAATTATGCTGAGGCAAAATTGGCAAGGTGGCTAAAAGTCTGTCAATTCTGGTCTCCAAATGCTAGCCCAGTGTATTTTGCAACCAAACACTGGACAAGCACCAGCATAGCTAACAAAGTCAGTTTGCTACCTTGGTGAGTTCTGAGCATCAATAATAAACACCATGTTTTTCACCATATGTTTGTTTACAGCAGAACAAGAAACGCAACTTACACTCTTGTAAAATAGTGTATAAAGGTGTATGTACAGTGTCGAATTCAAATGAGTGAACAAAAATCTGTAGAATGTTTGTAAAATGTACTTTATTTCATTTTCTGAAGAAGAAAAAGAAGATGTGAGACGTATATCGTTCGGTGGAGCTCGCCGCCATGGGATATAACAGAACTCTGGAATGTAGCATGGATGCTAAAGCTTCATCTTTTCTAAGCAAGTGACAGTGACTGCGGTTCTTTTTTCACTCCAGTGGTGGCTGTAGCTACTTGACGTTAGATGCCTTACTAACTGTGCTGTTTCTTTCTCTTCTTCCTGGTAGAGGCAGTATCATGATGAGATATATTGTACATAGTATTTATCATAACAATGCCACTGAAAGCTATAGTGAATGTCGGCGCAATGCGTCCAGCTTTGTGTTAATTCACCTTTCAGAGGTTGAACCTTCTTTCATTCACAGTATTCAAGCTTGTGTTGGTGCATGTAACTTGAGGAAAGATTGATCACAAACCTGTTCATGCTGATTTTGCTGCATTTACAACACTACTATTTTTGTAAAAGTTCTGTAAAGTATCAGTTTCATTTATGCAAACATCAAACCTATGATCTTGATAGGTTTTTACTAGCAAACCCCTTGTATTTTAAACCATAGGCTTTGCTGTGGAAACCAACTGTTTACATTCCTACTTATTAAAAATAATACTTAGTCATGACTTGGTTGACTTAACATGTGGTTGAGATAGTAGTTAATAGTGGACATGACTTGAGGAAATGAGATAATTAAGTTGTGGTCTGAACTTATTAATGCGAGGGACTGGCATACTTAAGTCATGGCCAGAACTTAGTAACTTGAGGAAACAAGATACTTGTGTTGTTGATATGACTTATTAATGTCAGGGAAAGAGATACTTAAGTGATGGCCACAATTTAGTACTTTGAGGGAACAAGATAATTAACTTGTGCTCATAATTTAGTAATGTGTTGGAACGAGATAATTAAGTTATGGCCACAACTTATTAATGCGAGAGAACGGGATACTTAAGGCATGGCTAGTACTTAGTACCTTGAGGATATGAGATACTTTAGTCATGGCCACAACTAAGTAACTTGAGGAAATGAGATCATGATGTTATGGCCATGATTTAGTTATGTGAGGGAAATGAGATAATTAAGCAGTGGCCATGATTAGTAATGTGAGAGGACGAGATAATTAAGTTGCAGCCATGGCTTAATGCAGAAGAACAAGATAATTAATTAATGGCCACAACTTGGTAAACTGAAGAAAGAAGTTAATCAAGTTATGGTATTGACTGTAGTAACCTGAGGGAACTAGATAATTAATTTATGGTCACAATTTAGATATGCGAGGGAATGCGATAATTGAGTTATGGTCATGACTTATTAACTCAAGGGAATGAGATAATTAAGTTCGTAAGATAAGGGAACAAGATAATTAAGTCTTGGATACAAATTAGTAACAAAAAAGGAACAAAATAATTAAGTAATGAAAACTATTTAGTAAAACAAGAAAACAAGATAATTAGATAGTGAACATGATTTAGTAACATGAAGGAATGGGATAAATAAGTCATGGCCTTGATGGCCTTGAGCACAAAGGAATATAAAAACGAATATAAAAGTTAAAATATATAAAATTTAATGATATAGGTGCACAGTGGCTTGGTGGCTAGCATGTTTGCCTCACACCTCCAGGGTTGGGGGTTCAATTCCCGCCTCCGCCGTGTGTGTGGAGTTTGCATGTTATCCCTGTGCCTCGGGGGTTTCCTCCGGGTGCTCCGGTTTCCTCCCCCGGTCCAAAGACATGCATTGTAGGTTGATTGGCATCTCTAAATTGTCTGTACTGTGTGATTGCATGAGTGTGTGTGTGCCCTGCAATGGGTTGGCACTCCGTCCAGGGTGTATCCTGCCTTGATGCCCAATGACGCCTGAGATAGGCACAGGCTTCCCATGACCTGAGAATAGATCGGCTAAGCGGTAGACAATGAATGAATGAATTTAATGATATAATGGGCAAAACAATGAATGTCCAAGTTCTAGAAATTACAATAACTAGCTGAAATAGATGATGGTATAAACCATAAGCTCGCTATTGTTTTTTAAGATAAAATCGGTTTACTGTGACAGTTCAGAAAATTCTGCAAGGAGAAATATAGTCTTCATTAAAGATTTGTCATCAAATTTGAATTTTAATATGATTTCATGTTTCAGTACAAATATGACTCTTTAATACAGGGTCAAAATTTAATTGAATCTCCTTCCCTCAAGTTAGTAAGTCATGGCCATGCATAATTATTATTATTATTTTTTTTTAATCTTTTTTAAGTGGGAATGTCACCAGTGAGGCTCTTTATAGTACAAATATTCCCCCAGTGACATTTTCCATTTCTTGCTAATGGTGTAGTTATTCCTTATTTGGTGTATTGTAATTAAATAGAAAAGCATAGTGCCCATACATAATTTAGGTACAAAGCATCATCTGTATCACACTGTGCAATTTGTTTGAAACAATTCCATGTTTAATCTGAGTCTAAGTGCTTATTAAGAAATCTGATTGTTAATGGTCTGTGTATTTTGCAGGAGAATTTAACATACAAACAACAGAATTCATGAAAGCTCCTAAGGGAAAATGAGTTGATAATATATACAGTGTCATTATTTATTTAAGATATAAATGACCAGTGACTATTTTTTATTGATACTTTTTTTTGTTTGTTTTTGTTTTTTTTGTTGTTTTTTTGTTTTTTGGTTTTTTTTTGGGGGGGTACCTGAATTTTATTTTATTTTTTATCTTAATGTTTTTTTTACCTATATTTTATCTTAATTTTTTTCATGTATTTTATTTTTTATAGCTTACATATAAACACACAGCTTAAGCATCATCTGTTCCAGCTCAAGCGCTCTTAATGACACTTATTTACTGACTGCAAGCAACACAGCAAGACACAATATTCTGCTGTAATATTCATTTAAAGAAAAATAATTTCTGTCCTTTGTTTATATTTCAATCTCCGCGGCAGAGTTTCAACTGCTTTGGATTCTCTCTATTAAGTCTATTCGAGGAGACAGGCAGTGTGGTGGATTAAGATTAAACTGACCATGGGATATATTTTGGGATGTACCATGAGACAAAAAAAAAATGATGACAATGATATTGCAGCTTGTGACCCCAAACGATGGGACGAGTGTCCAAGATTCACACTAGCAACGTGTGGCCCCCAGAGTGGAATCCAAGTAAAGATTTAAACTGTTCTCTTGATATTTTTGACCAATCCTATGGCTCGTGTGGTCCAAGCTTTCTTCAGTTCCCCACTTACAGCTAAATCTTAAAAAAAAAAAAAAAAAAAAAAAAAAAAAATTAATTATATATATATATATATATATATATATATATATATATATATATTTTATATATATATATATATATATATATATATATATATATATATAATTAATTTTTTTTTTTTTTTTTTTTTTTTTTTTTTTTTAAGATTTAGCTGTAAGTGGGGAACTGAAGAAAGCTTGGACCACACGAGCCATAGGATTGGATATATATATATATATATTGGATATATATATATATATATATATATATATATAAAATCCTGTTGTATATGATCTCTCAATAACATCTATAGCAGCATTATTAAAAAAAATTGGAAGAAAGTGTAGGAGATCGTGGATGTCTCTGGCTAGCTAGTACAAGTTTCTTGCTTTGTTAATCAATTTTCACACCAATTATTGTATTATTTAGTTTGTGTTTAGCTGTAGACTGTACATTTTGGCTACCAGCGCTAAATAATAATAATTTTTAAAAAAGCCAGACCAGGAACACCCATTAACGACAAAAATGCCTACACATGTGCCACAAGAGACAAACCATTTGTCCAGTACTTTTCAGAGTTTCAGCAGCATTGAAAATATCAACAGTGGTTTTTGTTGCAAAAATATTTGTACATGAAGCATTCTTTGAAGTTTGGCATCCATGTTTTTTTTTAATGTTATTCTTTATTTTAATTAAATTTAGCAAATTGTTTGTGTCCAAATATGTGAAATATGTGTGGAGGGGTGGGTAGGGTGAGGTAGGGTGGGTAGGTCTTTCAGTTGCGAAGTAGCTACAGTATAAACTAAAAGTGAGTGGAGCTAAATGATCCGAAAAAGCATGTTTGTGTGTTTTAAAGCAAGGGACATGAACCAAGCAACGAACATGACATGAACCTACAGCTTAAAATATTCGAAATCGTCAAGGACTAACAAACAAAAAAAGGGTCTGAAATGAATGTTTGTTTTAAGCATATTTGTTGCAAGATTATAACAATGGTAAATGTGATGTAGCTAGGCTAATGATGTTTTCCAAAAATTGTCCACGAATGCAGGATGTGTACATTTCTTTGACTTACTGGTTATTTCTGAGAAGTAATCTACTTCAACCGTGCCCGATGTCTTTTAGTCACTGCAGGTTTCTATTCAGCCCACTGCAAGAGTGTACACTTTTCATGTTGCTGTAATAAACATGCGAATAATTTTTATTTCTCATCAGAAGTGCTCAGTTTTCTCATTTCTTCTTGTGTTTATTTGAAAATCTGAATTTAGGGTGCAATTGTACTTTCACCACAAGATATAGACAAATCTTATGAAGGTCCTTTTCCTGAAAACAGAGCTGCCTTTTCTTTATCTTAACCAGACATGCCTTTTGACCCACAAGGAGTGTAATAGTATATTCCTAGTGATCGCTGAGCTTCTCTCCAGGGAACAAGGGAGGGGTCGTCGACCTCTGAGTTCTTCCTCAGCCGCATAAAGCACTGCTGCCACTCAATGTTAGATCCATTATCCCCAATCCCCACTCTGTATTTCTCTCTTCTGTCTTACCTGCTGGACACACAGATACAGTACATGCACACACTGTGTCTGTGGTGCAGAGCCATATTTCACCCATCGTTAACTGGACAGGTTAGATGGATTTGTCTTCAGGCTGGAAGCCTCTGATAATAGAATCACAAGACAACAGAGGATAGGGGTGCACTGCAGGGATCAACTTCAATTAGATAATATTGTGTGCAAGAAATGTAATAGAATAGAACAAATAATTCCTAAAAATAAAACCGTCCTTTAAATCTTTGTTTGCTTGTATCTTGCCCCACTTTGTCCCAAATCTCACCAGGTTTTTATCCCTAACACACAACAACTACCTACAGCCTCTACTTCTTCCGAGACACATGGAGCAAGCCAACAAATCTTTGCAAACTACTGTTCCTGCTGCCTCACATGGTAAGGTACACCTTTGGTGTTGCACCCACAATGCCAGTGAACGATGTTGCAGTGATTGAGGAGAAGGATAGTATGCCGTAACTCCTGCATACAAATCATGGTCAATTTTCCTTTGATGATAGGACAAAATCTTTTCTGTTGTGAAGCTTCAGGGGCACTTTTTTGGAGCACATTTAAAAGGTTCACTATATTTCCCTTTGAATTGTATCAAAGATTTGAGGGTTCTGCAAGGGTATTGTGCGAAAATGAAAAAGAAGTGGTAACCAGTTCAAGTGGCAAGTTCAAATGTTGACCATATAGCAGAAAAGAAGGAGCTTTTCCTTTATCTGGTTTGTTCCCAATAAACAAATCATTACTCTTTAAGCTTCTGGGAGTTTGGTCAGCACTGAAAGCCACCATTTTAGTGAAAGTCAACAGGTCAGGGGTCAAGTTCCTGGCCAGAAGGCTCTGGAGGTCAAAAACGATCTATAGCAACTGGGCTCCTGTGTTACTTTAATGCCTCCTGCACTCATATTAAGAGACACCCAAACCACTGCCTGACAGCATGAGTGAAAGGGGTAATTAGCCCGCACACCCCTGAGACCTTGCTACCACATGTGAGTGTGAGCACTTTCCAGCATCATACACATACACTTTTTTGCCCCATCAATCATCCACAACCTTTTGGGTCTCAGCCACTGAACCACATAACCTTTCCCAATGATGTCAATATGCATTTTAAAAGCAATCAATGCCATGTACAGTAGTACCCGTTCCACAACTGCCTTGATCCGTAGTATATGTCCAATTTGGCAGATGATAAAATGGTGCATTATCACAAGGTGATCCATCACGTCCTCTTAAGTGACAGCTGGCCATTTGGTTTGGTCGTACTCTACAGCATCCAGGGTGTCATATGATTGCTTATTAGGAGCAACATGACAGAGGGGGATTGAAGAGGATTGAATTTGGGTCGGATGACTTGCCCTTTAGTCCTTAAACACAACTGCCGTGGGTCCAATCTTTTATTTCAAGTGGTGTCTCAAAGGGATCGCGTTCCTCCAATGTTAGGAACACAGAAACAGGAGATGTTATTAGTTAAATGAAGATTTTAGTCCCAGATGTAGTGACAGCTCTGACCTAGTTGGCACCAATGGTGGAATCTTTACTGGTGTGCCCTGAGGCAGTGAGTCAACAAGGTTTGGTCATCTCTTCATCTTGTTGGTCAGCTGGTCATCTTCAAAGCACATTACCAAAGTTCATTCCTAGGGGCATTTTGGCATTTTCAGTCTACCTAAAGACATTTTTTGGTAGGTGGGAGGGAACGGAAATACAGGCTAACCTTCACACGGCTCAGGGTTGACCCAGGAACACAAGAACTGTGAGACAGCAACACTACCCACTGAGTTAACCTAGCATGAATCATAACTGCCAAAATCATAGCTATATAGAGATACAAAAAGTGTCTCTATATAGCCATGCTCTGTCAGTAGAAAAACAAATATGAAGTTAATCTATGTGTGTTATTCAAATGAGTGACATTCTCATGCCTTTCAGGTCAAGACAAAACATTATTGATGTGCAAATACAGCAAAAGGTCACACTCTGCTGGATATGGTAGATACATTCACAACCAAGCGACAGCACATAAGGCGACTATTAAAAATCCATATTTATTAATTTTTTTCAGTTTTTTTCATGATGCATAGAATTTGAGATAAAAAATCTTCTCATAAATCCTATGTGCTTTTGAGCATTAGTCAGGTCAAGCAATTCACGTTCTACTTCATTAGGAACAACTGCATGTATTAGTCCAATGTGGCAACAACACAATGCATGAAATCATTCAGATAAAAGCTCAAGGGCTTCAGTTGACGTTTACTCCAAACAGAAATGCGAGATCAGTGACTTTCACCATGACATGATTGTTGGTTTGGGATTTTCTGAAACTAGGATTTTCACAAACACTAGTCTCTAGAGTCCACACTGAAACAAATACACTTGTGGCACAAATTTGGTGAGCAGTAAAGCATCTCAGAATGTAAAATGCATCACAAATTGAAGTGGATGAGCTGCAAGACCTGGAGATTAGACTAGGATCCAACCTAGTTATCCAGGAACAAGAATATAAGCCTACCCTGGGCCCAAACATTAATAAATGTTATGTAAAAATTTGCTGGTATTATACAGTATGTTGCAATGTTCCATGTTAACCATGTCTGTAAGCCTATCTCTATAGAAATTGTCATTTAATTTATTTTCTTTCAGCAGTAGGAAACCTTTGGATTATTGGCCAGTAACCGAAGACCAAAAGCATTTCTCTTTATCAGTAATGCATCTGTTTTTCTTTGCTGAATGTCTAGTTTGTGATGAGTTGAGGACAAACTTAAGACCACCACAGGCATTTTCACATTTAATTTGATTAGGCCAGTGGTTGTTCTAATCCACTTTAGCTGAAACACATCTCCCTTCAGAACTACAGCATCTGGGCACAGCATTGTGTGTTATACATGCAGCACATGGGAAGTTCAGTTTTAATTATTTATTTTAGCATACTCTGCTTCCTTATTGTTTAGGGATCAATTTATTAGCCATAAAAATAACCTCACAAGATGTTTTATACCAGAAATCAAAATAGCAACACTTCCATCAACTGCCTAATACTTATTAAATATTATATTACACTTGGATGCTAGATTCACTCTGCATTTCTCTCAGCAACATATTTGATAGAAAACAAACTGGCAATAGTGATACATAATGTAGCGTATGTTAACCTTTGACTGGTTGTATAAAAAGGTATACATGGCACATCCTGATAGTGGGTTAAAGCCTACAGTTTAATTTTATGTCTTAATTCTTGATTTTTGGCTCAGGTTTATCAAATGCGTGCATTTATCCATCAATATTCAGCATCATAAAACTGCCTGCCTTAGTGTCAATAGTATCATATATTCATCCTGGGACAACAGCCAAGTCTGCTTTTTCCCCTCAATCCTTTTCTTTTTTTTGTCTGTCAAATCAATATTCCTGCCTTTAAACATTCCATGTATTGAAGATTCCTAGTTTAATAAGATCAGTGAATTTGGATCTATACATTTTCTATGATTATATTAATTGTCAGTTTTATTTTATGTCACAAATCTACACAAAAAAAGCCCATATTATTGAACTGGGATAAAAAGTATATATATAGTTTGCAAATATATTCACAAAAAAAAAAAGTTTATAGGTTGTTGCTATAAAACCAGTGAAGTAGTTTGGGTGCAAGAAGTCAGATAACTAGCTTGTGGTCAATATAAAAACATGAATAAAACCAGGCAGCATCATGATGTCCAGGAAAAATGTTCTGGAAAAGTATGAATGATGATGCTGATGCTGCCACCACCATGTTTCACAGTAGCATTTAGTTTGCTATAAACTTGACTTCTGGTCAAGTTCTGTAAATGCATACAAGATTGTTTACATCTTTATACAATTACATCATAAGTGAGTGTCATGCCTACTATTGCTTTTGCTATTTTTTTTTACTATTGAGGTACCTTCCCTATGTACATACTGCTATATTAGTCTTATATGCCAGGTGTTCATTTACTCCTTGTATTTTAAGAATTATTTCTGATAATAAAATGTTGACTGTATGCAATGTAAAGTGCTCATATGCGAACATTGTTGACTGTACACTTAGGAGTCTGTATTTTGTATTTGTTTTGTATTTCACAGACCCTAGCAAAGCTCAAAAAACTTTGTTGTTGTTGTTCTGTCTTTGAAAAGTGTTATATGACTGCCAATTCAAGCAAGGTTTGAGACAAAGGGTATTTGATGACGAAGTTATAGAAGAGCCTGAAAAGCATGTTAACACTATGCACATAACTTATATCTCCAATGTTTGGTCATGCCACTTTAAGGAGCCTTACCATTCCACAGGAGCCAGTGTAAATGTTTTTGCACAATATGTGGCTGTGTAGCAGGCTAGATCAACAAAGAGTTTACATTTTCTGAGTCTGACACCATGCTGTGCTTTTTCCCCTCCACCACTCCTACACTGCAGTAAGGGAATATGATGTATTTCAGTTCCTGGTAGCATTTGAATGTACTATGTGACTCATCTTAGAATTCAGGAGCAGAAATGCAGATTGTTGAGGAATACAGTGGTGTGAAAAAGTGTTGGCCCCCTTCCTGATTTCTTATTTTTTTTGCATGTTTGTCACACTTTAATGTTTCAGATAATCAAACACATTTAAATATTAGTCAAAGATAAATCATGCAGTTTTTAGATGAAGGTTTTTATTATTAAGGGAAAACAAAATCCAAAACTACATGGCCCTGTGTGAAAAAGTGTTTGCCCCCTAAGCCTAATAACTGTTTGGGCCACCCTTAGCAGCAACAACTGCAATCAAGCGTTTTCAATAACTTGCAATGAGTCTGTTACAGCGCTGTGGAGGAATTTTGGCCCACTGTTCTTTTTCTGAAATGCGGTGTTACTTTTACGCCAGACGTAATGGGCAAACGACACAGACCTTCCAAAAAGTTCAATTTTTGTCTCGTCAGTCCACAGAGTATTTTCCCAAAGGTCTTGGGGATCATCAAGATGTTTTCTGGCAAAACTGAGACAAGCCTTTATGTTCTCTTTGCTCAGCAGCGGTTTTCGTCTTGAAACGAAACATCTTGGTTTGCCATGCAAACCATTTTTGCCCAGTCTCTTTCTTATGGTGGAGTCATGAACACTCACCTTAACTGAGGCAAGTGAGGCCTGCAGTTCTTTGGATGTTGTTGTGTGGTCTTTTATGACCTCCTGGATGAGTTTTTGCTGCGCTCTTGGGGTAATTTTGGTCGGCCGGCCACTCCTGGGAAGGTTCTCCACTGTTCCATGTTTTCGCCATTTGTAGATAATGGCTCTCACTGTGGTTTGCGGCAGTCCCAAAGCTTTAGAAATGGCTTTATAACCTTTTCTAGACAGATCTCAATTACTTTCTTTCTCATTTGTTTTTGAATTTCCTTGGATCTCGGCATGATGTCTAGCTTTTGACGGTCTTTTGGTCTACTTCACTTTGTCAGGCAGGTCCTATTTAAGTGAGTTCTTGATTGCGAACAGGTGTGGCAGTAATCAAGCCTGGGTGTGGCTAGAGAAACTGAACTCAGGTGTGATAAACCACAGTTAAGTTATGTTTTAACAGGGGGGGCAAACACTTTTTCACACAGGGCCATGTAGTTTTAAGGCCATCTCCGAACAATTTGAAATTCGCTATTTGATTGAGAGAAGGATTGTTCACAAATGAAAGGTGGAGTTGGTGGAGGAGTTGGGGTTCCAGCTAGTTCAGTCTAAGGTCAAACCTTTTAAGATATAAAGAGAAACCCATGTGACCTACAGACCTCATGACAATCAGAAAAAAGCGGACTAAGTATAGCCATTTTCTCCTAAAGGAATACAAATGTTCAGGAACAATCAACAAGGATGGACCAAATACCATACCAAATTTCAAGCATGGTGGTGGAGTGGTGATGATTTGGGCTTGTTTTGCATTGAGACAACAATGAACTCCACTTTGTATTTGAATTTTATTGAAGCAAATATGAGATCTTCTGTCCAGCAGTTAAAGCTGGGTGTCATGCAACAGTACAATGATACCAAGCATACAAATTGAAAACTGAATGGCTAAAGCAGAAAAAAAGTTAAAATGTTGGATTTTCCATGTCAAAGTCCAGACCCTGACCCCATTAAGATTAACGAAAAAATAGATGCTTTTAAACAAATGTTGTAAAGAAGAGTGAGCCAAAACCTCTCTAAAATTGTTAGATAGCTAGTTATTGTTGCTAATGGTGGCCTTAATGAAATCTGTCTATTATTTATTCTAAAGTTATTTGTTTATCATAGATGTTGAAGACCACACAATTGTTATAGGACCTGATAATATAAAAAAAATTGAGTATGTATGTTCTTTCTTTTTCACATGGGCGTATACCCAGAAGATTGAATAAAGCAGTCTTTAAGACCCTGAATACCAGCATAGAACAAGCCTTCACATTATAGTGATTGATGGAAATATTTCATAAGTATTTTACCCTGGATTTTAATTATTTTCATGGAGATGTACCTTGAAATAGAGAAACACATGGCATGTTAATGTGGTTATTTTTTTTTTTTTATGTCTCTGTTCTGTGCATACAGAAAACCACATGCTACTGAGGCCTCCACATGTGTTATATTACGCTCTATTGGCTTTACCCCATTTTAAACAAATCTTTTTTTTTTTCTTTGTTTTTTTTTTATTGCTAGGGATGTCTTGCATTACCAAGAACAGGGAGAGAGAGATTTTCCTCTGGCTGGAGATTTTTGGAGGTCTAGATCTTCCCTAAGCCTTAACAGATGTTTTTAACAGCTGGCAAACGATCTTAAAAAGAGCCATCTTACGTCGTTGGGAAAGAGCATTGAGACAAATATTGAGAGCTTTTGTCATTTTATAATAAATAACAATTTTTTTTTCCTGTTTTATTTATATTCATGAAGAGAGAGAGAATTTGGCAAAATTGAATCAGTGATGTTCTGCATTTGAGACATGATTTAAATCATTATGTGCTTTAGCTTTAGGGCAGCACAGGGTTGGTGCCTTTACAGATTCGGGGTCACCGGGTCAATCCTGAGCTCACAGGTAGAAGCATCATGCAAAATTAAGTGTCTAAAATCAACTTATCCTTAAGTCATGCTTTTAAGTGACTTTGTTGCAATTATTAAAAGGTGGATAAGAAATATAACGTAAAATTCAGTGTTCATATAATTTAAATAAAAATGTAGAACAGTTTTATTGGTTTAAAAACTGACATATTAATACAGAACTCGGTGAATTTGATGAGCTTTAGAACCAAAATGATTTGTTAAATATACAATAATATTTTCATCTTTATAAGCCTCACACTATATTAAATGAGAAATGTACAGAAGACTCCTTCTTTTATTTTTCTTCTTAACAAGTGATCTTGTGGCTGAATAAGGAGGCAGCAGGAACACAAGGTTCCCTTTAGAAGTTGTGGGAATAAAAATAAACGTGTCATTTGTGGCAAAAGAAAGAGAAAACGAGAAAGAGCAACAGATTCACTGCTCCTGTGGAAAACTTGATCCGGGCTTGGAGTGATGTCAGGTCAGTCAGGGAACTTAGTTTCCAAGCTGGCTGAGATGAAAGGAAAGAGAGGAAAGATGAGGGCTATAAAACTAATCTCAAACTGGGATCTCAAATGCATCAGATGTTCAGTCATGAAGAAGTGTGTGTGAATGAGCATGTGCTTTAAAAATAAAATGAGAATGAATGAATTCACCTAAAATTAGACATATTCCAGCATATCTTACTAAACACCTCATATACACCATGCACCTGATATCTATCCCTTAATAACTATACTTCATCTTAAAATATAATATTTTTGCTTTACAGTGTAAAATCCGTTTCCTTTTAAAATCCTTTTCTTTCTTTTTTTTTTTGGTTTTTTTTTATTTACCCGTTCAACAGGAAGTCGCATAATCCAGATTTCCTGAAGATTCTAAAGTCATTTATTTATTTTTATTTTTTATGATATGTTGATATTGACCAACAAAATCCTTTTTATTTATCAATTTAATTTAATTAAGTAATAATAAATTAAAGTAAAAAATTTGTCCTTATTTTAATGTCCTTATGCAATTAGCATGGATGTTAAAGAGCTAATATTTGTTCATTTGCAAAATCTCTGCTAAAATTCTCAAACCTGTTATTCATTTAAGTGGCAAACACAGCTATTGTTGGCAAAGAAAATTACAAAATTACAAAACATCTGATTGTTGACTTTAAATTTTCTTTTAAATAATGTTCAATTTTACATGCTCTGGAATCACCAATTTATTAGTAAAGTTGGGAAAATTTTCCAAACCTTTTCTTCATTGGCAAAGGTTTGATTCTATTTATCCACTACAAAGTAAATGATTTTGATGTATTCAATAAATTAAAGAGATCCAAACTGTCTAACATGCTGAATTTATAGACTCAAATGTTCTTAACTGCAGGCTGACCTTTGACTTATTGCTTTTCAAACAGATAGTCTTCTAATCAAGTCTGAATTCAAACATTTTGTAATCAATTGGGTCAATTCCAGTTTCACGTTCACAGATTAGAGCCAGTCAGAAGATCAGCTTCTCAATCCAATCTCTGACCCATCCACAATTTCCATCTTGTCAGACCAAGACGATAAGAATGGATGCTTGAAGGGCTGATCAATGTCTTTCAGTCACGCCTACACTGGATTGAAGTAATCTCCAGCCAGATAGGTAATCGACCTTGGCAGTCAATCAACGAGCACAAGTGATGCTAGTCAAGAATGAGAAAAGCCAAATAAATAACAGGTTTGTGTTCTTCTTCTTTTCCCAAATGTGCTGTAACCTTAGAGCATTCCGGCCAACATGTCGGGACAGAAACATCCATCAAGCATTTAAATGGTGTGTTTCATTTGTGTCAGGGTATCCAGTTTGCCATTCATCCAATCGTGGAGGAGTCACTCTGGACAGAAAATCAGATTAAAGGGAAAAGACTGTGGAGGTGGAACATCTGAGTTGTCCATTTGGAAATTTTCCACACTCTGCCTTTAATTATGCAATTTCGGATGCCTCGGAAGAAAATTCCACAAACATGCAAACACTGCAAGTGCTATTGCCGATGTATTGGTAAAGCAAGATGTTTTTATTTGCTCCTAAAAGGGCTGAAACTTAGCGTACAGTCCACTATATTTCTTTAAAATCTATTAAAATTTTTATTTGCTTGATATGACCTAGGATTCTAAGGCAGATTAGCAAACCAAACTTACTGTTTTAGCTACATGCATTTATCAGAATCACCAATAATCACTGCTACTTCCTTTCCAAGCTTTATTTTTCTTCTTAACATCTCTATAGACATTTAATGAGTCATCGTATATAGAGGATACGATAAAACTATGATAATTAGGATATTAGCAACAAGTTAGGACTCCGGAACTGGAAAGAACATGCACATGGATTAGATCAAAGAAACATTCCAGCCAGATTTTTGCTTGTCATATAAATCAGGAAAACTCTGGCTGGTGTTCTGATGCTTTGTTGCTTGGTACCTAGAATAAAGCACATTCAATGGCTGTGAATGGTTGGACAGTTTTACCCCAAAACAAGCAGTTTGACATACAAATGAAAACAGATTCTCTTTAGCAAAACCATTTGAATTTAAACTGTGGCACTGGTAGACAATTGCTTCATGTGTCTCCAATATTGTGCTAGTGTATGTGTGTGGGTGGTGGGGCGAGCTGTGGTTTACGAGGTGCAACGATCCAGCACAAGTGCCTGGACCACTTAAAATATTTTGACATGATGGATCACCAACAATGTTTAAAATCACTTACACTTCTGTGCCAATCAAGCTGTTTGTTTTCCCCCTCGGATAAGCTGGTTCGGCTTTTCTTCTGAGAGCAAGTAAATTAGCCAAGTTGTCAAATGTCCTCAGCCCTGGAGCTTTCTTCAGTATTTATACATGATTCACGACAATTCTTAGAATTAAGCATGCACCCCCCACCCCCCTTCCCCAATACAGATGCTGACAGATATAGTAACAATGACATCACTGGAGTCAAGTCCTCCTGCTTTGTTACCACACACTGGTAGACAGCAATTTTTCCTACTTTGTGGCTGTTATCCCAAAGCGCGCACACACACACACAGCAAAGCCAAATGAAATGGAAATTTGCATAGGGTTGTATTTTTTCCCACCTTCAAAAACCACATCCACCATCTTGAAATACATTATACATTACCTTTTATATAGACATATTTCTACCATACTTAAGGATTTTGGTGCTGATCTGTTAATTGGTGCTGGTTGGCAAAAGGGGTTGATGATGACTGGTCTGGTTATTCTGAGATTTTTGGGATGTTCTTGAGGATAAATAATACATAAAGACAGGTATGAATCAGTCTCCTATACTGGCTTGAACCACATTAATTCTTCTAAACTTCTTTCCATTGAAGTACCATTTTTACAATCGTACCCATGCCCATATACATAGACGTAATCTCTTGCTGACTTTGAGTGTAACCAAAATTGGTAAACCAACAGCATTGTGGTCCATCTATCATCCCTATACTTTTCCCGCCAATCTTTCCAACCTTGCCCAGAGAGGTGAAAGCTCTTGCTGTGCTTTGCAAAAATCTACCCTCCATCATTCTTACCTGCCAGTACCTCAGCTGTGCTATCAGCCATGCTGCCTCTATTCTCAGCAACTTCCACTAACTTCACCTGAGGCTTTGTTCAGCATATGAGATTTTCATAAGGATCCTGAATAGTAGAAAACACAAGAAGACTGATGCACAAAGAGAGTCCAATTCTGCTCCAATAACAATATAAGGCAACTAATGCAATATAAATAACTATAAATTTGTCTTACAGTGAATGTGTTCTCAATTACAACCATGTAAGCTGAAAACAAATTTAAGATGCACTTGGTTGTAATCAAGGCCTATAATCCAACATAATCTGAGATTTAGCCCTTTGAGCCTTTTTTTTTTTTTTCTTTTTTTAAATATGACCATATGCGAATAAAACATTTTCAAGAAACCAGAACCCAGCTGTTTCCTTACTACTCTAAACATTGCCATTGATTAAAATACACCCCTTAATGAAAGACGTTACATAGTATGGTACATCAAATATAATCAAGCTCCACACCTTCGCCATGTGATAAGCAAATTCAGCTGTTTGCAATCATCTTTCTTCCTAGCATTAATTGATGCAAGCTGCTATTAACTGACTAGCACATGACTGACTACAGGCAGCATCTGCCGACATATTACTCTTGCGCAAAGTTATAATATTAAGAACATGCATTACCATTGATCAAAGTATTGTGTGCTTATATCTTCCGAACTAGCAAACAAGCTGCATGTCATATAATTTGCTCAAGCTGTGCTGATACTGGCTGGTTGTAATTGTATCTTGGAAGTTACAAATTTTAAGATGTAAGTCACAATCAGATCTGAGGTAAAAAAAAAAAAAAGAATAAAAGATTTGAGTCAGCAATTACAAGCTACAATTTGAAATGAATCAAAATAATCAGTTACAAATTTTAATCAGGTTTGAGTCAGAAAAGCCTATTTAAATTCAAAACAGCTGTCAGATTTGTCATAAGGAGCCACCGTATTGGCATCAGCAATTTGAGTTAACAACAATTAGAGTTAAAAATAGATTTGAGTTAATGTAATGAATAAATTTGAGTTACATACCTTCAGGCAATGCAGTCAATTCTGATTTTAAACAATCCATTTTGAACTGAAACAGCATCATCGAGTCACAAAGTTTGAGTCACAAACTGCGGTCATATTTGTGTTAGAAAATCTGGTCATATTTAAATCAGGAAAAAATCTCTTTTTGTAACAAACAGTTTACAACTGAAACAAATGATACTGTTTAAAATTTGATAATTAGTTTGATGATCAGTTTCCAAAGTTTTTAGCTCAAATTGATCATTCTGATGTGTCTGATAACCAGTTTGACTTACAAACTGCAGTCAGATTTGAGTTGATTTGAGTTACAAACTATGTACTTATTTGAGTAAAATGATAAATTTTTAAGTTACAAACTGTTTGTTTACCCAAATGATTGAACACAAGTAAATCTGTAACACAAGCTGATTATTCTATTTAAAATTTGATTGCACCCCTCCTTGAACCTCCACCTTATTGTGGTGGAGGGGTTTGAGTACCCGAATGAACCAGTCCGGGTGACGTAACGGTCCTTGATTGTATTTCCATAAAGGTTTTGAACCGCTCTTAGTCTGACCCATCACCTAGAACCCGTTTGCCTTGGGAGACCTTACCAGGAGCACTAGGCCCCCGACAACATGGCTCCTAGGTGTCACCGGGGCCCCACCCTGGAGCCAGGCCTGGGGTTGGGGCATGCAGGTGAGCGCCTGCTGACTGAGTCTTTGCCTGTGGGACTTGGTCGGGCACAGCCCGAAGGAAAGACGTAGGCCCACCTTCCCGTAGGCCCACCACCCACAGGAAGGAGCATAAGGGTCCGGTGCAGTGTGTTTTGGGTAGTAGTCATGGGCGGGGGCCCCGATGACCCAAACCCTGGACGAAGAATCTGGCTTTTGGTAAACGAGAGGGTTGTTTCCCTGCACCTTCAGGCCGGGGATAGGTGTCTCACTATTGTTTCGGCTTATGGGCCGAACAGCAGTGTGGAGTACCCAACCTTCTTGGAGACCCTGCGAGGGGTGCTGGAAGGTGCTCCGACTGGAGACTACATAGTTTTGCTGGGGGACTTCAACGCCCATGTGGGCAACGACAGTGATACCTGGAGGGGCGTAATTGGGAGGAACGGCCCCCTTGATCTGAACTCGAGTGGTGTCCTGTTGCTGGACTTCTGTGCTAGTCACGGCCTGTCCATAATGAACACCATGCTCAAGCATAAGGGTGCCCATCAGTACATATGGTACCAGGACACCCTAGGCTGGAGATCAATAATCGACCTTGTGGTCGTGTTATCTGACCTTCGGGCCCACATGTCTTGGACACTCAGGTGAAGAGAGGGGCGGAGCTGTCAACCAATCACCACCTGGTGTTGAGTTGGATCCGCTTACGGAGGAGGATGCTGAACAGACTTGGCAGACCCAAACGTATTGTGAGGGTCTGTTGGGAACATCTTGCTGATCCCTCTGTCAGGGGGGTCTTCAACTCCCATCTCCGGGAGAGTTTCAACCAGATCCCGAGGGAGGTTGGGGACATTGAGTCTGACTGGACCATGTTCTCCTCCTCCATTGTTGATGCAGCCATCTGGAGCTGTGGCCATAAGGTCTCTGGTGCCGGTCGCGGCGGCAATCCCCGAACACAGTGGTGGACACTGGAAGTAAGGGATGCCATCAAGCTGAAGAAGGAGTCCTATCAAGCCTGGTTGGCTCGGGGAACTCCGGAGGCAGCTGAGGCATACCGGCAGGCCAAGCGAAATGCAGCCTGGGTGGTCTCGGAAGCAAAAACTCAGGTCTGGGAGGAGTTCGGTGAGGCCATGGAGAAGGACTATTGGACGGCCTCGGGGAAATTCTGGCAGACCGTTTGGCGCCTCAGAAGGGGTAAGCAGCTCTCTGCCAACACTGTTTACAGTGGAGGTGGAGAGTTGCTGGCCTCGACTAGGGATATTGTTGGATGGTGGAAGGAATACTTCGAGGATCTCCTCAATCCCACTGACTCGCCCTCCATAGAGGAACCAGAGGCCGAGAACTCAGAGGTAGATTCATTCATCACCCAAGCTGAGGTAGTTCAGCAGCTCCTTGGTGACGAGGCACCAGGGGTGGATGAGATCCGCCCTGAGTACCTTAAGTCTCTGGATGTTGTGGGGCTATCTTGGCTGACACGTCTCTGCAACATAGCATGGCGGTCAGGGACAGTGCCTCTGGACTGGGCGACTGGGGTGGTGGTCCCTCTTTTTAAGAAGGGGGACCGGAGGGTGTGTTCCAACTATGGGGGGATCACACTCCTCAGCCTCCCAGGGAAAGTCTATTCCCAAGTACTGGAGAGGAGAGTCCGACCATTAGTCGAACCTCGGATACAGGAGGAGCAATGCGGTTTTCGTCCTGGTCGTGGAACACTGGACCAGCTCTATACCCTCCACAGGGTGCTCGAGGGTTCGTGGGAGTTTGCCCAACCAGTCCACATGTGTTTTGTGGACTTGGAGAAGGCATTCGACTGTGTCCCTCGTGGCATTCTGTGGGAGGTGCTCTGGGAGTACGGGGTCCATGGCCCTCTGTTAAGGGCTGTTCGGTCTCTATATAACCAGAGCAGGGGCTTGGTTCGCATTGCCAGCTGTAGGTCAGATCTGTTCCCAGTGAATGTTGGACTCTGACAGGGCTGTCCTGTGTCACCGTTTCTGTTCATTGTTTTTATGGACAGAATTTCTAGGCGCAGTCAGGGGCTGGACGGAGTCCGGTTTGGGGGACCACAGGATTTCATTGCTGATTTTTGCAGATGATGTTGTCCTGATGGCTCCTTCAGGCCTGGACTTACAGCATGCACTGGGGCGTTTTGCAGCTGAGTGTGAAGCGGCTGGGACGAGGGTCAGCACCTCCAAATCTGAGGCCATGGTTCTTGATCAGAAAAAGGTGGCTTGCACCCTCCAAGTTGGAGGGGAGCTCCTTCCTCAAGTGGAGGAGTTTAAGTATCTTGGGGTCTTGTTTACGAGTGAGGGAAGGATGGATCATGAAATTGACAGATGGATCGGTGCAGCGGCAGCAGTAATGCGGTCTATGTACTGGTCTGTTGTGGTGAAGAAGGATCTGAGCCAGAAGGCAAAGCTCTCGATTTACCAGTCAATCTATGTTCCTACTCTCACCTATGGTCATGAGCTCTGGGTCATGACCGAAAGGGTAAGATCCCGGATACAAGCGGCCGAAATGAGCTTCCTCCAAAGGGTGGTGGGGCGCTCCCTTAGAGATAGGGTAAGGAGCTCTGTCACCCGGGAGGGGCTCAGAGTAGAGCCGCTACTCCTCCACATTGAAAGGGGATTGTTGAGGTGGCTCGGGCATCTGTTTCGGATGCCTCCGGGACGTCTCCCTGGGGAAATGTTCCGGGCATGCCCCACCGGGAAGAGGCCCCGGGGAAGACCCAGGACATGCTGGAGAGACTATGTCTTTCGGCTGGCCTGGGAACGCCTTGGGGTCCCTCCGGAAGAGCTGGAGGAAGTGTCTGGGGAGAGGGAGGTCTGGGCATCCCTACTTAGACTGCTGCCCCCACGACCTGGCTCCGGATAAGCGGAAGACAATGAATGAATGAACGAATGAATGAATGAAAATTTGATTGCAGTCTTTTTAAAATCTGACTAAATATTTTGACTTACAAACTGTTGTCAGAATTGAGTCCTAATTATCAAGTTGAGTTACAGAATATGGTCTGATTTGAAAATATAATAAACTACAATTACATTTGAGTCACAATAATCAGTTTGAGTTATAAATTGTAATCAGATTTTAATCATAATTCTCAATATGAATAATCTATTTGAGTTAAAATCAGAATTGAGCTGGTAGAGGACACTTTAATCGCATGAAAATGAGTTGTCACACCTATAGCATTTAAGCAAGCTTCCACAAGGGAATATCTAAAGATTAATTTGTCTGTACAAATGAATGCTCACAGCTGCTGGGACTGTTTTCTTTTTTTGACTTTTAAACATAATTGGGTATAACTCTTATTTTCTTCCATGCTTATTTCAAATCAATGATCAGTGAACTTTACTGTTGTAAAATTACAATCAATAACCAATTCAAGATGGTGCATGAGCACGGTAGAAAAGTATGCTTTATGGTGCTAAAAGAAAGGAACAAACTGTACGAGCATGACGGCCATAATGGAAATGTCAGCGGGTATTTTTTTCTGTTTTGTTGTTTGTCAAATATTTTGTTTTCCTGGATGAGATCAATGTGCTTTAGTTATGAACTATTACTTTTTAAAGGAGCATATAGAAAGAATGCAATTTAAATGCATAAACCTGAAAATCTCTTAATGGACGAATCATAAATCCATTAGCTAGCGCTCTGGGCAAGTGAAACTTAATTGGCTAAGCTAAAAATGGTGGTCAGCATGTAGTAAACTAAATGGTAGTCAGTAAAAGCTCTTATGCGCTAGCCAGGTCCATGTTTTGTCTAAGATAAGAATGGTAATTAACATGTTAGCAAATAAAATCTTGCTATGTAAATGGTAGCCAGTGAGCAGGTAGGTCATAGTCCTATGGTTTTGGCTAAAAATAGTAGCTAAGTTCAGATACAAAACAATTTTTTCTGTCATTATTTTTTTTCAACAGAGCATTTGTAATGTGCTCAAGCCCTGGCTCAACAAAGTTATTGGATTTCCAAGACTGGCTAGCATCTTTATTTTCTCAAAAGATGACATTGTTTCTTGATTTTATGACAGTATTTTAAGTCATACTGTACTTGCAAGCTAATTACGCTGACGAACAGGCATGGGATTACATGCTACAATCACAATATCAAAACCATGTTGTACATACATAACAAATCCAAATATTTGTTTAGCAAAAATAATTAGTTTTTCTTTCTCTAACAGCCTGGGATATGTACCTTTCATCCCCCAAACATCCAGGCTACTGATTTGCCTACGTCTGCCATTATAGGAAATGTTTGCAATTAAATCCTCTACCTCCTTTTCCTAATCAGCCTTCACTGCTAATTACTATGCAGATCTAAACATAAGCATTGGTGTGGGTGAGACAGAAACACAGATTGAATTAAGGCCCTAATTTTCAACCGCAGTTGGCTGCTCAGTCAAATTATATCCCTCGTTACAGCATTATTACAGCCACTCTGTTACTCTTTATTAGCTATGTCTACCTTAAAGGTCTGCGTAAAAAATGCCAATTGTATCCCAGCTATTGCTAGAACGTTTTAGTCCCCCCTCAATCCCTATCAATTAATGTATGCTAACCGGCTCAGTGGCAAAACTAGCTTGGTTATTAATAATTATCAAATTTGAATCTGCTAAAAAATTAAATGTTGGTTTTGGATTATTTTTCTGTTGTCTTTAAACCAATGTTTTGAGATAATTCCACAGCACATATTAATTTAACTTTGTATAAAGAGATGATTATTATTTAGTTTTTTTTCTCTCCTGTGTCTGCACTTTGTAACAGTCTGAGGTAAATCTCTTTCTTTATGTTTTCCAGTAAATTTTTATTTTCAAAAGAGATGAGGAAAAAGAGGCTATGATCGTTTTATCCTGTTAAACGTGATCATAAATGGGAATAAATAAAAAGAATTTGGCAAACTAATGTGTAGAATTAAATATTTCACCATTCATTGATTATTTCCCTACAACAGCATATGTTTTATTCCTTAAGCATGAAAGTGAATGCAGTGTGTGAAAGGAAATCACCTTCTGACCCTCAATCTGTCACTCTAAGTGTCCTATCAGAAATGTGGCGAGAGGGCTATTACACCTTTCACAAGAAACATATTTTTTGACATATTGGCATGTCATGCATTTCCTCTCTTCAGGTGTTTTTGTTTGGACTTCGGATATCAGAAGATTTATCTGAATGACGAAGATGCAGGGAAAATGTCAGGCACAAAAAGTCACTATACTTGGCATTAAAAAAAATCCTGTTATTGCTAATTAAAGGCAATTAGTTATTAAAATCGAGTTATGAGAATGTTAAAAAGGAGCAGCTCTGATGGAAGGAGGAACATGTCCTCAATTTTTGAGTTTGATGCAAATCATAGAATTAATTGTTCGGTGATTTTTTGTAATTGAACAATCCTTTAAGGAAGGAATATAAAACAATCGTGTGTTTTGACACGTTCCAACAGCATTTTTAAGATCCACAACAATTTCCGAAGGCTGATGATTTTTTTTAAATTTATTTATTAACAAATGTGTTTGTTTTTTTTATCCATTTATAGTTACATTTCATGTTTTAGTAGCTAGAAAGAAACACACAGTCTAATGTTAACAAGAAATGTCCAGTGATGAAAAAACTTACTGAAACTGGAGACTCCTTACGTAACTGTCCATAATCCTTTTTTATTTGCTTATTATTAGGGTTAGATCACATAAAGCATCCACAGTCAATACAAATCCCTGTGCCTAAGGTGTTAGTATATAAATGATTACGTATTAAAACAAGTGCATTAATATAAACCTTTGATTTCAAAGACAAACAGACCTACAATCAGAGCTGCTGTTAAAAATTAATTAAACACTTTATGACCAAACAGAATTGAGAATTCAACAGTGCTGTGGTATAAACACACTTAGCTTTTGACCTTTTGGCATTCATAAGCTTTCAAGAGATCAATTCCACTGATTTACTGACACTCCAGTAATCAGACTTGTCAAAATCATGCAGATGAAGATCTGATGAGGTTTCTTCAAAGAGGATCTTGTAATGTCATGTATTAATGTCATAGATACATACAAAAATAATCACCATTCAAGCAATTAGCTTTGATTATTGAAAACGGCTAGCCCTATCCGACCCTCTTAGTGTCAAATCACGGAAAGCAAGCAATCTGATTCAATTTGCTTTCAATCCAAATGCCATTATTGTCTGAATAAAACATTTAATTTAATGCAAGACCTTAAAAAAACACATTTCCACATTTCCTTTTCCATTGTGAGGACTTACTTTGGCAATGGGAAATATTTAAAGGCTGAGTCCATATTTATTCAATTATTTGTGTCCATGTCCATTTTCACAACTAGCCTAAGAGGCCGGAAATCAATAGGTATAGTCGAGAGAAAAAAAAACAAAGAAAAAGAGAAGCGAAATTTGATCAGTTGGCTTTGAACACATACTTTGATGCTTAGCCTTGAAATCAGGCTTCACCTATCCATCATGTTTTGCCCCGCATGAGACGCTATGGCAAGAGAGAGAGAGAGAGAGAGAGAGAGAGAGAGACCATCAGCCTTTTATAATCAATATCCATTTCCAGCGCCTGTCACTTTGTTATTTGGAGCTGCTCTCCAAAGTTGTACATTAGCAAATTGATAGTCTAATACCAAATAAAATATCACCTTGGACTTGCATGCCTGCATTAATCTTCATTAAGACGACTGCGCACTGAACAGTGCGTTTTCTCCACCTTTGCTCAGAGATAAATACGTCATTCTATGTGTGTGTGCTTAATGGAGTTAGTGTTGGGCATCTCAGTAGAAAAGACAAAGACATGCATCCACAATCATGTCTGATACATATGATGCAAATGTAATTTTATTCTTTGGGAGACAAAGTAATAAAAATTTTAAAATCTACCCAGATCAACTTACACCTTTCATTCATTCATTGTCTACCGCTTATCCGATCTACACTCGGGTCACAGGTATACACCCTGGATGGAGTGCCAACCCATCGCAGGGCACACACACTCTCATTCACTCACGCAATCACACACGACAGACAATTTAGAGATGCCAATCAACCTACAATGCATGTCTTTGGACTGGGGGGGGAAACCGGAGTACCCGGAGGAAACCCCCGAGGCATGGGGAGAACATGCAAACTCCACACACACATGGCGGAGGTGGGAATCGAACCCCCAACCCTGGAGGTGTGAGGCAAACGTGCTAACCATTAAGCCACCAAGCCGCCGTGCCCCCCCCCCCCCAACTTATATCTTTATGCATCGAAATTGGTATCTAAGGGGGCAGTGGTGGTTCAAGTGGTTAAGGCTCTGGGTTGTTGATTGGAGGATCGGGGTTCAAGCATCAGCACCACTAAGCTCCACTGCTGGGAAATTAAGCAAGTACCTTAACCCTCTCTGCTCCAGGGGGCGCTGTATTATAGCTGCCCCTGCACTCTATTCCCAACTTTCTCATCTGGGATATGCGGAGAAAGGAATTCTGCTTTAATGTATGTGTGGTGATAATAAAAGCTCCTTGCCCTCCGTAGTTCTTATTATTATTATTTTTTAACGTAATTTCTACCTTAACTCTTTCCTCTCACTTTTGTGTTAATATATTACCCATGTAGCTGTCTATACTTTTCTCTCTCAGTTCTCTTTTCCAATCAGTCTCTCATTTCTGATGTGAAGAATTGAGTATCCTGCACCTACCCTGACAACCGTTCTCACATCTTAACGACCTAATTAGTACCTATTCCTATTCCCATTATATTACATGCAATATTATTGTCCGTTACAGAAAAAGAAAGTATACATACTACTGTTTAGACGGGATGGTGAATATACAGTGGTGGTCATTTATGGTGGATGATGAGGAGGTGTGATGGCTGCCTGCAGGTGCGGGACAGATGATAGATGAAGGTGGACAGTGTGCAGCCAAATGTGAGATGGGGTCTGAACAGGGATCATCACGTTGTTAGCTGTCTGTCTGCTGTTCATTACACCTGTGTCTCTCTCTCTCTCTCTCACACACACACACAAAAATCTGTCTGCCACACACAACACCTCTCGCTTACTTTAATTTCCCTGTTAAATACCATCTACACTAGATACTGAGGTTAGCTAACTTCATTCTAAATTTCTACATTTAATTTAACTTTTTTATTTTTTGCAATTAATTAATATCATTTGAAGGTAATTGTCACAATTACAAAAGATAAGAGGTTTAAACAATTAACTGATTACCCAGAGACTGATTATTTAATGAATCTAATTAAAATAAATAGGCTTTATTTAAATAAGCTATGATCACGGTATGTACCTTTCATTTATATATTGGTGCTTCCTGAAAAAAAAAAAAAGTTAATTAATTAGATAAATAAAAAATAGTCTTACATCACCCACATATTTCACCTACAGCTGCTTCCTTTTTTTTCCTTCCTTTTTTTCCCTTTTTTTTCTTGATTTTATATATATATATGCTACCACCACCATGCTTTACAGTTAGAACAAAGCTGGACAGGTCATAAACAGTGGTTTATAACAGATGTAATTTAAGAGAATGAGCTCAGTGTCAGTTTTGCCAAACCTTAGAATAATTTTCCTTGATAGTATGGTGAAAGAGACACAAAAATACAACAACAAAATGGAAACATTCTCTCATTCACGCGTTTGAGGTTGTCCTGAATCCAAAGTTCTGTGACAGTCAGATTTTTGGACACATCACTTATTCTTTTTTTTTTTGTCTGGACGGAGTGTTGAATGGTCTAGTGTGTGTGCTTCAGGACCTTGAGAACCACAAAAAACTGCCATAATCCTGTGTTCAACTATCTCAAACACAATCAATGGAAATGGGGTGAACTTTATAACCTTACCCTACATTGCTTCTTTAGGGTCAATTTGTGTTGGCTTTTAAATTGAAAAATTGAAATTATATTTTATTTCAAACAGTTTTTCTTGGATTAATAAATTTTCTTTCCAGCTGGTCCAAGTTTTTCTCTTGAAAATATCTTGAGAAAAACGATTAACTAAATAATGAATAAATTACTCAGTAAATCTAACATCAAATTAAAAAAAAAAAACAAAAAAAAAAAACTTTTTTTTTTTCAGGTCGGTTAATTATTTCTTTATTTTTTTATATGTGGATTTAATTAGATGCATCGTCATTTGCATATATAAGTACACTGTAAAATATAAATATATGTGTAAGATTATAAGCAAAGGAAAACTGGCAAAGACTGACTGTGATATTTTTTTTTTTTAAATTACCTTATTATACAGTGAATATATTTTCCTTGAAGTCTTGAAGTGCTTCTTAACAAACCTTGTAAAAACCTGTTGCTTTTTTTTTCTGCTCAGATGCCAGAGAAAGGATGTAATATATTGAATGTGGTGTACATACACAGTATGCATTATATCTTCTCAGTCATTCGACCGGTCATGCATTCATGCTGCGCTATTGCACTGAGTTTTGGCCGTTTCAGGGTATTGGCTCCTCGGCAACTGTGACAGATCAGCGAATGAGAGTCAAACACATTCATCAACGGTTCGTTGGATGCCGATTACTCACCGAGGGCTGTCCACTGTACTCACCCATTTAAAAAATGAGCGGTCCAAGAGGTCAAAAGCAGCCTCCCACTGCCAACCCACATAATCAGATCTGACAGGCGGTTTCCCGGCAGACCAGCCTTGGTCCAACCCATCAGGAGGCTGGAACAGATGAGCATTCACACTCTAAATCACTTCTCTCAGCCATGGTAACCTCAAACAGGGGTTTATTGATGTTGAAAGACCTAGGAATTCATTAACTATAAATCTATGACTCAGAAAATCCCAGATTAAAGTTCTCCAATATTGACAGCCAATTGGCTCAGATAATTCTGCTTCTGCATAGCTTCAAATTGTGTATATAATATGTAAATATCGCAGCTGGTTGTGCATGTGATCTTCCTGCCAAATAAAGTAAACAATTAAAGTATTTATGGCTCCGCAGAAAGCTCTCAAGAAACCGACACAACCTTCTCCAAATCTAACCCATCAATCTGCTACAAATTACCACGTGAGCACTTTTACAAATCTCATACCGCAGCATTTTATTTATTACATTACCCAAAACCCGTCTAGATGAGATCAGTCAAAGCTGTTAAAGATTGCAGTCAGGATTGATTTCTTTGCAGAAAGCTCAGCATCAGGAATCCAGTCATCATCCTTATTTGCCAGAAATTTGAGGGGATTCATGCTTGAGTGACAGTTTCAATGTGGAGTAAATTGATCATTGATTAAATAATCTGTTCTTATAAAAGGACAGAAATGTAATGAAAAATTATTTACCTCTTTTCCTAATCTCTAGTCAGACCATGCCATATTAGCTTCCTACAATATTACCTTCCATTTAACCTGTACGCTGTAACTTACAAGCCAGGGGACTCGTCATACATAAACACTTTTAGTGCTATTAATAAAAAAATTCTTCATGTCTTGAAGATTTTCAGGCATTATACAAAGACTAGCTTTTGCTACAAAGTCAGGAGTTATGTTCTGCTAAAACTACGCTTCTAAAATAATGCATGAATGAATAAATAACACGGCGTCTAGACTAAATCAACCCTTTTAGGAAGAGCCCATCACAGTGTCAATAAGGTTCTTAGAGATTTGACAGGCCAGTATGGCAGTATAGATCTGGAATTGAAACTAAGCCAAGTTGTTGATGCAAAAGGTCTTAGCAGGTGTCTGGGACTCCGGCAGACGCCAACATCCCTCCATTATGATCCTTTCTTTTGGGAGGAGTAGCATTACTATGATGGAGAAGGTCATGAGAAGATCAAGTATTGAGCAGACAACTTTGTGTTATTCTGACTATTAGATGTGTAGAAAGTCTGGAAGTAGAAGCAAAAACTTTCATGAAAGAGGCTCATATAGTGCTGGTGTGATTCCCTGAACAGCATTTTTAATTATTTGAATGCAGTAAGGATTGCAGCTGATTCAAACATTTCAAATAGAGAAACATTAGACCCTGATCAGTATCGTGATGCCCTGTGTGTCCACTGACTTTCCTTCTATACCACAATAATTTGCTTTCATCTGTAACCACCATTCAATAGTAATTGCTTTCAGGGTGACTACTTTAGTAAATGCACACGTGGAAAGATTTATTGTTCTTGGTGTTTATTTTCAAGATGCTTTTATGATCTGTTTTTTCTCCCCCCTGTTTTATGTAGTTGATGTGAAAGCAATAAGCTGAGAGGTTCAGCTATACTGCAAGCTTCAGAGTATCCAATTAGGATGTTTATGACAGCCTTCCCGTCTCTTGGATGCATGCACATTCATGCAGTATAAATGAGAAAGAACATGCTGGAGGGAGCCAAATTCGTCCCATTGTACTCCACTTCTGATTGCCGTGAAAGCTTGCTGGTGTGTTGAAAAATATGGTTCATTTTATTTGTGTTGGCGTAAAAGATTTATACATTTTGATGGTTAGATATGTAAAACAGAAACATGGCACAAAGGGGGTTATAAAATTCCGTTTCATAGTCTGGTTTTAAACGGAGTATGTTAAGTTATGTTTTTGGAATGGATTCTGTGGTTTGGATTGAGTCTAGAATAAATCTAGAAATCACAGGAAGAAATAGTGAACAAGGGGTAGAGTAAGGAGAATATTTTCCTCACTTGAGATTTTTTGATTTGGATTCCATCTTCTGTTTCAACCAGGAGTTCAAAACATGTGCAAGTGGCTTGACTATCATCCTTACCAGCTGTCAATATAAAGGCTTTCCTTTAAGTCAAGCAATAATGTTCTAGATAGATAGATAGACACTTTATTTATCCCAATGGGAAATTCACAACTAGACTTAGCAAGATAGACTTAACAATGTTATTGAAGTAAATGGGACAGCTCATTCCTGGCTCAGTTTTTATATAAAAGGCTGTTAGTGTTTAACATATGCTGACTTCACTATGCATACACAGTGGAACCTTGGCATATGAATTTAATTTGTTCTGGAGGCAAGTTCTTAAGGCTAAAATTTGTACTGCGAAACAAGTTTTTCCTTAAGAAATTATGTAAATGCAGATAATCCATTCCAGCCACCCAAAAATATTACCATCCATTAATTGTCTACCGCTTATCCGATCTATTCTCGGGTCATGGGGAGCCTGTGCTTATCTCAGGCGTCATTGGGCATCAAGGCAGGATACACCCTGGACGGAGTGCCAACCCATCGCAGGGCCCAAAAATATTACCAATATTACCAATTTCCAAGGGTCAAAGGTCCTCACAAGAAGTTGTGCCACCAAACTTAGGTTTAAAATAGAACAGACCACCCACACCACCAATTTGTCAAAAATTTAGAAAAATAACCTGAGAAAAATCACCTAGCTTTTAAAAGCATTCTGAAGGCAAAGCTGACATCATTGACTCTTTCGGAACAGCTTTCGCTGACTGAAAAATATTCAGAAACTTACTTCGGTTGACTTGGCTTTCCAGTGACGAAAACAAGATTTGAACGGCTCCCAGACGTACGCACAACTTAGCCAGCATTCGGCAAATTTCTTATAAAATTTCAATTCCTAAGGCGGGAATTCATAAGAGAGGGCATTTGTATGCAGTTTCCACTGTAAAAGTAATGGTTGATATTCCACAAGGCCATGTCTAAGTACAATTTTGCATAAACTTGACATTAGCTTTCAAAACTATGGTGATAAAACACAGCAGGAAGCATTTTTCCCTCTGCAAAGCCTCCAAGTTATGGAATAATCTTCTAATTAGTCACAATCTTAAAATCTTGGTTTAAATCATATTTGTTTAGCCAGGTATTTACCAGCTCTTTAGTCAAGGTGGAGATCTGGAGGTTCATGGACATCATCCTTCTTCCTATATTACTATTGTTATCAGGATATCTTCTATTACTACAAGATTATATAACAAGTGCCATCTTAAATCAAGAAAAAAGATGTGCATGATCTATAAGAAGACATAAAATTATCTGTCAACATTGTTCTATTCTATTCTCTATTAAATAGTAACAATTGTTAAAGCAAGACAGGATATTGATTCTAAAAACGAAATATATCGTTATAATTATCATATTATTAGACATTATTAGAACTCTATGTGGAAATACATTAGAACGTAAACGTCTTTATTCGGTTGTAATATTCAACTTATCATTATCTCTAATTACCATCATATTATGTTTTTTGGTATTTGTTTCCCAACTTATTCTCTGCTTCACACATTAGAAAGCTGTAAAGTAGTAAGAGGGATTTGAAAAGGTAAAAAGGATTAAAGTCATTTTCTTCCCACACACTGCAGTTACTCACATTAATACAAAACCAATATGAGTGGTGTGATAGAAAAGAAAAAAAAATATTATTTGGCATAGAAAATGAATAGTCTGCTTTCAATTATTCATAAATAGAAATTCACAAACACAGCCTTTTTGCTCATTAAACAAACTCCTTTTGTACTGTTTTGTTTAGTCACCTATCCTCATGCTGCTCAGTGACACAGACAGTAGCTACCTCTCAGATAGACTACACAAATCCTTTTACAAAAAGGCCAGGCAGAAGCTGTGAAGGATAGACAGATCAGTGGTTAAGGCATTGGACTTGTGCTTGGAAGGTTATGGGTTTTAATCCTAGCACCACCAAGCAAGCTGCACCCGTGCCCCTGAGCAAGGCCCTCAACCCTCAGTTGTATAAATGAGATAAAATAAGTCGCTCTGGGTAAGGGTATCTACCAAATGCCATAAATGTATCCTAAAGTCATATATCTTGTGATGACATAAGACACAAAATATCATGAATCCAAGTAAATGGGTTGTGATTCCCAGCACCTTGTGCCCTGAGTCCTCGGGGAGTGGATGCAAATCTTGTGTAGGACAAGTGGTTCAGAAGATGAATGGATAGTTTCCACTCTTATTATCATTTTGGACATATCTGCTTGAAGTTGTGAAGTGATGTGAGAAGTAATGTGTGACTCATTGAAGGCAGGACACAAGTGCGTAAACTTCGCATGCTGCTTAATATGGGTAATGAAAACATGATACAGTGCAAAAAAATGGTTCAGAAAGATTTAAGAATTGCTCAGGAAGACAGATTTGTGGACAAAATGAGGTATAAAGTAACACAAAACAGGTGATAACAAGCAAGTGTGTGAATGAAGAGGACACATGGCTTTGTGTTTATGCTAGTTTGGCCTTCATATAGTTGCTAATAATGCATTTTTTTTCTGAATATTGGACGTTGAAATGCTCATTTGACCACTGGAAATAAATCTTTACATACAGCATTTTTTCTTTGTAGAGTGTATGGTATAAAATGAGGCACTTGACATGTGTCTTTCTGATTTGTTTTGTATTTTTTTTTTTACAATTGAAAGCCAAGAAGGCTAAAGTACAAGTGCCAGTATCAGGATTTCTACAAATACAAAGCATTAAAATTTGAATGATACAATCTTACAACTGATATAATCTCACTTAAAATAGAGTGCCAAGTAATACATGTAAGGCTTCTCTACAGGTAGATTCAAATCTTTAATATACTGTGTAATTTTAACTGCTCTTTTTAAGCAAAACACTTTCCAAGTCAAATCCCTGTGTAAGTGAAATAGAGCTGATTTGGTTTCTGATTTCATAACCAGACAGCAGGCAGCCAGGATCAGATCTGACCTGGATGATTGTTTTTTTTAAAGGAAAACAAAGCTTTAGATGAAATACTTGTGATGACCATATTACAAAATGCATCAGACGATCAGAGTCTCCTTTGAAAGGTTAACAAAAAGGGGAAAATCAAAGCTCACAGCATGTCATTAGACTCTGACAGGACTGGATTGCTGCCAGTGAGAGAATTTTGCAATACTCCTCAGGCTGGTATGAACCCCCTATGGCAAGCTTTTGAGGTTTGGATTTCAATGTCGATTAAAAGCCATGTCAACACATCTGATTTTTCATCCTAAGAAGCCAAAAGCAGGAAAACATTCCCTGGGACCGTGGTTTTAAACGGTGGGTTATGTCTTTCAACAACTGCCATTGTTTTGTGTAATAATTAGTGGAATTGTAGAAGTGTGTGTGTGTGTGTGTGTGTGTGTGTGTGTGTATAGAAATGTAGAGAAATAAACATGCAAAAACCCATTCCATTCTTCTTTATAATGGCAGCTGTGTGTGTTCGTGTGTGTTTATTCATAAATGGAAGTGCAATCAAAGGATGGAGGTCACAGGAACTAAAATGGCCTCAATATATCTGTTATGGTCATAAGAAATCTCATTTAATTTCCTGGTGGTTTTATTTGATCTATTAGGTGTTAATAGTACATTGTAAACATACACACATGGTTTGAGATATAGTTAATGACTATCAGTTGCTGAAATTAATTTTAATATTATCTGAAAATAGGATCCTTTCAAACTGCCAAAAACTGACACTAGGCGAAAAGTAAACATTGTTATAAAGCCTAAAGAGAAAAATAAAAGCAATTATATAATGTGTCCATTGTCAACCTTATCACTTTTGTCTGGGACTTGGGTAACATCTAGTTATATAACTACATGATTAATTGTAATATATAAATACTGTATGTGCAGAATGCATTTCACACCCACAGTGATGAGAGGCTGCAGCATGACACTTATCTTTCCCTTATCTTGTTGCACATCAGCACTTTTCAGATGCTCATTATAGTGCAGGAACAAGCCAATGCCAGATTTGCAGTCAGATTAAAGAATTATATTGGCAATAATACACGGAAACCCTTGAAAAAGTCCTGCGAGTCACAACATCTCTTCACATTTCTGGGTACATAACCACATGCTTTAAGTTTGGATAATGCACATCAAAATATGCAGGTTGGAGTTTGGACTGCATGTCAACCCAATCAAGTGCACCTCTGTGTGTTATACTTACCCATAATGCCTGTCTGTACATTGCTACACAAAAATGCAAATACTCTTCTGTGAAGAAGTATAAACCAGACTTTTATTCTGAACCTCTGTGGGGATCCTTTTTAAGGAGAATCCTTAACAACACAAATGACCCTTAGAGAATTCTTCTTTAACAAGTAAGTTTATTCTCTGATTCAGGCATTCATGTCATTCACCTTTTCCTGGAGAAGGCTGGAAAGCTTAGACATCACCACTACAGACCAATACAGCAACTGTCACATTGCTGATCATTGAGGTTTGTACCCTCACTTGAACAAAGCATCCCAATTTTTTGAGGAGGGGGAGAAGGGTAGAACCATGGACTGAGACATAAAGGTGATGATTTTTCTTCACATTCAGCATTGATGTTGTTCCTGACGCGATCCATAAAAAAGAATTCAAATGTTTCAAAGGTAAGTAACAGGGATGTTGCCTCAAGCACCCCATACTGAACAACCAAATCTCCAACCATGGCAGTGTCTTGATATCCTGGTCTATAAAAAATAACACACACAGGAAAGTAGACAAGGCACACTCTTGAATGTAGCTCAACACCAATCAGAAATGACTTCAACTTAACATCAAGGAAGTAGCTATAAATAATACAGAGATTAGACCACAAGAAGTAGTCCTTCTGCAGTACCTTCACCAACAAATACTGAGGAACCCAACCATAGACCATCTTCAAATGTGCAAAGAGTTTTGTTAGTAGACATGGGGTTCAAGGTCTACTGTTTCAAGGTCAAGGTCTACTGTTCGACATGAAGAATCGAACCTCTCGAATCCCAGGATCAAATATCAGCTGTCTTCTCCATCTGGACATACTTCAGAGAAGCCTAAAGTATAAATCTACAAGAAAGTTAGGACACTCCAAAGAACCCTTCAAGAGCCATGGATCTGTTTATTTCTGTTTGATTTCCTTTTAATTGTCCATTCAAATAAAAGGAAAAAAAAACAATGATATCCATTGGCTGGGAATTCCCTTCAAACTCAGTAAGTAAACACTGTGGTTATGAATTATATTATATATAGCCTTTGCATCATTTAAAATATACTAAGTCACTCAAGGTTCCTGCCATTTTAAAGGTAAGATATATCCACTAAGGCTGATATTGATTGAGAATGTGTCTGTCTTGCAGAACATTTCCATTTAAACCCTGTGAGATGCCTCAATTACTTCCAAAAGCAGTATTGAGACACCAGAGTCAGATGGCTTTTACAGATATCAGTGTTGACCTCCCAAATCAGCCACACTAGTGCTGAGATTGACATTGGGGCCTTCGGGAATGAGCAGATATTGAATACTCGATCTTCTCAGAGTATCCGATAACTACTCATTGCTGACTAGACGCTTTTCGGGAGTCCAATTCATCCAAAGACCTTTCCTCCATCTCCAACTATCATCTGGACTGTGAATTTTACAATTTTTTTGTTTAATATATTGTCCAGAGCCATTTGTCTCTGGACTTTTAGTGTTATATAATAAAATATGATTGTAAAGTGGACTGAGAGGGGCATTGGTTCCTTCCAAAATCTCATTTTCAGACATACAAACGTAGGTGTCGTAATGGTATTTTGTCCATTTAAGCTTAATAAACTAGAAATGAAAAGATATCGAAGTATAGAAAGGTCTAGAATTTCAGCATTGTTCATTATTTATCCAACACTATAAAGAGCAATCAACATTTTATCAAGTTGATGTTTACGAAATGAACTGTGACAAATAGTTATTAGATTTGTTAATTGTTATATTATCTCTAAGGGTTAAAACATATGCTAATATAGTTTTAATACGTCTTATTTGCATTATTTATGCTTATATGCACGATTTCATGCATGATACTGATGTAATCATGGATACAATTTGATCGTTAATATTTCATAACCGTTTCTCCTTTTACAGTCAAAAACTTAGATCCCAAGCCAATCTGTTCACACACTGCTGATTATATAGGAAAATCTCAGTGTATGAGATATGCATATCATTTCAGGGCACAGAAGTGCGCAGGAGATGCAATAATTAGATAAAAATGAGATGCTGCAAGAGCCATTTTCTTTCTCCGCTGCCATTACTTATGCTACGAAATCAAGACAAATTAAGCTATTATGCAGGTGTAATTAGTTCTCCTAATGCAAATATCACAACACTAACAATGCTTAGAGCACTTAAGGCTTAGTTGAGACAACTGTTTATTATAAGGTCATCATCTCATCATTTGTATCTGTTTTTTCCATGACCTCTTGCCTAGCCTGTGAAACTGTTATAAATCTAAATTAGACACAGATTTATTTCCATCCCTGGAAATATTTTGTGTGCAGAGAAGCCTAAATAGCCTAAAGGCAATAAAGAAAGCAATTAAACGGAAACATAAACCTGGCAGACCGTTTTGCAATTTCTTTCCATGCTAATTAGCATAAACGTCTCAAACATGACCAAATTGTCATTACAGGTCAGATATTAACAACACCTATTAAGGTGTAGATAAAGGCCATAGAGTGGATACTCTCACAGATATTCTCTGATTTAATATGACATAAAGGATGTTTGCATTTTTTTAAATTAAGACATGAAATTAGTAAAGGTTGCAAGAGTTGCAACAGGTGGATTTGCAGTATAGTATGTGCCAGGGCAGGACATTATTATATAAAATATATAATAATAAATCTGAATCTGTTAGCTGCTGAAGATTAACAAAAGTTCTTATTACAAGAATGAGAATTTTCTAAACATCTTGCATGAGCTCAAGTTGAGAAACGTCTTATCTTTTTGTTACACTCCTCTCTGATCACATGATCCACTTGCGTTACAGTAAAATGGCCTATGTTGAGATAATGTAATCCTCCAAAGAAGGAAAGATTACAAATATCGAGTACAAGATGTTTATCTGCAGATGGTGTCTGTAAGCCAATGACATGAGTGTCTGATAAAAACGCCTGGAAGGAAGTAAATATTTGAGATTACCTTTTGTTCATTATATACACGGGCAAATGGTATGAGATGAGATAAATCTCTGTGTATGCTGTGAAGAAAAAGAACAGATTAGAACGAGTGAAGTGTTACGGAAACTTAATCGACACGGCATTAATAAAATAATGCCGTTAAAAGAAAATAAAACATTTTGAACTGTATACAGTTTCAAATTCTTTATAGATATTCATTAGAAATAGTCACATACTCTTTTTAGTCCCTACTTACTGTAGCTTTCACTTACTGCGTATGCATTAGAATTTTGACTTTCTTTTAATGGCTCCTCTGGGATAAATTTTTTTTTTGTCTCGACACTCGCTGAGAGGTTTCCTGAAAGCTTTGGCCTCGCTGGCGTCAGTGTTCTCTCAAGTTGTGTCTCTCCTGGTGTTCAGACGCCTCTATCGATTGTGCCGCTATGGAATCTTTACGTGTCTGCCGTGTCTTTTTTTGGGAATGGAGGTTACTGTAAGGTCTGTGGAAACCGATAAAAGTAATACGTTTATCACTTCTTTCTTAATGGTGAGAAATTAGAGAATAGATTTCTTGAGTTTTTAGGTTTCTTCTGCATGAATTCAGAGAGATTTACTCTGTAAAAGTGTAAAGTTTTGTCAAACGGAATTATTTACATTTTATTTTTTTTAATATGTCCTAGTAATATATACACTTATTCTACTTCTGAAGCAATCTCACACGAGTTGCCTTTATTTTGGTACCAGAATTGTTCAAATACACCTTGTAGTTTTTGATATATACTTATTTTAATTTGAGCATGTCTTTTTCAAGCAAAAGGCTCAAAAATAGGCCTCATTTTCAGAATAGAAACATTCAAATAATCGACAGAGAAAATGCTAGAAAGCATTGTAATTTTGTGCATTTTAATGACTCTTCGGTGTGACAACAGCCACCATTGTCTCTTTTCATGTCTTTGTTTTATTTGTACTGTATGTAAGTTGATAAGATCTGAAAGGAAATTAAAGAAGCTTATTAATGTTACAACAAAAGCTCCTAAAATAAATGTGTATTAAATCCGATGTCCAGAACTAAGCTTTTTTTCATCAGGTTAATAAAATGTATTTAAATGTTTAGAAGGACAATTAGCATCAAATTACCTCAAGACAATGATTATTATTTTCTATGTCAGAAAGCTTTACAGCTTTTTCTCTGACTGTTACAAAGCTCTTGCCCTGGAGACTCCTTCCAAACCTCATTCAAAAATTCACCTTTAGTAAATTCTATTGTCATGGTTGGCAAAGTTCCCTGTTGGGCCACTAGGGGGCTTTCAGCAGGGGTTTTGTTTCTTTGTGCCATGTGTGTTTGTTTTAGCCCCGCCTGATCCTTAGCCTGTTCCTGCCTCTGTTCACCTGTCCCTTGTGTTCCCTTGATTATCATCCTTATTTATATTGCTTGTCGTGCTTGTGTTTGTGGCTAGTCCGTGTCTTTAATGTGAGTTTTGTTCTGTGTTTGGTTTCCTTCCCCTGTGTTCCTGTGTATGAGTGTTCCTATTTTGAATAAACCCCTGTTTGATGTCTATCCCTGCGTATGGGTCTGCTCTGTCTTGCCTGGTACCACTGGTACATGACATCTATACAATCCAAGCCACAGATTTCTAGCCAATTTTTTTAATATAAGTTGTAAATATTTACTAATTTGAAATAGTGAGATTTATATAGATCCGAATTCCTTCCTTCTGTGTATAATAAAGAAAAAAGGTTAAGAAAGACAAAATACAATATATTAATAAATTCTTAATAAATTAAGAAATAATATTGCATTTTGTAAGCATAGAAATGTATCTGTTTACTAGTAGTCTAACCCCCAGGTGACATTTTCTACATTTGAAAAGAGAAAAATCGACACTTTTTTAATGACTTTCTTCTCTTCCTGCTGTGGGTTCAGAGGTCTTCAGTACATTTAAATTATATAACACTCTCACCTATGTTTCAAATCGCCGCTTGTCTCCCTGTGGAGGGGAAACCAGGTTATTTTTTCTAATGCGTGTCAGCCTGTCCGAGACACCCAAACAATAAGTACTGCACCAATTAAAGGCATACTAGGGCAAACTTTACAGAAAACAATAAATTTCAGTGTGGGTGAAGTCCACAATTTATACCTTTATACCTTTTAAATATTTTATGTGTTTATAGACATAAAAAGGCACAGATTTGCCAGTAAATAGTTCTTCACTACTAACTACTAAGGATTATTGGTTAAATATGTAGTTTACTAATAACTAAGCCACAATGAAGCACCGTTTTATCCAAGAATTATTTTATAGACTTCAATGGTTTCCTGCATTACCCATAATGCAGTTTGGCAAAAAATAAATCCAATGATAACCTTCAAGCACTTTACTATATCTGACTCCATCTCCAACATTGATCTGACTAGCTCAGTCGAGCAGGACTTAAACTAAAGAAGACAAACTATGCAAACTGGATGAATTCAGATACAAGGTTTATTGCAAATAGCACTGGTTAAAAAATTTGAGTTACTCTAATAAACATCCAAACAATCTCTGAAACAAATCCTCTTATACATTGTCCTTTTATTCTTTTCTCTTGATGACTTAAACCAAAACCCCTCAGCTGAAATGCCCCACCTGATTTTCTCTTTAGAAATGTGTGACTTTTCTAGACACCATTATCTTTTACTTTTTGAAATTTCCTTTTTCTATTATGATCAAACTTTGATGTCAACCTTATATAAAACAATGGGCATTTCTGGTCCCTATCACTGGTTCCTTTTCAAGGGAACTCGATGCTGTGTCATGGCTGACGCTATGGGAATGCTTGTATATGGAAGTTGTGTCTGAAGCTCTGTGTGAATCACGCCGGGAAGGTCATGTGATGAAGTGGAGCATACCAGCAAGACCATAAAAGGGCATCTACATCACATTACTACAGCTTCTTTGTTGTCAGGAAGCGCTCTGTGTATGTTTGTGCCGACAGAAGGGGTAAGCAGCTCTGCCAATACTGTTTACAGTGGAGGCGGAGAGTTGCTGGGATATTGTCGGACGGTGGAAGGAATACTTCGAGGATCTCCTCAATCCCACTGACATGCCTTCCGAAGATGAACCTGAGGACTCAGAGGTAGATTCATTCATCACCCAAGCTGAGGTCAATGAGGTAGTTCAGCAGCTCCTCAGTGGCAAGGCACCGGGGATGGATGAGATTCACCCTGAGTACCTTAAGTCTCTGGATGTTGTGTGTCTTGGCAACATAGCGTGGTGGTGGTCAGTGACAGTGCCTCTAGACTGGGAGACCTGGCTGGTAGCCCCTCTTTTTAAGAAGGGGGACTGGAGGGTGTTTTCCAACTATAGGGGGATCACACTCCTCAGCCTCCTAGGGAGAGTCTATTCCAGAGAGAGGAGAGTCCGTTTGTCTATTAGTCAAACCTCAGATACTGGTGGAACACTGCGGTTTTTGTCTTAGTTGTGGAACACTGGACCAACTCTAACCCTCCACAGGGTGCTTGAGGGTTTGTGGGAGTTTGCCCAACCAATCCAAATGTGTTTTGTGGACTTGGAAAAGGCATTCGACCATGTCCCTTGTGGCATTCTGTGGGAGGTACTCTGGGAGTATGGGGTCCGTGGCCCTCTGTTAAGGGCTGTTTGGTCTCTGTATGACTGGAGCAGGAGCTTGGTTTGCATTCCCAGCTGTAAGTCAGATCTGTTCCCAGTGCATGTTGGACTCAGGCAGGGCTGTCCTTTGTCACCGGTTCTGTTCATTGCTCTTATGGACAGAATTTCTAGGTGCAGTCAGGGGCTGGAGGGAGTCCAGTTTGGGGACCACAGGATTTCATCGCTGCTTTTTGCAGATGATGTTGTCCTGTTGGCTCCTTCAAGCCAGGACTTACAGCATGCACTGGGGTGTTTTGCAGCTGAGTGTGAAGCAGCTGGGATGAGGGTCAGCACCCCCAAATCTGAGGCCATGGTTCTTGATCAGAAAAAGGTGGCTTGCATCCTCCAGGTTGGAGGGGAGCTCTTTCCTCAAGTGGAGGAGTTTAAGTATCTTGGGGTTTTGTTTACAAGTGAGGGAAGGATGGATCGTGAGATTGACAAACGGATCGGTGCAGTGGCAGCAGTAATGTGGTCTATGTACCGGTCTGTTGTGGTGAAGAAGGAGCTGAGCCAGAAGGCAAAGCTCTCGATTTACTAGTCAATCTAAGTTCCCACTCTCACTTATGGTGATGAGCTCTGGCTCATGACCAAAAGGATAAGATCCCAGGTACAAGCGGCCGAAATGAGCTTCCTCCGTAGGGTGGTGGGGCGCTCCCTTAGAGATAGGGTAAGGAGCTCTGTCACCCGGGAGGAGCTCGGAGTAGAGCCGCTGCTCCTCAACATCGAAAGGGGACAGTTGAGGTGGCTCAGGCATCATGCCTCCTGGAAGTCTCCCGGAGGAGGTGTTCTGGGTATGCCCCACCGGGAAGAGACCCTGGTGAAGACCCAGGAAACGCTAGAGAGGGTATGTCTCTCGGCTGATCTGGGAATGCCTCGGGATCCCTCCGGAAGAGCTGGAGGAAGTGTCTAGGGAGAGGGAAGTCTGGGCATCCCTGCTTAGACTGTTTCCCCCATGACTTGGCTCCGGATAAGCGGAAGATGATGATGATGATGATGATGATGAGATATATATATTTTCTCCAGCCAAGTGCTTGCACCTCGTGACTCTGGTCCTGCGTTTGCTGAGGCAGCGCCGACTTAGATCATGGGTCTTGCAGGTGGAGTTAGTGGAGGTGGAACAAGAGATGGGTGATCCCCTTTCTCTATCCCTCTCTACTGACTCAGATTTCTCTGCTTCAGCTCCGGGAGCTTGTTTTGCGATTTCTCCCAAACTGAACGAGGATATTATTGTCCTCACTCTGAGGAGCTTGATATGGGCAATGATGAGCGGTATGAGAAAGCTATCAGTGGGGTTCATGCTGTTGAGTTTCGCACACTGCCGCTAAGCTCATTCCTTGTTCACTTGCATGTATTTCCAGCCAAGTTATTGTGCCGCGTGGCTCGAGTCCAGCGTCTGTTGAGGCAGCACACCGGATTCGGTCATTGTTTCACGGCTTCATGAATCCCTTTTATTCTCTCAGCTGACTCTAATGCCTCTGACTCAGCTCCAGGAGCTTGTTTTTTGATTTCTCTCGACCTAGATGATGATATAATGTTATCTGAATTGGACTCTGAGGAGCTTGATTTAGGTAACAAGGAACGAACAGCATTCAAATTGCAACCGCGTTCTGTGGTGGTCAAATGGAGGTGATCACATGTGCTGATGCTAACCTTAGCTAAGTTTGGCATGAGGAAAGGTTAGTGTTGTCTGCTATGAGCTTGACAATCTCTGACTAACTTCACACCGCCTTCCACTTCCATGCAGGTGTCTCCCTTTTTTTTCATACCGCTACACTGAGGTCTCAAGGTTGTGGAATAATCTTTATTCTGCCTGACTGTTCTCCTCAGCCACTGCTGACAATACAGCCTTTGTGGACTTTGATGAACAGGGGTATGTGGCGATGACTAGGGTTGATGACTAGGGTCCCCTTCATTGGCTGCATGGAGAAAGTCTGCATTCCCACTGAGGCCCTGTCAGGCCACATTGGCCTTATAGGGAAGACCTACAATACTGCAGGTTAAGCCGTTGCTGTGCTGCACACAATGGCAGTTTGCATAGCAAGCTGACCTACTAAAGGAGCTCATCTGCAGGAAGGGGCTCATCAATGAGGTCTGAACTCTGCCACCGATTTAGCCCTCTGTGCCACAAAACAGATGACCCATGCCATCAGCTGTTTCATGACTGCATTTAGTTGACACAGAGAGGCAATCTGAAAGAGATAAAAGAAGGGACAAACCTTTCTTTAAGACATCCTTGTGTCTCCTAAGGGCCTGTTCTTCCTTTGCCGCAGTGAGGAGCTAGGGCTAGGTCAGTACCCACCAGCCCCAGCTTAGCCTGCTGAAGCAGGAAAAGAAGGCTAGCATTGCAGCCTGAGTGATCCCATGTAAAATCTGGGTGGCTGGTCAGCACTTAGGGGCAGGTCCCCCAGGCGAGAGACAACTATCTCCGCCATGTGAGGCTAACACATCTCAGATCACCTGGCAGCATAGAAGCTTCTGCCAGTTGCACCACAATGGGTTCTGTGGGAAATGGCTACAGAATCCAGTTTGCCTCTCATTCTCCTTCTTTCAGGATGTGCTGCCCAATGTTGTTGGCACAGACCAAACTTCATCCTTCCATGAGGAACCTCTCTCGCATCTGAGAAGGAGGCTGTAGAGTGAATTCCCCTCCCAGATCAAGCTGGCATATCTTGGTAAAAAAGAGACCTGTGTGCTCCGAATTGTATGCTGAAACATACAAGTCCGGGATGTTAACACACAAGGTCATTGTGTTTCAGATCAAGTCTGAGGACTGATTTGCGATGATAATCCTGCAGGGTGCATATCTTCAGATATGCATCTCACCAAAGCACAGGAGAGTCCCCTGGTTTGCTTTCAGGCTGAAGCATACCAGTGCCAGGTTCTCCTTTTAGGCCTAGTCTCATTGCTCACCATCACATCCAAGTACTCAATTATCCAAATGACTGGCTCAACTTGGCTTAGTCAAGGGGAGTGGCAGCCAGGCATTGAGATGCCGTGCTCACCTACATGAGGTCCATAGGCCTCAACCCAGTGAAGTGTGTGCTTTCTCCCTCTCTGAGAACCACCTTCTGGGGGATAGTTTGGGATTCAGCCACGATGTGGGCACGTCTGTCTCCCGCTCTGGGGAATTCCATTCTTTCTGACATAAAGGTCTGAATTTAAAATCTGACTAGCCCAGTGTCTCTCTGCCTCTCAGGCTTAGAAACTGCTCAGCTCATGACTGTAGTGCCAAAGCTATTCCTTTGTATCTGCTACACATGAGACTGTTTCAAATCTGGTTCAGGAGTAGAGGTTTTGAACCCTGCAGACACCCTTTTCAGGGCCACAAGGGTTATGTGCCACGAGCTTTGTACCTTTCTTATGTGGACAGACCCCAGTTTCTCACCTTGGGTCCCACTCATAGGATGTGTCTTTGTCGCAGGAATCTTTCGACAGATGCCCCCTCTCGGGCTGCAGCAGTATACTGGCTCTTGTGCTCTTTCACGACCTATGGAACAGACATCTCCCAGTGTGTGGTGGCATTGGTATTGGCGTTCCCATAGCGTCAGCCATGACACAGCGTCAAGTTCCCTCTAAAGGGAACTACACCAGGTTAGATATATAACCCTGTTCCCTGAGAAGGGAATGAGATGCTGCATTGCTAGCCACACCCCAGGCGTCCACACATGCTTCCTTTAGAAAAGCAGAAGCTGTAGTAATGTGACATAGATGCCCTTTTATGGTCTTGCTGGCATGCTCCGCTTCGTCAAATGACTTACCCCAGCCAATAAATTGGCCTGATTTCACACAGAGCTTCAGACACAACTTCCACATAGAAGTGTTTTCATAGCGTCAGCCATGACACAGCATCTCATTCCCTTCTTAGGGAACCAGGTTACATGCATAACCTGGTGTAGTTTTTCAGCTTACTTTTGTCAAACAGGCTCATTCTGGCTCAGAAGACAACATGGGTAAGTTATTAGAGCCACTGCACTTCTGTTAATTAATTTTAATTTACAGCTATTTTATGCATCCTTTTGTTTGTGTGTCTTAGCTTTAACCCACGCTCAGCTGAATTACGTCCAATCTTCAACATTTCACCATCACAACATCACATCAACCACTAGGTTCTCCACAGAATAACAAAATTACGGCACCATCCAACAAATTGCTAAGAAATATTACAATATATACATATGTAATGTGTCCCAAGGTTCAATTACCTTCAATTGACCTTCAGACCTTTACTTCTTTGATCAAACTGCTCAACAATCAACAATAAAACGTTTTCACTGAGCGCACACATTTTCCCGAGTGGACATGTGCATGAAAAACACCTTCCTGCTGATTCAAAATGCTGGCTGTGAGCCATGACACTGAGTTTGAAGTGACCTCCCGTGCCGGGGCTACTGGACACGCTCCAAATCATGTTGTGTCACTTATTAAAACACAGGAGTTGAGGCGTTCTCATGCTGTTTTGGCTGCCCACAAAAACAAAGCAAACAAAGGACATTTTTTACATGGTTTAAATTATGACTGTGGAAGAAATTCTGAGAAAATCCTTTTCTGAGATAATATTTATTAATTACGAACATGGTGGTTATCATGTTTGCCTCACACCTCCAGGGTCGTGTGTGTGTGTGTGTGTGTGTGTGTGTGTGTGTGTGTGTGTGTGTGTGTGTGTGTGTGTGTTCTCCCTGTGCCTCGGGGGTTTCTTCCCCCGGTCCAAAGACATGCATTGTAGGTTGATTGGCATCTTTAAATTGTGTGTGTGTGCCCTGCGATGGGTTGGCACTCTGTCCAGGTTGTATCCTGCCCTGATGCCTGACAAGAGCTTGGATAAGCAGTAGACAATGAATGAATGAATGATCGGGATCCAAATACAGTGGAACTTTGGCATACAAATTTAATTAGTTCTTAATTTTTAAATTAGTATTATTTTTCTATTTTTGATCACTAAGTGTAATAGTAAGTATGTAACTAAAATTAACTTAAAATCTAGACTGTGCAACAAGTGACTAAAATCAAAGTTGCACATAACAATATTACATATAATGGCTTTTTTCCCTGTGTTTTATTATGTTGGTTTGGTTTCCTTAGGCCTATGATGTTAGTAAGTTGTTTATTTCTGCGATTATCTGGCTTTTGACTCTGTTTGGTTACCCGATTTTTGCTTTTGACTAAGTTTGATTACTGTTTATCCTTGTTAACCTTTGCCTGTATTGACACAAGTTTGCCTGATTTAATTTTGTGACTGTTTCAATACTTTTGCTCTGGTCCTGTTTTTCAGACTTGTGACACAAACGAACCACAAAAATAGCAAAAAAATAAAAAAATTAAATCATTAGGCACTTAAAAGTAATAATTAGTATTTTGATGGAATGTTAAATGTATTTAGTTGTGCATAATGAACATTTGTTAAGCAGCGTATATACAGTAAACAGTGATGCATCAACAAGCCTCTACTGATGTACATGTAGTGGACTTTTAAATAATTATTGTTAGTAATAATTGATATTGTTGGTGAAATAGAATCATATTTAATTAATTATTAATTAATATAATATATTTTTTTATTTTATTATTATTATTATTATTACTGTTGTTCTTCTTCTTCTTCTTGCTGTTGTTGTTGTTATTTTTGGGGGGGACTTGCCATGGCATCTCTTTTTTATTTTATTTTGAACACACACAACACACACACACATACACTCACACACCTTTTTATTCTTCTCTTGTGATGGCTATTCATTAGAAGCTATTCCATTACACACATCTCTCTCTCTCTCTCTCTCTCTCTCTCTCTCTCTCTCTCTCTCTCTCTCTGTCTCTAATATGAGATTAAATTTCTGTGCTTAGGTTTCCACATAATAGAGCTCAATAATAACTTGCTCTTTCAAGTTATAGCAGCTTTGCTTTTATGTATTTTTTCCTACTTGGATCCGTTGTAGATTCATAACATGGTATATGTATAGATCCAAAAAAAAACATCACCTGAATTTATACCTCTAGTTGTTTGTATCTCATGTTTACTGCGTGCAATCTAACATCACCCTCACTTCTTAGAAGGATTCAAATACATTTCACATAAGTGTTATCATCAGTCATGTTAGGATCCACAAACAAAAAGAGAATGATATTCAGAAAAAATGAAAGACAGACTGCGTCTATGATGAATACAGGGCCTTGTTATTTTTTCGAATTGTGTTTATATATGTGTGTGTGTGTGTGTGTGTGTGTGTGTGTTTTTTGCTTTGCATTATAGTAAGATATACTAAGATTGAATGAATATGGATGTGTGTGTTTGTGTGTCAGAGGTGTAATGAAGAGTAGACAGGCAGCTAACAGTGTGATGATCCCTGTACAAACCCCATCTCACATGCAGCTGCATGCTTGTTCGCTTTCATCCATCATCTCTCTCGTTTTTTTTTTTCTTTCTCGTAGGCACCTGTCCAGGCGGGCCTGCTGTTAGGATAGGCATAAATACTGTATCAGGACAGAGATGGAAGGGATAGAAGAAAATAGGATTTTTCTTGCTAGTAATTGATTTTGTTCCAGTTTGAACTTAAAGGGAAATTAATAAAATGCTAAATATTACTTTTTTTCTGTGCTGTGGTTACAGTTTATGTCTATGAATCGTGGACAAAATACATGAACATATAAACATATAAACATATATTTAAACATAAAAAAGCTATATAAAATAGCTTTTTTATATGTTTAATGATTGATTTTCAACCCACATTTATTTATTCATAACCCAACATATAATCTGGCAATTTGATTTAATTCAAATTCTAAATAGTTTCCTGTGTTTGTCACTGAATTGGTTTATATTAGATGTATACAAAAGGGAGAAACATTTATTTAAAAATGTAATAATATAAATAAAAATATATATGAATATCTAAAATGAATAGTTATAGAATATTTTGGGTTTTGTAAATGAATTTTTTGTGTATTTTTATTATTTTATTTACTTTTTTCCTATATATTTTTCCCTATTGTATTACTTGAATAGTTAAATTACATTTTTCTTTATTTATTTTTCCTATATCTTGTTCCTTATTATATTAAATAATTAAATACAGTGGGGCAAAAAAGTATTTAGTCAGCCACCAATTGTGCAAGTTCTCCCACTTAAAAAGATGAGAGAGGCCTGTAATTTTCATCATAGGTACACTTCAACTATGAGAGACATTATGAGAAAAAAAAATCCAGAAAATCACATTGTCTGATTTTTAAAGAATTTATTTGCAAATTATGGTGGAAAATAAGTATTTGGTCACCTACAAAAAAGCAAGATTTCTGGCTCTCACAGACCTGTAACTTCTTCTTTAAGAGGCTCCTCTGTCCTCCAATCGTTACCTGTATTAATGGCACCTGTTTGAACTCGTTATCAGTATAAAAGACACCTGTCCACAACCTTAAACAGTCAGACTCCAAACTTTACTATGGCCAAGACCAAAGAGCTGTCAAAGGACACCAGAAACAAAATTGTAGACCTGCACCAGGCTGGGAAGACTGAATCTGCAATAGGTAAGCAGCTTGGTGTGAAGAAATCAACTGTGGGAGCAATTATTAGAAAATGGAAGACATACAAGACCACTGATAATCTCCCTCGATCTGGGGATCCACGCAAGATCTCACCCCGTGGGCTCAAAATGATCACAAGAACGGTGAGCAAAAATCCCAGAACCACACGGGGGGACCTAGTGAATGACCTGCAGAGAGCTGGGACCAAAGTAACAAAGGCTACCATCAGTAACACACTATGCTGCCAGGGACTCAAATCCTGCAGTGCCAGACGTGTCCCCCTGCTTAAGCCAGTACATGTCCAGGCCCGTCTGAAGTTTGCTAGAGAGCATTTGGATGATCCAGAAGAGGATTGGGAGAATGTCATATGGTCAGATGAAACCAAAATAGAACTTATTGAACTTGTCGTGTTTGGAGGAGAAAGAATGCTGAGTTGCATCCAAACAACACCATACCTACTGTGAAGCGTGGGGGTGGAAACATCATGCTTTGGGGCTGTTTTTCTGCAAAGGAAAGAATGAATGGGGCCATGTATCGTGAGATTTTGAGTAAAAACCTCCTTCCATCAGCAAGGGCATTGAAGATGAAACATGGCTGGGTCTTTCAGCATGACAATGATCCCAAACACACCGCCCGGGCAACGAAGGAGTGGCTTCGTAAGAAGCATTTCAAGGTCCTGGAGTGGCCTAGCCAGTCTCCATATCTCAACCCCATAGAAAATCTTTGGAGGGAGTTGAAAATCCGTGTTGCCCAGCGACAGCCCCAAAACATCACTGCTCTAGAGGAGATCTGCATGGAGGAATGGGCCAAACTACCAGCAACAGTGTATAAAAACCTTGTGGCGACTTACAGAAAACGTTTGACCTCTGTCATTGCCAACAAAGGGTATATAACAAAGTATTGAGATGAACTTTTGTTATTGACCAAATACTTATTTTCCACCATAACTTGCAAATAAATTCTTTAAAAATCAGACAATGTGATTTTCTGGATTTTTTTTTCTCATTCTGTCTCTCATAGTTGAAGTGTACCTATGATTGAAAATTACAGGCCTCTCTCATCTTTTTAAGTGGGAGAACTTGCACAATTGGTGGCTGACTAAATACTTTTTTGCCCCACTGTATAGTTAATATAGTTAAATTGCATTATTTTTTTTATTATTATTATTTTTTTTTTTTTACGGACAGAAGCATGTCATGCCACGTCTGGTTGCGTATCTGACAAATAAAACAGGAATTTGAATTGAATTTAAATGACAAATTATACCATGTCTAGTGCTTTTTAAATGCGGTCACAGGAAGTGTGCAAAGTCTTGTCCGTTACACTCCATCTTCTCTGCATTTTTATTAAGATCCGTCGCTGTGTTTAAACTCATACACATATTCCTCACATGACAACATTTTAACACACATCGTAACATCAACTCAGCTATAACTGAGATTTCCATTTTTATTTCATTTTAAGAATTATGAGTAGTCTGATTGGCTTGTCATCATCATCCCTAAAAACTCCAGAAAACCTTTATTTTACGAGGTATTGTTTATGTGATAGGAAATGAACAGGATACCAGGATTTACCAGCCAATATCATTTTTCCTGTGTTTTCTTTTCTACATTTTCCTACTAGAGAGATTTACTTCAACTTTCTCAAACCAGTCATGTGCAGAAAACCTATGATATACCCAATGATAGACTAGTTGTTGTTTTTCTTATGATTGATGGTGATATTGCTTTGCTTTGCTTGGTTTAAAAAATTACCAGCAAAATTGTGATTTCTTAAAAGCAAACAAAAAATCACATTAGGATCCCCCCAAAAATGAAACCTTACCTTTTTTATTTTTCAAAAGCAGCCCTATTTATACCATTTCTTCCAGCTTTTTAGATCTAGGACTGCAGTAAAACATACAAGACATTACAAAAGAGTACACATAAGCAAAGAGACTGATTTGGAGCACTGGAAAACCAGGGAAAAAACTAAAAGCAAATGAAAGGTTTGCAAGTTTTGTATTTTTATTTATGCATACATGAGTTGTATAATGTAGAATCTTTGGTGCATTCTTGCAGGATAAGCCACTGTTGTATGGTTTGACCACTGATTTAAGTTATAATGGGATTTTAAAGCTTAATCCTTTGCCCCTTTCCAGATCTGGCATAAGAGGTGTAGGCAGTCTTCATTACTATATGTAATACATTACGCAATCTTGGCCCATGAATACATTAGGTTAAAAAAAAAAAAAACAGACACTACAGCAAATGGCCAATCATCACACTTACACTTATGCCAAGAGAGCCTAGAATGTGGGAAAAAAAGAGGCTCAGTCAAACAGTGTACCAAATGTTCACAAATCAGTCATAATTCTAATCCTGCTTAAAGGTTTCTGCCTCTGAATCCAAAAAGCTTTATTGTGCTTTTATTGGAATAAACTTTAGACTTTGGACTTTTCACCAAGTTTTGAAAATTTTGTCCCCTTTACAGCCAACACTTTTCAAAATAACGATCTTTTTAGTGTTTCTTTAAGAGGTTTTAGATAGTTAATGATTCTTGGCTGCATGATCTTTGGATAACTTTCTGACAGGGAAATATTTTTAGGCATCGACTTAGAAATGAAGAACTGCAGAATTTTCTAGATTTAAAGCTTGGTGTTTTTATTAACTAAGAACATATTTTCTTAAATCTAATACAATCGACATAACGCTACTTGTAAATAATAATTCATAATTCAATTATTACAATGTTTTATTTGTTATAAAACAGCATGTGATACTTTAGTTTAATGCATATATTGTTGTATATTTGCAAAAAGAGATCCTTATATTAGTGATGTTGTAGTAGCTATAAACAAAAAACTTTCTACACTTCTTTTTTTTTTGGAAAATGTCAGCTATTTGTCTTCCTGAGAAATCCCCAAATATCACTAAGTGTCGTAAAAGTCAGAAAAATTTTCTATTTATATTAAATAAAACTTACAAAGCACTGACATTGGGGACTACTTTCGAATAAATAAATAAATAAATAAATAAATAAATAAATAAATAAATAAATAAATAAATAAACAACTCACAGCAAACGTCTAGTAATATACAGTACATGGAATGCATGTAATCATTAATTAAGATTTAAATTATATTATTTGCTTATAAACAGCTAATTATCTCATTTAAAATGAAAACGCTCCTGGCAAATGTTTTGAAAGATACTAAAAAAAAAGGAATACGGTTAAACGTTTAGTTCTAAATAACCTGGTGGGATCATACATCCATGACGAATTCTACATTTTCCCAGCGATCCTTCAGGACAAATGAAGCTCCTTGCTATAAATAGTCAGTCTCCCCAACTCCAAATCTCGCCGCTGCCCTTGAGGATTTGGACAAGTAGGGCAGGCTGCAAAAAAATGGGACATGCAGCACATTTGAGGTATCAATAATAAATGCCAGCCACAGTCACAGGGTGCAACCCCAGTCTAAAAATAATTTTTCAACCACGGCAAAAGACAGGGAGGAATCAAAGCAAAAACTAAAAAAATAAAAAAAATTCCGGTTCCTACAGAAAAAGAAAGATCTAGTAGGTGCTTTGGTAATGTCCCAACTGCCCCAAGGCTGTGGTAGCTGTAGAGAATGTTTCCAAAAATTGGTGACAGGTTGAAAAATGGAGGAAAAAATTGAAAGAAGAGATTCTTGGCACACTTGCATTTGCTTTAAAGACAATGCAAGGGCAAATATTGAGTGAAAGTGGTTTGTACTGTGTATGTGTGTGTGTGTGTGTGTGTGTGTGTCTGGAACATCCCAATCTGAATTTAAGTCTTCTGAAGCTCTTCAGATGTAGACTAACAGATGAGGCTTCAGCAATGCTTACATCCCAAAGTCTGATCTTTTTCAAAGAATTTCAGGATGTGGTCATTTTTTTTGCACTGCTCCTGCCCAAGGCTGACTTGGAGCAATTTAAATCGCTGTTGGTTCACAAAAATCTTTAAAACGGAAAAAAAATGACCCCAGATAGGATTCTCTTGCCTTTCTGTGCAGTAGTATATCAGCTTGTATGTTACTGCCTGTCTCAGTCTGTGTTAATTAGCGCATTTGCGTTAATTAATTTGCACAGTGATTGAAAGCAGCGGCGTGCGTCGGATCCCTCGAATCATTTGGATGTTAATCAAGTGCTAATTTCTAATTGTCCGTGTAAGCACACAATGTAAAGGCGTAAGAACAGGAAAGTTTCTCTGACTTTTTAAGTGTGGGTATTAAACCAGTGCTTAGACAAGGTCAAGAGAAAGGAACAGATCTTGAAATCCACGATAACCTGGACGTCTTGCCAACCAAAGAATTCCATTGAAAATATTTGGTGCCATTTGGCTCTGTTTACTCTATTTAATCACCACCATGATGACTAATTAATGTTTTGCTATTCAGGCAAACCCTGATGTGCCCTGATGGAGAAATTACACCTACATTTCATGCAGGTTTTGAGCTGAAGCAATTTGGATGTACCAAAAAAAAAAAAAAAAAAAAAAAAAACCCTGAAAACCAGCTTAAGGATGTCACAGATGGAAATTCTGACATGTTTGTCAGAAAACATTTTGTGTGCAGGTGTACAGAGGGATCAGAACTCAATCAAAAAAGGCATATAGTGTAGACATGTAGACTTGTATTTAAAAAGTGTTGTTAAAAACAACAGACAATTGTAAATGTTTCTTTTCACCCAAACATGTGGCATTTTCTATGCATTCTGGCTCGACTGAAGACATCAATCTGCCCCATCTTCTCTCAAAGGATGTTATTCTGCATTCTGGCTTCACCAAGGGTGTTGCTGTACCTCTGTCTTGGCTCTTCTAAGGTTGTTGGTCTGCTCTGAGTCTCTTTTGAGGATGCTGCCCCACCAAGGAAGTTGCTCTACTGCCAGGCTTCACCGAGGACATTCCTCCACCACCAGGATCAGCCAAGGTCATCACTTTGCCCCTAGTCTCTGCTAAGGTTGTGTGTCCACTCCTAGACCTTTCACAGGATGTTGCTCCAGTAAGGATGTTGCTCCAGTGAGAATGTTACTTTACCTCCTCACCTCAGTGATGTCCCCTTCTTCTGGCTTCACATTGACATTGCAGTGTCCCCAGCTCCTTGTTTTATCAATGTTGTTGTCTACCTCTGACTTCCTGGCTTCACCAATGTGGTGGTCTCTCCAGCTCCTGGCTACACCAATGTTGTTGTCCCGCCACCTGATATTGTCTTCTCTCAGCCTTCAGCCTTCATATCATCATATCCTCTCACCCAGACATACAAACAGCATCCTGTAAACAAAGAAGCTGGGGATTCCGTGGCATAGATGCCCTTTTATGGTCATGACGTGCCCTGCTATGTCACCTGACCTCTCATTGGCCAATGAACAGGGAACTGTTAACTTACAATGTTAATATTTCTTCACTAAAATTAAAGTTTGTGTTCAGCTTTGGCATGTTTCAAACAGGTAATTCAATTCATTCACTGTCTACTGCTTATCCGATCTATTCTCGGGTCATGGGGAGCCTGTGCCTATCTCAGGCGTCATTGGGCATCAAGGCAGAATACACCCTGGACGGAGTGCCAACCCATCACAGGGCACACACACACACTCTCATGCAATCACACACTACGGACAATTTAGAGATGCCAATCAACCTACAATGCATGTTTTTGGACCGGGGGAGGAAACCCCTGAGGCACAGGGAGAACATGCAAACTCCACACACATGGCAGAGGCGGGAATCAAACCCCCAACCCTGGAGGTGTGAGGCAAACGTGCTAACCACCAAACCATCCTCATTTGGGTGACACCGGAGAGTGTGATATGAACAATGTCCTTTCTGCATTAGTTGTGTGATGCAGATACAGCATGTGCAGAAAGTTATGTGTAAATTAATTAGGAGGTTGTTGTCATCCACAGAGGGTTGGGAGCGCTGCTTTGAATAACAGCAGTCCTCACAAAGCAGAACCTGGCTGGAGCTGGTCCATCTCTGGATGCCACTGGAGCTGGCACAATCTCTATATGTCTTGGGATGGGTAGAAGAGGGAAACAAATGGAAAATAATTAGCGTAGATGCTGTTCATAATATTAGCAGGCACTAGATGATAATGTGTATTTAATCAGATGTATTAGAGCACAAGGTTATCAGATGTATTAAATGTATGCCTGGCTAAAGATATGTCTTTAGTCTACGTTTGAACTGGGAGACTGTGTCTGAGCCCCGAAGACTGTTCCAAAGTTTAGGAGCTAAATACAAAAATGCTCTACCGCCTTTTGTATATTTTGATATTCTGGGAATTACCAGGAGTCCAGAGTTTTGCGATCTTAAGGAGCGTGATGGATTGTAACGTGTTAGAAGACTGGCTAGATATGTGGGAGCTAAACCATTTAGAGTCTTGTACGTAAGTAGTGCTAGTTTATAATCAATTCTAAACTTAACAGGTAGCCAGTGCAGGGATGATAATATTGGGGTTATATGATTACCTAATCTCTGGTTGTGACAAAGTAGTGTTGCTGTTTTTTACAAATCCGATTCCAAAAAAGTTGGGACACTGTACAAATTGTGAATAAAAAAGGAATGCAATAATTTACAAATCTCATAAGCTTATATTTTATTCACAATAGAATATAGATAACATATCAAATGTTGAAAGTGAGACATTTTGAAATGTCATGCCAAATATTGGCTCATTTTGGATTTCATGAGAGCTACACATTCCAAAAAAGTTGGAACAGGTAGCAATAAGAGGCCAGAAAAGTTAAATGTACATATAAGGAACAGCTGGAGGACCAATTTGCAACTTATTAGGTCAATTGGCAACATGATTGGGTATAAAAAGAGCCTCTCAGAGTGGCAGTGTCTCTCAGAAGTCAAGATGGGCAGAGGATCACCAATTCCCCCAATGCTGCGGCAAAAAATAGTGGAGCAATATCAGAAAGGAGTTTCTCAGAGAAAAATTGCAAAGAGTTTGAAGTTATCATTATCTACAGTGCATAATATCATCCAAAGATTCAGAGAATCTGGAACAATCTCTGTGTGTAAGGGTCAAGGCCGGAAAACCATACTGGATGCCCGTGATCTTCGGGCCCTTAGACGGCACTGCATCACATACAGGAATGCTACTGTAATGGAAATCACAACATGGGCTCAGGAATACTTCCAGAAAACATTGTCGGTGAACACAATCCACCGTGCCATTCACCGTTGCCGGCTAAAACTCTATAGGTCAAAAAAGAAGCCATATCTAAACATGATCCAGAAGTGCAGGCATTTTCTCTGGGCCAAGGCTCATTTAAAATGGACTGTGGCAAAGTGGAAAACTGTTCTGTGGTCAGACGAATCAAAATTTGAAGTTCTTTTGGGAAAACTGGGACGCCATGTCATCCGGACTAAAGAGGACAAGGACAACCCAAGTTGTTATCAGCGCTCAGTTCAGAAGCCTGCATCTCTGATGGTATGGGGTTGCATGAGTGCATGTGGCATGGGCAGCTTACACATTTGGAAAGGCACCATCAATGCTGAACGGTATATCCAAGTTCTAGAACAACATATGCTCCCATCCAGACGTCGTCTCTTTCAGGGAAGACCTTGCATTTTCCAACATGACAATGCCAGACCACATACTGCATCAATTACAACATCATGGCTGCGTAGAAGAAGGATCCGGGTACTGAAATGGCCAGCCTGCAGTCCAGATCTTTCACCCATAGAAAACATTTGGCGCATCATAAAGAGGAAGATGCGACAAAGAAGACCCAAGACAGTTGAGCAACTAGAAGCCTGTATTAGACAAGAATGGGACAACATTCCTATTCCTAAACTTGAGCAACTTGTCTCCTCAGTCCCCAGACGTTTGCAGACTGTTATAAAAAGAAGAGGGGATGCCACACAGTGGTAAACATGGCCTTGTCCCAACTTTTTTGAGATGTGTTGATGCCATGAAATTTAAAATCAACTTATTTTTTCCTTAAAATGATCCATTTTCTCAGTTTAAACATTTGATATGTCATCTATGTTGTATTCTGAATAAAATATTGAAATTTGAAACTTCCACATCATTGCATTCTGTTTTTATTCACAATTTGTACAGTGTCCCAACTTTTTTGGAATCGGGTTTGTAACTCATAAAATATTGCAGTTTTCCTGATGGAGATTAATCACACGTTTCATTAGGTTTGATGTATTGCCTACTTTTGCAACTAATAGGTAACTGTTCTCATTTATTTTTTTGAAATACAGACAGACTTTATAATCTGTGACATGTTTACACACTCTCTTCGCTCTACATGCAGCGAACTCTACAAGATTTTGTCCAAAGTATAATAATAAAATACGCTTTTTCAGGACTTTTGCATACATTGAAGTAACAAAATGTTTCAATGGGTACCTTTTGGGAAGGTAATTATAGGTTATTTGTAAATAAGCTAATGAGCAGCACAGATTTAGTAAGACAAATTCTTTACATGTAACACACGACTTAACTGCTAAAAAAAAATGTTATAACTTGATATTATAAGCTGTCAGCGGGATTAATGCAATTCATTATTAAGATTTATGAAGGCCGCCAAACGCAATGCAGCTGATAAACAGGTTTCATTCGGCAGATGTGAGATTCTTAATTAATTAGTAGAACTATAATGAATAATGCAATGCGGTTGTATTAGACAGGAATGAAATAATATGAACCTTGGAATTGTTCATGTGTAAAGTTTTATAATCAGATCTTACATTTAAGTTTTCATATGCAGAATTTACTGCTGTTTATAATAGGGTATGCTATATAATAGAGTAACTATAAAATATTACCTTGTTTGTTACAGAATATTAATCAGGCTGCATCTTTCCAGAAACCAGGAAGCTGGGAGGAATGTTATGGTGGAGAAGTGAACTAAACTACCGCCATCATGCTTCTATTTGCAACCCTATCCATCAACTGCATGCATTATTCATGGCTGCTTTATTTCCTCTGGAAGAAAGATTGCATCTGTTTCTTTTAGTTTTTGTCTTTTGTTCTCATTTCCCTTCTGTGTTTTAGTGCAGTGCTGCACTAAATCTGGAGTGCTAGTGCATGTACATGACAATTAGAGGCAGCCAGGCAGGCCAACACTCGGGTGAATAGAGAACGACACCAGGGGGAATACAGAACCATTAGAACAACACGCAAAACTAAAGATATACTTGTAATTATGTTCAGCAGACTGGATGACCACAGGACCTGAAGTAGTTTGAATAGAGAAAGCGAGAAAGCGATTACATGGAAATCAAGCTATGATTGATCTGTTATATATTTTGACACATTTAATGTCACTCAATCAAAATAGTTGAAGGTTGTACTGAAGATTCAAACATAAAAGTTGAGTCAGCTGAGTCTAGGTGGTAACAAAGATCCTACCCAATTCACCCATCAGACCTCTCTCCCATACCACACGATAACTACCAACCATGCAGCTCATGGAACATCAGGAGGCGGGGCTCATGCAACATACAAGCGTCCACAGATGCCATTAATTGGCTAGTGTTCCTGTGACTGACAGGAAAGAGAGAGCATGCCCTCCCTCACTCTCTCCATGAAAGCACAGCCATTTTTACTCTCTTGGGCTCACAGATGGCTGTAGCCATTGAACCGATCCCTGGATGATGTGCTTTCATCATTTGATTTTTGATGAATGTTCTAAGTTTTAAGAAAAGTTGCAGTCCCTAAACATGTCCTTTCCTCAACATTAACCATTAACAGTGAGATCACGTTGAGGAATCATAGGAACAAGGAAACTGGCAACACTAGAAACATGGCATAGATTTGCAAAAAAAACAAAAAAAAAACAAAAAAAACAATCATGAATTATAAATGCACATGCAGGGATGAAGTTCAAAACAAGAAACAGGCAAAACTAATGATTACAGGATGCAGGCTGGCAAGATTGAAATTAGAAATGTTCAAAATAGCACAACCGAGGAACTTGTGAGAGTAAATACAATATGTTAACATGGGGCTGGACAACTCTATAGCATCTGATGATTAATGCACTATGGCATACCATATGCCACTATGGTGTTAAATTGATGTTTATAAAGTTTCCAGATTTATGACTTATTAATGGATGGTTTCATGTACAGACCGAGATACAGGAGAAGAGTTTGCATAAATTATACAAGCATTAGGTATGTGGGTGGAAAATAGAGCAAAAAAAGCCTTGCGATCATTCAAAGTTCATGATGTTTTAGAGAATAAAATGTATAAACTGTTATTTATTTGCATTTTCATTCCTCCCAGGGTACCTCCCCCCTGAATGAGTAATACGCTATGAATCATAATCACGAGGCAAATTTCATGCCACCAATCAACTTGATACGAGGAGCATGAACATCTGCAGTCTCGCAGTGAATTGAGCAGGACCGTTAGGGACCATGAATCTAAATTAAGAAATTTAGTAAAAGGTCAGCATGTGTATATTTTTAACATTTGGGTGCATTAGGGATCCTAGTAAACAGTGCTTGGTTCTGGGAGGAAATGCAGGCACACATAACAATTAAGACCTCAAAGTTTTTAAGAAGCAGGGACAATTCTGACATTTGGAAAAGCAGGATTATAATGAAGTGTGGCATTTTGCATTTATGCCACCAGCCATTTCAAAACCTATGCTCTGAGGTCAGGCACATTCTTGGGGTTGCCTGCTGACAGATTTGAAAGTAAAAGGTAGAAGAAAGAACATGTTGTTTCAGTGTCAGTAGGGCATATTTTTACCGTCAGTTTTTAAAAAATATATAAACACATGTTTCCTGATCAGCATACAAAGTCATGGACTCATAATTGAAAGAGTGGGATATGTAATGGTTCGAATATTTTTTCCAAATTACCAGACATCTGTTTGCTTTTTTAACTTTTCTTTTAACTGCAGATTCAAAATTAATAGACGTCACATTGTCTTGCAGTTTGGAGAAATTTTCTTCACAGAATATATATTTTCTCTTGTGGGTTGGTGTGAGCTTTACTTATTTGTAATTTGGGGGTCCAGGTGGCTGGGGTATAGAGTTAATTTTGTAAATTTTGGTGGGATGGTAGTTGGTCTGATTTGTGGAGTGGGAGGTGATTGGAAAGTTAGCCTACGTCAACTTGATTAATAGTGGAGCTACACCTGATTTGCTGGAAACAACCAGAGAAGGTGTCACGTCCGGCCGCCGCCGCCGCCCTATGCGGGGCTCGAACCCGGACCTCCGTGGTGCCGCGTGCTCCAGCACGCCGTGAAAACGCGGACCCAAGCGCAGGATTCAGTGAAGCACTGTTTTTATTTACATAAACACGATACAGGGGAAAAACAAACATAACGCGAGACTCCGTGGTACAATAAACTAAACACACATAACCCCAAACCTAACATAACACCCACGGGACAGCTATACACAGAACATTGACCCACGCCACACAACTACACCAGGTTCCCTTTTATAGGGAAACACATCAGGGTAATGGGAAACAGGTGACACACACAGGAAGGAGAACAATCGGCAGGGAATCACACAGACAAACAGGCTTCCAGGATTCTCCTGCCAGCGCCCTCCCCGGGCCTGGCAGGGAACTGTCCAGCTACTCCTGACAGAAGGAGAACTGTATTGTTATTTTAGTTATAGCTACATTTAACCCATCTTGTAATGGCTAATTCCAGCATAATAATACACTATGTTGTATCAAAATGTTTCTATTAATATGACACTTGTACTTGCCTCCCCAAGAGCCAAATCTGGATCCAAAAGAAGAAGTGGTGTAGCTGAGGTGGTTGGGGTCAGTGCACAGGGGCAGCTATGATGCAGCGCCCCTGGAGCAGGGAGGGTTGAGGGCCTTGCTCAGAGGTCCAATGGTGGGAGCTTGGCAATGCAGGGACATGAACCCCAATCTTATGAAAATCAAACCAGAGTCTTAACCCCCAAAATTGTACCTTTGGGATGTGGTAGAACATCACAGCATGAATTTGACAAATATGCAATCCATAATGTGGCATGAACCAGAGTTTCAAAAAATGTTTCCAGCACCTATGCCACAAAGAATTGAGGATTTTTGAGAGCATTGAGTGGACTATTATATATAGTATGATGTTCCCAATAAGTGATATACAGTATTTAGAAGAATACAGCAGATTCAAATTGCAATTGTCACCTGATGTCTGAGACCAGAATTAGATTTTAGCTGAAGCCATAACTCTGGTGTTTGCTTTCACAGTTGCCAGCCTCTGCAGTCTTCAATCTTACAAATGGAAAAAAAAAAGTGGGTTTGGAAAATACATGCTGTAAAGGTAGTCCACAGAATAGGAATTTCCCTTTAGATGGCTTGTCACAGTGAAAGATTGGTCTTAAGTTTGTTGTTTTGGGTCCCAGTATCATCACCAATAGTAGGGGGTGGAAAGTGTTTGCAAACTATTCCATTGCAAAATTGATGGAAGGAAAGAAATGTATGATCTATAAACAAGGGATAGATATGCAACATGATCTTATGACACACCTAGCATGCAAAATTACAAACATTACAAAAATTTAGTGGTCAAAGCATCCTCATTGCCTAAAAAATCCTGTGACTGACTTAAGTCAGGTTTGCTGTTTGAACAAATAGAACAATTAGATCTATGGTGCAGATCATGTTTGTGCAAGCAAAGCAAGAAAGTTTTGGATACATGGCATCTCATCATGTAGGAATACCCCAAATCTCTGTCTTCCGCTGACCACAATGACCCTTTTTTTCCACTGTGAAAACTTTAACAGGAAAAAGTAACTTGACAAGTTCAACCAATCACATTACTCGGCATGCAGTGCTGCAACTTTCACACCTGATGCTGGCTGACTGTTCAGTGGAAACAAGCCCCAAACCACCATTATCAAGGGGATGGGGGTCAGATCTCAGGGCTGCTCCCAGGTTCACAAACTGTTTTCACACTCCACCAAACATACCAAACCCTCATGGCAAATGGCTCTAAATCCAGAAAACGGATGCATGTATAAAAAAAACAGCATTTTCCGAAGACTTGCCGCAATAACATTGCATACTGAGCCACACTATAAAGGTAGGCTCAGTGGAAATTAAAATGGCATCCCGTTTTTTCCTTAAATGGCTTGTCACGGTGAAAGATTGCTCTTAAGTAGAACAATCTCACACACGTACAAAGCTTATGCATGCTAATGTGTGCCTGCATGCACTCATGCACTGTAATGAGGGCCAATGGCAGTGATCTATTGTCGGGATTATCTTTCTCACTTTTTCACTTTCTCGTTCTGTCTTACCCACACACACAGATCCACACACACACACACACACACACACACACACAAACACACACACACCTCGATCTGACCACTGCTGTGACACACAAGGACAAATCGTTGTCTTGCTCCCCTTTACTTTTCACTGTTTCCTGTTTCAGAGGAAGATGGATAGCTTGAGCTGTACCTGAGCAGACCTGCCGCAGTGGTGTGGATCCACTGCTGCTTTGTCACTGTCACTCATCTACAGACATTCACACTGGGAGTTCCACCTAAGTACGTAATAGGACCTTTAATCTCATGTAAGATCTGAAACGTCAAAATTGTAATTACGTTAACCCCTTAAAACCCTACTTTAAGTGAGATCCAGACTTTTACACGATCCTGTAACTACATATCCTACACTTGATAATAAGCTTGAAATTGCATGCACAAATAAATATGATAAGCAAAGGACAGGTATTTAATATGTTGTTTTCCATTAACATAACATAAACTTAACGCATAAATATGTCAAATTATGTGGAAAGTTTTGGTGTAATTCCAAAGAAGTTCTCTGATTCAAACATTTTTTTCCTTTTCTAATTTACATGCAACATCACTGTGCATGCTATTTGTAGTTCTTCAACACACAAATTAGCAAAATTTGTATCAAGTCCTGTGGCTGTCTAGTGGAATAAAGAAAAGAGAAGAATCTGTACCAGAACTGGTCTGTACCAGATGTCCGGGTCGGGGTCTTCATTTGGCAAAGCACAGTCTGTATATGTCCCACCAGTCATATTGAGTACTTGAAGAGAAAAAAGCATACTATAGCATAGCTGCTAAATGAATAAAATAAACTAGCTGTGGATCAGTGGTTTTAATAGTCCCCAATTATTTATATACCTTTAAATTGTTAGCACAGGATACAGCAGATAGCTCCAGGGTTCTTAGGTCCTATCCTGTGCTCAGGTTTGGTGTGTGATTGACTGGTGTTCCATCCATCTTGCACAGGATTGTCTCTGGATCCACAGTGACCAGGATTAAGAGGTTAGTGAAGACCAGTAGTAACACATTTCACAGTCTGTCTACTCTTAGGTTGGAACATCTCAGGAGTACTTGGTAAAGATCATTATGAACAAGTCCTGTACCTGTGTTGCACAACCAGCCAAGGGAGCACTGGTATTCCCTGCCAAGGGATGCTCTAGAGAGTGCAGAGACTCACTTTCAGCTCTGGAATGGACAAGGCTAACGCTGGAAACATGAAAGAAGCTGGTTCTATGGTTGCTTCATCTGCAAAGGAGAACTTTTGAAAGTTGAGAAAACTTTCTGTAGTCTTAAAGACCAAAGACAAATTTCTTTGTATAAATGTAATTATGCAAGATGGTGTATGGAGGTGTATGATCGTGAATTGCCAGCTGACCAGAGTACTGTTTCCACTGGAAACGACACTGAAAGCCCAGCAATGATCACTTCTTTCACCCTCCATCTGCTAAGTCCTAAATATATCACCCTTCTGCAGCTCAATCGGCCATCTGTGCTCGCACTATGGCTGGGTACAAAAGTTCACATACTGTATGTATGGAGAAAAATATCTACAAGTAGTTTCATGAGAGATTATAATTAGGTCTGCCCTGGTAGCCAGAGGATTGAATTTTGTATAAAATAATATTCTCCATACACAGATATAAATCAGATTACATCATTAAGTCAACAGCAAAAGCAATAACGGTAACGCCAAATGCTTTCATCAATTTTGATGTCAGGTTCACATAACACCAGACAGAGTGACGTCAATTATTGTTGATATAAAAAAAAATCAGGGCAAATTTACATTAAAGCATCGTAGCAATTGACTTCAAAAATCAGTGTAGTTCTATGTTAGGGTGAAGTGTCAATTCTGAAGACTTACCGAGTATTATAGATTTGCTATAAATTTGCTATAAAAATTAATAAAAACATATTTAATCAAATTAATGTAAAAACAAATAATCTAAATCTAAGAAATTTAAATCTTTTCAAGAGACATGCCAAATGCAAGTCTGCATGTATGTGTGTGTGTGGGGGGGGTAATTACAAATAACTTTAGAAAAAAGATTCATTGTAATGTATTATAATCTATATATTGAGACAATTACATACTGTACAAGCCTGTAAATAACAAATGTGTACATTGACTAATGATTCGGTCGAATGATTGATGGCGGTTGCTGATTAGTGTGAATGTGCATGGTAGGGGGTATGACAAGTTAGACATGTTAAGTAATCATTTCATTACTGTAATGCATTTTTTTTGGTAAAAGTCTAAATAAATATGTTTTATTGATATTACATGATTACATGAAGTCTATACCCCTGAACAACAACAACAAAATGGGTGTTGTTCCTAGTGAGTTTTTCAAATTAATTAATTTTCCACTGTGTTATATTCGACAACAGGAAATCTACTACAATCTTGACCAGGATAAAGTGGCATCCACTTTTATCCTCTATCTAATACATCAGATCGAATGCCTGACCCATTTTGTGGTGTATCAGCCCAAATGAGTAGCTGGGCTATTTCACAGTGTACTAGTTTCATAAAGGAGCTGTATTCAAGAGTGCAGGGAAATTGGGACCTGGTATTAAAGCATGCATAATGACAGAAATGGCAGATGCGAAAACCATAGGTCTGAAATCAATGGCCATGCTAGTGGTACAAGCAGAAGATGCATTACAGGCAAATGTGAATATAATCTATAAAACCCACAGCCTGAATATAAAAGAGCTGACACATTGGCTTGCAAAGTGTTTCTGTAACACAGTGGTGCGTTTCCTCTTGGTCTTTAGAGAAATAATGTCCACGATGGGGGATTTAATGGGCACAGAGATCTTATTCCCAGAACTCCAATGGGGCATGGGAAACCATTGCATCTATTGATACAAATGAGAATGCTCAACGTTTGCCTTGATCAAACACAATTGCCAGAAACACTTTGAGCCACCACCTGCAGGGCTTTTAAGTGTAGCTTTAGGAGGCACTGGATGATGGACTCTCATTAATGGAAACATGAACTAAGCATATGGGACAGGAGGCAACCAGTTGGAAGTTCTTTTAAAGACCAGGGCAGACAGAAGTAGCTATGCAGGATACAATGGTACCATGGCAGCCAACTGGTGTCAAGTCCAGACTGACCAAAGCATGATACCCAGAAGAGCTGGAGAATCAAGAACATTTAGTATGTTAGGTTTCCATAGAGATCCCCTCATATGGATACTATGGAAAAAAGGTCTAATAGTGCATGTTAATGTTCTTTTTTCTCTCTCAATTTGGTCTTCCCATTTCCTTGGAGTTAACTGACCTCTACCACATGACAATCATATCATATCATATACATTACAGCACTGTGAAATACTTCAAAGCTGGGGTCAGAGCACAGGGTCAGCCATGATACAGCCCCCTTGGAGCAGTTAGGGTTAAGGGCCTTGCTCAAGGGCATAACAGTAACAGCTTGGTACTACTGGTGCTTGAACCTCCATCCTCCAATCAACAACCCAGAGCCTTAACTGTCTGAGCTACCACTGCCCATTTAACCATGTTGATAAAAAAGATGCTTCCTCTAAGATCCTCATGAAATCAAACTCACAACAATAACACATTAATCACCATTCCATTACATTTCAAAGATGTTCAGTGGGGTTCAAGTCAGGGCACTGTACATGCCACTTGAGTTCTTCTTCTTGCATGAACCACGGAAAAACCATGTCTTTATAAATCTTGCCTATGTAACATCTCAACCTGCAACACCCCCTCCAAACCACTAGTCGTCCGAATACTAGCACTTCCAGGTCAAGGTCACTTCTGGGTCAAGGCCACTTCTGGGTTTCTTATGGACGTAAATATGGCATGCCAGCTTCTATGCAAAGTATTGTCCCTTTTGCAATGTACCAAGCCTTGTACATTGCCGATTTTCACTATTTTGTGTATGACCTTGCTACGTTTCATTGTTGTAAATTTTTCATGTTTGTAATTTGGTTTTGGTTGCCGTGTTTTGATACCAGAGTATCTTGACAGCATGCTGGAACATGTCTGGGCATTTTAGTCCCAGTGAAGGGAAATACTTTACTACTATGGCATATGACATTCTGCACAATTTAATGCTTCCATCATAATGATAAAAGTTTCAGGAAGCCCCATATATGGTGTACTGACTATACAGTGAATATGACTGAGACATCAGTTATCTAAGACATTGGTCATCGATAATCATTGCTAAAACATCTAACAGGAATCTTGAACATTGCCAATATTTTGCAGCATGAATTGAACTGACACAAGATTCATTCATTCATTCATTGTCTGCCGCTTATCCGAACTACACTCGGGTCACGGGGAGCCTGTGCCTATCTCAGGCGTCATTGGGCATCAAGGCAGGATACACCCTGGACGGAGTGCCAACCCATCGCAGGGCACACACACACTCTCATTCACTCACGCAATCACACACTACGGACAACTTAAAGACACCAATCAACCTACCATGCATGTCTTTGGATTGGGGGAGGAAACCGGAGCACCTGGAGAAACATGCAAACTCCACACACACGGCGGAGGTGGGAATCGAGCCCCCAACTCTGGAGGTGTGAGGCAAACGTGCTAACCACTAAGCCACCGTGCCCCCCCGACTCAAGATTCTACTTTGAAATTTGGTTTTATTTTACATCAGCATTGCTCATAGCTTATAAAATAGCACTTGACCCAGCATCCTTTTTTAAAAAAACAAAAAAACAAAAAAACATTTAATGAATTCATAAAACAATGCCAATGTTTTTCTTCAGTCGATGCACTCTCCAGTAAAGAAGAAAAAAAAACATGACAGTTTGAAGGATAAGCTGACCAAGAACTCACTTTGCTATACTTACAGCTCACTTTAATTCATATTCCATAAAACAGTTTGGTCCTTTAGGTCAGTGGCCTCTCTGATTAAGAAGCCGTCTCCTTTAATGGCCTACATGGACTTTAAAATAATTATATTCAGTAGTGTTTTCGAGTGTATTTATTAAATAGGCTTAGGCCAGTGGTGTTGAGTACAACAAACCTCACACACAAACCTTGTTCGCCTTTTCACTTCTTTCTTTTTGTCATCGGATAAAGTTTATTCCTGTAGTTTGGAGCACTGCATCTTTATAATTAGATGTTGTGCTTGTCAAAGTGTCCCATTAGAAGAGAAAAAAGTGTGTAGATTAAAACCTAGAAAGAAGCATACTATCATAAAAACATTGCAATGAAAAGACAATCACATTTCCTGGATTAGTATGAAATTGCAGATTGTGTAAGGGACTGTGTAGGATTGATGCTTAACGTCGATCTTATCTGCTTTACAGGTTTTTCTGGTGTAAGTGATATACATAAATATACTGCTATATGATTCATGTAATAAGTTTGCACAGCACTCATGCTAGTAGTTAATTAAAGCAAATGCCGTAATGCCAGATTGAGGTAATGTTATGTAATATTGCAAAGACTTGCCCTAGGGAGGTGTTATATCCCTATGGGCATAACTAAAGACCATGGCACTGAAAAGCATTGAACTCGGGCTGAACCCGGGGTGAATGTTAGGTCAAAGCCAGAGCCATTTTACCCATTTACCAAAGCATACATCTCACACTCACCCTCTCTTTCACACACACACATATCCACTCCATGTAGATTTAGAGTTATTGACTTGGTCGCCAAAAAGCCTGTGAATTATTTAATACTGATAGTAAAGTAATGCAGTCTGTTGAGTAGTACAATTTGCGGCTGATTTGTTTTAGCGGGCCGGCTAAAATGTTAATTCTTCAGGCCGAAATGAAACGCTTTATGAATTATAACTGAGTTTTACATGCTCTGACGTGTTTATTGCACTCACACGCTCTCGCCGCATTCTGCATACCAATGTTGACTTTGAGTGCGTCGTATCAATTATGCATTCCGAGAGTGTGATATAGCTGAAAGATAGAAAACGCTTATGACACTTTTAGGAATAAGGAATAAGGAACATCAGGAATAAGTGCAAGAAGCACAGTCAACACCATGTATTATTAATCTGCCTTTTTTGAAATTCCAACAAAAGCTGTCTGATTGTAAATCGCTTAAACCTGTCCTTTTCTTTTTCTAAACGAATAGACACTTTGCATAAAATTGTTCAAACTTCTGTTTTCCTTTCAGTAGAAGTGTTTGCATATTTATATCCTATTCATGCACTAATATTTCTCAATTTCAAGATATCCATTCCACCGCCATCTAGTTTTTATTTTGTTATCAATATAATAAAGTTGCTATGTGGAGAAAAGAGAAGGGGAAAAAAAAAGAATTTTTAAAAATAAAAATAGAAAAAATAAGCAAAACAAATTAGTTTAAAATAAAAATAATATTATATTAAATATAAATATATGTAAATAAACATATATTATATTATGTATTATGCATGGGGTGCATGGTTCATCCAAAAAATATCAAATAAAAAAAATAATTTTGTCAACAAAATAGTATACATGGGAGACAAATAAAAAGAAGACAAAGAGAAGACATTTTTATAATGTATTAAAATATGCAATAATAATATCCTTTATTTTCATATATGTATTCATATACATTTCGCTCAAAGTCAAAAACTACTAAAGATATCAAGATATCCGGCTTGAAGACCCATTACCGCTATAGATGTACCTCCCAAAGGCTAAAAAAAATGACTTGGCTCATGAACAAAAAAGTCATTTCTAGAACATAAACATAGCACCATTAACCCGCATCACCGCAGGAAACAGTTAATCTTTTATCAGGATTAATGATATCTCCAGAGGAAATGTCTATACTGTATATAAACTGTATATTTCCAACAGTATTTCATTCCATGTAGCGACACACGGGACAAAATATGGCATAAGCTGTTTTTACTAAACCAGTGCTAAAAAGTTCAGAAATAAATTGTTTTAATTGTGGGTTTTTTATTTTTAACTATTTCTCACCTAGTCTCCAGAAGACAAAAAGGTCTTTGGATCTTTGGTAGACTTTTAAGTAAGAATAAGAAAAATAAGAATTAAGTAATATTTAATGAGCTGGGTTTTTTCCAGTGTGTGTTTAGTGTGTTGTATGTAAACAAAACTACAGATTTTTAATCTTTACATTATAAGTTTCAACTAAACTTTAATTTAAATTTTATTTGCCCAGCGTAACAAACATCCAAATTTGACGCACTATTGAGAAACTCAGAAAAAAAAAGAAAACAAAAAACATAAGAAAAAATCTTGCAACTGTCCTCTGAAGTAAGATGTATGGTTGTGTGTTGCAAGAATTGAAAATATAGAGGAAAATACATTTGATACATTTATATCACTTATAGACAGCAAAATCCAGAGTAATATAGCTCATTTATACCACTGAGTTGTTAAGGGTCCAGCAGTGGTAGCTTGGTGCTGCAGGGATTTGAGCTAAATTTACCTTCAGTTTGATAGAATCTACCTTTATTTTGTGCCAAACAGATATACAATGGCTAAATTGAGCCTGGAGATCTGAAATTCCGATTCAAATCAGTAGCATAGCTGATATTCTGTATTAGTAGTTCATCTACATTTATTCATTTTCTGGATTTAAATCCTTTTGTTTTTCCTTATCTATAATATTACGTTAACCCAGATCCATAAAGCTGGTATTTACGTACACTACAGTATGTCCCCTGGTGGGATAATTCTGTAGGGATAAATAATAACTGAACTTTGAAACTTTGAAATTTTTCTACGTTTCAATACATCTGTAAAGCTGCTTAGAGATGATGTCCATTGTTAAAAGCTCAATACAAATTAATAGAATTAAAATTGAGTTGAATTTGAGTTCTATTATCTTGGGCAGGTTCTGTCACATTAGATATACTTTTTTTTAAATGACTTAATTTTAAGTTTAAGAATCTTTAATTATATTCCATAAATGACCCTGCAATTGTGTATTTCTATGTTATTCATCAAATGTTACATTTATAAGCAAAGAGTGAAAATTTGGGTATTAAACCTTTCTAAAATTGATCATACTGTTGGCCCATTCAGACACGACAGCAATTTATAGAGTAAATGTATAAAACTGAACCCCTAGATAAGTTACAGGAAATAATCTCCCCTTTTTCACTCACAAGGTGAAGAAACCATCATGAAAACACTCCATTATTTTCTTGCTCCATGTTGGACAATATTATCAGTTTTTCACACTTGTTGAGAGCATTACAAGTCCCGGAAGACTCTATAACCATCACGTACATTGAGAAAAGGAGCCAAGAACAATAAAGGAGTGATTACAAAACTAATGGAAATGCTCCAGTTTTCTCAAGCTGGGATACAATTTGCTTATTTAGGACAAAATCATTAAGAAATGACACGCTGATTCCAACTCTATAAAACGTTTTTTTATTTATTTTTTTGGGTCGACGTCAGCGTAATTGGGTTAGGAATGCAGACCTGTCAGACTTTGTCACATATCAATTTCAAAAAGGGTATAAGCAAGGCTTTGTTTAACACTACAATTTCTTAAATAAATAAATAAATAAATAAATAAATAAATAAAACCTGCTCGCTGCAAGCACCATATCCCTTCTATCAACAAATAAAAAAAACTAAAATCAACCAACATGAGGCAACATCCTAATCCGACCTCGCTGGGTATCGAAATTTTGCTATTTTTTAACTATTTGTGAAGTGTAATTAAAGATAAGGTGAGAAAACACACTGTGTATTACTTTTACTTGTCTGTTTTTTTAGGTAGACTCATGTCATGCTACATTTCCTGAAGGTTTAATGGCATTTTCCAGCTCCTAAAATACGGCATGCTTTTATGTGTCTTTTATTAGAACAAACTGGATTGATTAGAAAACAAAAAAGACAATCAACCCCTGTCTCAGATTTGTTCTTAAATAGCAGGAAATTGACTGTCCCTCTTTAAAGCATTATAGATGTTATGTGGTAAACAGGGGAAAATCAATATCACAAGCTTAAGATGTGTAGTGTATTTCTTCTCCAGCTTACACACTTTTCTCCTCTGGTGTAGAGAAGAGGAAAAAAAAAAAATATATATATATATATATATATATATATATAGTATGTAAATAGTATTTTTATAATCTGGAAATGATAAAACTAATAGAAATATAGTTGAGTATTTTATAACTGTTTAATAATTGTTAACTAGCATGTCATTACAATGTTATTACACAACATTCATACATAAAATCCTTAGGCAAGAAAAATCTCTTGTAATTTATCACCTCTTTAATGCATATAACCTACACTTTTGTTGAAAATCACAAGCTATATATACGATATGCATTTTCTTTTCGAATGGCTAAAACAAAAAGGTCAAGCAAAGCGCTGTTCTCCTCCATTATGGCTTAAGCATTATGCTCATGCCTTTGGAATGTACATGAGAAGTTGGCTTACCAACCCCCGTATAGTTCCAACCTTTATGTAGCCTGTAGCCTCTTCTCAGGTACATTACAAAAGCAAGCAAGTGTGGTCCAGAATTTCAATCTCCACTGCAGCAGCAGCACCAGATCTATTAGGATGCAGAAGGAGACTCAGCTGCCAAGCCTGGATAAGGAGAGAAGGTTCTCTACTTGGTATTCAGACACCTGATGAGCTATCAATTCAGCCCTTTCAGCAAAGACGTGTCAACTGGGGAGGATGTAGTTCTTACCTATCTGCAGCCTCTGGTTAACGCAGCTAGAGGCATTAGCTTTAATAGATTCAGACGATAAAGGATACAGGGAAGGGTGCTGAATTGCTTCTTTAATGGAAATCTGGAGAGGTAGAGGTGATGGAAGAGGAGGAGATTTACCAGGCAGGAAACACATGCTGTGTTTCCTTGTCTTATGGATAAGTCATAAGTGATTCATGTAAGTTGTCATGAAGCACTGGAAAAAAAGATGAAAACGGGGGACGTGTGACCGCAAAACACAGAAACTGTGTTCCACTTCGTTCTTCTCAGGGTGGAAGAAGAGCAGCTCTGAGTTAAACAACATGGAGGAACGTATAATAAGTGCTAAGCTGTGTAAACATCATATCGTGCATTCAGCATGGAAAGTCCAATATTCTGCATTGATGTTGATGGAATACTTTAAGTCAATGCAAACAAGCGAGCATGGAGCATTCACAGAATACTAATAATCCTGTCTTAGCTTTTGTTCATTAAGAGCTGGCTGAAGTAAACTAGTCCTGTAATATGTTTAAGGCTCAAGAGACCTAAACAGATTTCCGGGGACTTGCTTAATGCTTCCAAAAAGGTCAAATCTGTTTCAGCTATTTTTAAATTCTTGATTAGAAAGTTTATGCACAGCCTCGGCAAGCCAAGACAAGTGTCAGCCACAAATGCTTGTTCTGTGATTTAGGGGAAATATTCTCATACACTGGCATGCACGGCAAGCTTTTTCATCGCAATGATTGCAACAATCAAAACACATAAAACTCAAGAGATGACCGAAGTGAGCACTTGAAATAAAACCAATTAAATTGAAACTAGAGGCCGGACAGCAGTGTATAGTTTTAGAGCCCATACATCAACCTAAACGCATTAACAGAAGCGCTCGCCCTTGTGCACTGTTTGGCCATTAGTCTTGGACACATATTACATCCCGCTCTCTGCCCGAGCACAGCCGCTCGGAGTAATGTATAGCCAAATGGAGGATGATTTAAACCTGCCTGTTGCCTTTGATGGCCCAACGGCATGCCACCAATCATCTCAGATTTCACAGGCCAATGCTTTCCCACTGGGTATATACCAAAGTCCTGCATCATATCCGGTTCACTTTGAGATTTGGACAATTTTAAAAGGGATCGCAAAAGTATTTCAAATTTTTAGTAGAAGAACAGGGAACAATTTAGTCCCGATATACGTGCTGATGCTGAAAAGTAACAGCAAACTATGACACGACACAAGTGTACACATAAAAACAGAACAGGTAAACACAGTAGGTTAACAAATCTATTTTATCTGAACCAAAAAAACATAATCTGAGCACATGGTGATCAACAAGATGGTGGAAACTATGACAGCATTTTTTTTTCTTTTTCTTTTTCTTTTTCTTTTTTTACATTATGAAAGAACCCCAAACAAGCCACAAAATATTAAAGCATAAAGCTCCAACACATACAGGTGAATCTCAATAAATTAGAATGTTGGGGAAAAGTTCGTTTATTTCAGTAATTCAACTCAAATTGTGAAACTCGTGTATTAAATAAATTCAATGCACACAGACTGAAGTAGTTTAAGTCTTTGGTTCTTTTAATTGTGATGATTTTGGCTCACATTTAACAAAAACCCACCAATTCACTATCTCAGCAAATTAGAATACTTCATAAGACCAATAAAAAACATTTTTAGTGAATTGTTGGCCTTCTGGAAAGTATGCTCATTTATTGTACATGTACTCAATACTTGGTAGGGGCTCCTTCTGCTTTAATTACTGCCTCAATTCGGCGTGGCATGGATGCACCTCTAAATAAGTTCCCCTTTCAAGGGAACTCGACACTGCATCATGGCTGATGCTATGGGAACGCTTCTATGTGGAAGTGTCAAATCATGCCGATTTATTGGCTCGGGTAGGTCGTGTGGCAAAGGGGAGCGTGCCAGCAAGGCCATAAAAGGGCATCTACATCACATTACTCCAGCTTCTTTGTCTCCAGAAAGTGCTCTGTGTATGTTTGTGTCGATTGTTTGTCCTGTCTGTCTAGACTAGGGCAAAAGAAGATATATATAAAAGATTAGGAAAGATGTCATGTTCAGAAAGTGTGTGCCTCCATGCCCCACTACATTTCAGGGGACAACTTGCAGTTTTTCTGGGTTGTTTGTTTAATAGTGGAGCTTGCATGCGTGGCTTTTGAGGGAGCCGGCTGCGTGCACTGCGAAACTATTCCTCGCCGTAAACTGTGCTCTCACTTGGCTGTTTTCTGGGCTTGGTTAACAAAAAGGACGGGGGCTACACCCAATTTTACAACTGTGTGCTCCAAATTGTATGCTAAAATATACAAGTCCGGGATGTTAACACTCAAGGTCATTGTGTTGTAGATCAGGTCCGAGGACTGATTTGCAATGATAATCCTGAAGGGTGCATATCTTCACATATGCATCTTGCCAGAGCACAGGAGACTCCCCTGGTTCACTTTCAGGGCGAAGTGTACCAGTGCTGAGTTCTCCTATTAGGTCTAGTCTTATTGCTCACCCTCACGGAGTGCATGGGGACTGCTCTGGCATCATTGCACCCCAGGGCATCCATGTACTCAATTATCCAGATGACTGGTTCCTCTTGGCTCTATCAAGGAGAGTGGCAGCCAGGCATTCAGATACCATGCTTGCCCACACGAGGTCCATAGACCTCAACCCAGTGAAGTGTGTGCTTTCTCCCTCTCTGAGAACCACCTTCTGGGGGATAGTTTCAGCCATGACGCGGGCACATCTGTCTCCCGCTCTGGGGAATTCCATCCTTTCTGCCATAAAGATCTGACTTTAAAATCTGATTAGGCCAGTGCCTCTCTGCTTATCAGGCTTAGAGGGTGCTCGGCTCATGACTGTAGCGGCCAAAGCTATTTCTTTGGATCTGCTACACATGAGACTGTTTCAACTCTGGCTCAGGACTCTTTTCACCCCTACAGACACCGTTTTCAGGGTCACAAGGGATAAGCACCACGAGTTTTGTACCCTTCTTATGTGGACAAACCCCTAGTTTCTCACCTTGGGTCCCACGCTTAGGGCATGTCCTTGTCGCAGGACTCTTTTGACAGATGCCCCCGTCTCAGGCTGGGGAGCAGCCCTAGATGGTCGCCCTGCCCATGGCATTTAGGAGAGCTGCTGTCTCACATGGGATACAGATTGCCTGAAGATGGGGGCTATGTTTCTAGTGCTGAAACACTTTCTCCTAAAACTCAGGGGCTACCTTTGGAGGTCTCCTTATTCAATCATTAGGGCAGTCTATATTTGTGCCCCCTGTTCAGGTTGGTGCACCAGATCTGGCCCTAGGTAGAGACCAGATTTCTCTTGCTGAGAGCTTTTTACTCTCCAGAGCACATGAACCGGAAGTAGGCTTCCCGCTGAGGCAGGGGTTAGGGTTAGGGTTAGGGGAATGCATATGGCAATTTTTGGCCAGACAGAAGTGGCTATGTTCGACTCTGAGGAGTCGACCCACTATGCCCTGTGCCTTTCTCTTTTCCCTTCTGGATGGTGCTCCTTGGGAGATTCCCATCAGGAGGAGCCTCATCTCTCAGGTGCATGGGCGATTTCCCCCCCGCCCTGAGATTTAGAACCTCTGGTCTGGCCCCTGAGGGGGACCAGCTCCTAGACACCGTTCTCCCAAATGAGGTTGTGGAGACTATTTTGAACTTTCGTCTCTGGTGTAATCGGCATTGTCAGGATCTATTAATACAGTGCTAGAGTGCTAGAGGTTGAGGGCTAGAGGTTGAGCTTCTCCAAGCCCCCTTTGAGCCAATGGAGTCAGCCTCTGAGGAGTTTCTGACCCTGGAAACAGCTCTGCTATAAGCCATTTATCCAGCCTTTCTGCAGGCCTTCTGCTCTCTGAAGCAAGAGAGACTGCACCTGCTATGCCTGGTTCTTGGGACTTCCACCTATTGCTTAAGTGCAAGGCATAAGCACTCTCCTTTTTCGACTGCTATGGTGGCAACAACAAAGCAATCTGGGCTCCAAGCAGCACCTTGTACTCAGTAGTGGTAGCTATCTCCTAGGCCTATGAGGTGTGCTGTGTGGCTTCACCTCTAGGGATTACAGCTCACTCCACTAGGTGTATTGCAGGTTGGTTCTCTCTGAACACCTTTATCAGGTTCTATAACTTGGATCTCGATCCCACTCCTATGTCCTGGGTCTTATAGGGCTAATGATGCTCTGCTCCTGGCTAGTTTGTGCTCTTTCACAACCTCCGGGACAGACATCTTCCAGCGTGTGGTGGTGTTGGTATTGGCATTCCAGTAGCATCAGCCATGACGCAACATCAAGTTCCCTCAAAAGGGAAGTGGTTAAGTGTATAACCCAGTTCCCTGAAAATTGAACGAGATGCTGCGTGACTAGCCACACCCCGGGTGTCCACTCGCGCTTCCTTCAGACAAGTAGAAGCTGGAGTAATGTGACGTAGATGCCCTTTTATGGTCTTGCTGGCACACTCTGCTTCGTCACATGACCTACTCGGGCCGATAAATCAGCTTGATTTAACACAGAGCTTCAGACACAACTTCGACATAAAAGCATTCCCATAGCATCAGCCATGATGCAGCGTCTCGTTCTCTTCTCAGGGAACCGGATTACATATATAACCTGGGGTAGTTTTTAATACTTGCTAAAAAATATTTTCTTCACAAAATATGCATTGATTCCAAAATCAAAAACAAATTTTTTATCTCTTTTTCAACCATGTAATTGATCATAAAACAGCAACAAGAATGAATTAGGAACAAAATAATGTGACATGAATAAAAATAATTAACCTACATGATTATAATAACTTATTTATAATAAAATTAATATATATTATTTCAAAACCCATACATCCCTGTTCCTTTCTTTCCTGCCTTCACAGAAAATGGTTCAGACTCTCAGATTTATAGCCAGCTGATTTTGTAAGAGCTTTTAGTTATAGGCTCTGGCGGATTTTCAAAGAGGAATGACTGACACCATGAGCTCTGAAGCTTCATGCATGCCAAAACTATTTTCTATTACTATCCAGATTTTCCCATCCATGTCAGGGTGATAGGATCTTTGCCACCCGTGCAAAATGGAGTTTATCACGGAGATCTGGATTGCACCAGCATTAGCAATACCTGCCGTTAGTCTCGGCACGCACACCGTATTTCCACCCCTCATTGTTTATTCAATTCTCCCCTCTAACCGAAAGTAGGAAGACGAGAAGGTGGGAAAATATAATTTATCTCTTATGCATTGTGATAAATCTTCACTGGGTCAGTAAACTATTTATGAGTTTCACAGCTAAATTCTTTCATGCATTAATACTTAGCAACCGAACCTTTTTTTTTTTTGCCTCGCGCCGATTTTAACTCTAAAAAGTTATTAGCATTTTTTTTCCTCTTCCCTGTTCGAGTCATGCATAGTTTATGAATTGAGCAAAGTCATTTAGCAGGCCAGGCTTGCTACTAAGATTTCTGAAAATGAAGGATCGAGGTCAGGTGATTGACCAGGCAAGTTAGCCACAGGTGGGACTGATTATTTTGTTTCTACTTATTTATTTTGACTGTCATATGTTAAATGTTAAAGCCACCAAAACACAGACAGCAGATGTCACATTCAGGAATTTGGATGAAAGTAAACAAATAAGTTGGGTATTTTTAGTGGTGTGTCTAACATGAAATTTTTTTGGACTTAGTCTTACCAGAATGCCATCTTACACTATCTATCCAGCTCAGTTATTATCGGGTTTCCTACAGCCTTTTCATGATAAGATAAGCAAAGACAATATCTTTTAAAAAACACTGATAACAGAATAAAAATAATAGACAGTGTGTCACTTCCTGGTTCGGTCACACTGGTTTGTTGTCCTCTCCTCCATCACTGATAGAGATTATGCCTCTTTAATGACATTTTTGCTAATCAGCAGGATGAATCAGCCATCGATCACTCGATGTCATGCCAGTCAAGATGCTAAAGATGTGTCATGTTAACATCACTTCATTAGCCTTGCTAATTTACAGATGCTTGTCAACAGGAGGTTGGTTTTTCCCCTCATTTGTTTTCATTTAAGCTCCATTCTAATTCAGGAAAATAACCAAAAACGGGTATTGTGATGCTTTGTGCCTGAACAATACATCCTGAAGTTGTTTAATGTCCAATAATAGCACATCTATTCATTTTATTCATCTCAAGATACAGCAATTGTAGAATATTTTATTCATTAATGAATGACACATTATACCTATTGTATCTATGAACACTGGTTACGTTAATAATAATAATAATAATAATAATAATAATAATAATAATAATAATTTTAAATAATTAAATAAATAATTAATTAAATAAATAAATAAATAGGTAAGTAAGTAAATACATAAAATAAATAAATAATGCAGCTTATTATGTGACCCAGAAACTGGAAGTCTTGACTTGAATGACACTGGAGACTCCTTCCATAAATGTTAAACCCCCCTGTAAATCTACTTATAGAATGCTTCACCATGTCAGCAACTAAGCATTCTCCTTTCTTAAATAAAAATACGTTGCTTGAATCTGCTTATTTTTATCCTTAATATATGTGGAGCATCTGCCGTATAAGTTATTATTACATTAGAACAAGCACATTAATCTAAACCTGGCACTGCTGGGACTATTCTTTTGGTGCTTTTTAATAAAAACTAAAAGATTGAATTAAAGAATAAATGCCTAGCCTGAATTTCCTTGACGAATATGAAGCTGTTGGATGTGAGGTTTATGAAGATGTGTTCTAAACTGTGTATATATAGCTGGATCCTTTCCCTTACCAAGCTAATGGACAATTAATCCACTGTATATGCATTTAATGAAGAGCCATGTCAGTAGTTAGTGCGTATTCATCCATCATTCATGCACAGATGTTCAAGGAACTTGTGCTTCACAACAAATCTAATCTTGCTGAAGCAGATATAGATGTATGATATAGATATAGATAGGTATGATAGCCACGATGCTGGAAGTGTGAAAAGAGCCTCTTACGTTGCTTCTATCATCCAGCTTTCACAATGGAGTGGAGTGAAAGACAGAAAATTGCACTCTGTGAAACCAATATTCTCTTTGAGGAGCTCATCTAAAAAGTCTTTTAACAGCTATGTTTTCTAACTGTTGCTCACAATAGACTTCCAATCTCAGGACTCTATAGACCTCTATAGAGGTTCCCAAAAAAGATGAGATAATCCTCAAGAATGGACACTTACTGTAAAGAGCTTGCATTGACATGAACTTTCCAACTTTTGTCCACCTTGGTTCAAATCTCACATAGCTCAAAAATTAAAATTAGTTGCAAATAAACTTGGACCAGATATCTCGAGTATCATTGTCCATTATTATTTCGTTCTATTATTTTATAGTAAAATAATCAATCCTAACATAACAATTTGCTTTTAAAACATTCATCTAGCTACCAAAAAACATCTTGGCTCAAATCTGTGATAGACATTTCTCACATGTGGGTCTTCTGAAAATTCCCAGACTCAATCAAAAGTGCCTTTCAAACCTTCCTGTTTCATTCTTGTTAAAGTGAATGTCTAAAAGGAGTTTCCATTTGGGGAAATCTGCTCATGATGGGTTACTGTATAGGTGGTCAGATTTTCCATTTTCTCCTACTTTTTCTATATGTTTTTTATAGACATTTTTGTATCGTGGCATTTATTTCATGCAATATTGTACACTCAGCTAGGAAGCTTTTAGACAAGTATCCTGCACTCAAAACAGGGTATGCAGAGATTAGAGATGCAGAGACTAACAAGTTCACCCAAACTGGTCAAAATGTCCAGTCTTCAACTTTGCAGTTTGGGGGACTATTCCCTACAATCACCTCAGATTCTTGTTCTTGGCTGACAGGATGTGGTCTTTTGCTGATGAAGCCCATACACCTTAATGTTTGATGTATTGTGTCTTCTGAGATGCCTACCATGTTTTTAAAGAGTTACTATAGACTTCCTGTCAGCTAAAACAAGTCTGATCATTCTCCTCTCTCATGAACAAGGTGCTTAAGCCTTTTCAACCTCTGTACACAGGATGTTTTTTGTTTTTCACACCATTCTGTATAAACTGTAGAGACTGTTGTGTGTGGAAAATGTCAAGAAATCAAAGCAGACCATCAAGGCCAAGGTAAACACAAGGATCGGATTAAACACAACGATTGGATTTTCCCCATTCTGATGTTTGATGTGAAAATTAAAGCTGAAATTCTTGACCACAGTTCAAAAGTTGAAAAATGAATGATTTCAGTTAAGTTGTCTTGTGAACTTTTTCGGAATTCAAATGATATTGGTTTGTTCTGGTCACTTGACGTGCTTCAAAAGAAGGTGCTTTCGGCTGCTCCCTGTTCGAGGTCACCACAGCGGACCAAGTGGTCCGCACAACAACTTGGCACAGGTTTTACGCCGGATGCCCTTCCTGATGCAACCATCCAGTGGCTGGGGTTTGAGCATTGGCTGGGAATTGAACCCATGCTTCAGATTGTAAAAAAAAGAGGGAAGATAAAATGTCCAGTTGAATTAATCTCCCTTTCCATGGTATCCTTAGAGGAAAATAATTTTTGTACCATTTAAACACAATGACTTCTCTAATTAAGAACCTTTTGTACTGACAGTTTTTCCAAATAGTTTCTGTTGCTAAGCCATAGCCAAATCAATAGAGCCCAAGTGTAATGTTCTCAGAAATAAAATCCATGTTACAACCTCACATGATTCACGACAGGCAACTAGACGTGGCCACACGTCTGCAACGTTTTTAACGTGGGCCAAGAATACTGATAAGCCATATTAATACCTAAGCAGAGACGCAGAACATTCAATATCAGCACAAAAATTGGCTTTCATGTTCACTGGTGTGGGTAATGAGCTTAAGGCACAACCTTTAATTGTTTTGTAGGAGTTTGAGGGGGTGGAGGTGCGGGAGAAGGGGCAAGGAATCATGATATATTGATTCCCTGAAGCCGAAGCTCTCCTGTGTACGTTTCTAGTTAATCAACTCTCACCACTCACATATGGTGATAAAAAGAGAAAGATGTGAAGAGAAGGAGAGGAAAGGGAGAACAGGACCTACTCAGCAAGAAAGCGATCAAACCTGACGTGAAGCAAGGAGCCCTCGGAGCACTACATGTCTGTACTCCAACTTATCCTTTTGCTTCCTCTCTACTCCCTCTGGATTTGTTTGTTTGCTTCTCAGAACCAATAAATAGATGCAGCCATGTGTACTGCAGAGGTAATAAATTCTTCACTGGATCAGTGACGCAACACGGCACATCTCTTGGATCAATTTTTAATGAGGAGCCTTGCTCCTGCAGACAGCATTAAAAAATAAAGAATTTCATATTTTTTAATATTTGAATCCCCTTACCTGATTAACACTTCTGTAATCAATGCCTGCGCAATCCTGTCTAAACAAGTCACCACCCTCCTCCCATCAGCACCATGTGCTCTAACTAAAGGTCTTTCCAGAGCAAAGGTATTATATCATCATGATCTAGGATGAAGGTTTGGGTTCAAGCTTGTGGTTCACAGATTAGTCATTTAATAATAGTTATAAGGGTATGAACTATTTAACCAATGTGATCAAAACTAACTACAGCAGCTTTCTTCAAGAGTCCAGGGTTCCTTGAGGGTTCTTGGGATAGTTGGGAGATATTAGCTTCCTAAAAAGCTTTTATTTAAAAAGAGAAACAGTTCAAAAGTTGAAACAAGGCTCACTCAGGAATTAACTAAAGAACCTTTTTTCTATTTGGAAGATTATGACTGGTCAGTGAAGCTGAGATTGACCTTGTGACTGCCATAAAAGCTAATGTACTCTGTACTACTACACAGGGTCACTGGGACCTATCTCTGGGGACTAGCGGCACAGGGCTCTGGAATCACCAAAATGGGGTGCCATCCAAACACATGGGACAACAATGCTTTGGACTTCGAGGAGAAATCCAGAGAACCCTGATGAAACTCATCTGAGCAAGGATGGAGGCAGGAATCGAAGCTCCAACCCTAGAGGTCTGATGCAAACAAAAAAAAAATTCTTATGGATTGCCAGCTAATCATCTAAAGTTAGCAGAACTTCCAAATGGATTTGGGAACTTTTAGGTCTAGTGCACTAATGGAAGGGATGGCTATGTCTACAGCAGGGTGTGTGTTGTGTGTTTGTTTTAGAGGACGTCACTTGCTCTGTTTCTACATCGCAACTGGGTTAGAACAGATGAATGCAAATATTCTGCGTGAATATTCTGAAAAGGGCATGAGATGACGTTTTGAGTTCGTGTTCCATTGATAGTAATAACATTTGCTGGAAGATGGATAGAAATCCCTAGCACATTATGAGAAAAGATGACAGTAGCAGGTCCGACACGGCGTATTTGACGGATAAACATATCGAGTAAGGGCTAGGATTCATTTTAGGATGCGGTCCAGCCGTAATCATCTGTCTTGTTAATTTATGTAAATCAATTTACTCTAGTTGAGTCTCAGAGCAAATGCTTAAGGATGCATAAAGTCTGTGTAGATACATATGCATACCATTCTACAGCATTAGCAAATCATCCTCCACTATTTAATGCCTTTTGACTGAATGACTGGAGAACAAATCAGCAAAAAAATGTATGATGTTTCAATTAGTTTTTGTTACTTTTACCCCTATGAGAGCCAATATTAATACAAAAAATCTTCAAATATTGTGTATTGTTGCTTGACATGTGGTACCACCTGAGAAAATTGATAAAAGTTCAAGGTTACGAGTATTTTGTAAGCATATATTATTTTACTATTTCATATTTTCCCATAATGGGGGCACGGTGGCCAAAGACATGCATTGTAGGTTGATTGGCATCTCTAAATTGTCCGTAGTGTGTGATTGCGTGAGTGAATGAGTGTGTGTGTGTACCCTGCGATGGGTTGGCACTCCGTCCAGGGTGTATCCTGCCTTGATGCCCAATGACGCCTGAGATAGGCACAGGCTCCCCGTGACCCGAGTGTAGATTGGATAAGCGGTAGACAATGAATGAATATTTTCCCATAATACCCTGTAAACAAAACCATTTTCCAGTAGTCTTTTTGATATATAGCTAGCAAATTCTGGTTGGTAATCTAATCTAGTTAATGTCCAGCTAGTGACCCACCCACTGCCTAAATAACTAAATATAACTGAACTTTGTTTTGTATTATTTTAACATATTTATGTTTCATTATTAGTTACCATAAAAAAATAAAAAAAAATCTTGTGTCCAGCTAGTCACATAACCACTAAATCTAATTAGCTACAAAAAAAACAAACTTTGTTGTGTATTATTTTATCTTTCTTAACTTGTAATCATTATCTAGCTCAGTTGTAATATTTGCTAACCTTCTAAACCTGGAATTAAGTTAGCTAGTGTATTTATAGAGCTAGTTTGCTCAAATTCAAATGCTAGCTGTACTCTAAACTTTATTGTATATAATGTGCAGTCGATCAAGCTTCCATTTAAGGTTAAATTTTATTTAGCACTTTTTAGCATCATGCAGTAATGCTAGCAAAGAGCTTCACCTGCTTAATTGATGTTTAGAGTAGTATCAGTTTAAAAACTGATAAATTTGTTAAATTTGGTTGGAATATTTCTTTCATCTTGTGAAATATCGAAATCATCTCGCCCTATAGAGTCCATCCCAGCCTCAAGATAGGACAATGAATTAATGAGACATCAGTTAGCTCGGGGAACGTGCCATCGATAAAAGCCCAGGGTTTTAATTAAGTGGAGATACAACATAAAGCCTTTTTACAGCTCTCCTTGAGAAAAGGAAGGGGCATTGTTTCAGATATCTGGCGTCAGATCAAATACGCTAAGCAAGAGAAGAAGAAAAGAAGCAAACAAATTAGTTTGGCTTGTGAGATAATTGCACGATATTGATTTTACTTATCTGTTTGACTGTGAACAATACCCGAAAGTGCTTTGTTGCTTTGAGCTGCTTTGGATTTTGCTGTCGCTCTCCATTAAATGATCAATCCAGTCCTATTGTTTGCTTCGCCTGAGCTAAATATAAAAGTGACTAGGAGGATAGATCACTTTTGCTCCTTCTTTCTCTCTGTTTCAGCGTTTGTCGATTTGTAAAAAGAACGATTCTTGTGCTTGTAATTTGTTTAATAGATGGGAGATGTTAAAATGCTTTAGGATGCATAATGTGTTGTTGGAAATGGAATTTTATTTAGAAAATTGTGCCAGAAAATCGAGGATCCTAGCTGAAACGTACCTCTAATATCTTTCAAATTGTAAAAAAGTTCTCATCCCTCATCAAAAATGCATATAAAAAGTTAAAACTAGCCCCAAAAATTTGTACTTTGGATGTTTTAATCATTTTTCTTAGTCTGTAAGAAAAAAGTTAAGCATGTTGCACATGCATTTTTGATTTGCAGTATTCGCAATACAATATGTTTGCTGAAATTAGAGGATTTATTCTGATTGTTTGCTTAAAACAAGATCTAGGTGAGCTTAGACTATTTTTTAAAAACTCTTCCTACTCATCGTTTTTTTCTTTGTTGGTTTTTTCACGCATATCTATGTTCCATTTTTTATCACAGGTTCAAGTTCAAGTTCTCTTTCCCTTCACTGAATTGTCTTGTCAGCTACGTTTATTCACATTTGCATAGAAAAGTGTATTTTCTGAGGTGTCTCACATAATCAAGTGGTTTAAAATCGTCAATGTTACACCGCAAACTTTGTAAGAGTAAGTAATTTAAGTATTTTCGATTGGCTTGAATTCCAGTTATAGATAAAAAATAAAGATGAAGCTCCATTTTCTGGCACCTACTACTTCCATCTAGTTTCCATTTTTTGTCTTTAAAGCAAGCCACATGACTAGATTAATCTGCTCTAAATCAGTATGAATGCCTTACTGATTGGTGTAATTGGTTGACCAGATCCAGAGTATTCAGTCTGAAGCCCCATGGCAATTATGGACCAGTCTACGGAGGTCACCTATCGGCCGTGAGTTCCTGAGGAGACTAAAGACTGCCAACGTTTTTTTATAGTCTTCATCAACCCAGATCAATAGGATCTCTGCTTGCTCAACACGCATGAGCATGAGCACCTACAGATATGACATGCCTCACAATTCTCCAGGTGACGGATTCGCTACAGCTTGTCAAAAGAATCCCCTTCAAACTGACAAAACGCTGAAATTAATTTAAGCGGACGTCCACTTACACAGGCATGCAGTCATTATGCAAATCCTTTCATTTGGAGGTGAACTGTATGTGAACCTTTTTCCACGGATTTTACAGCCCAGGTTCGGAGGATCTTATACTGTATATTACTGATTATTCGACATGAAATATTTGCAGTGATATGCAACCTTAAGTTCTCCTTCTGTGCTTGCACGTTAAATGCTAATAAAATGTTCCTTCCCACTTATTGCTGTATTTTAAATTCCATGAGGCTTGTTTTGTTTTTTTTATATGGAATAATAAAAGACCAATGAATAGTTCGATCCAATAAATTCTAGCTAAAGCTGTCAGGTAGCATGATCGTCATAATTGATATATGACCGTATGTGCATTTATTCTTGAAATATTCAACTAAATATCAGCTAAGGGACTTAGCATCCTGGAGACATGAGTGTCCTTTTTTCTGCCTAGGCCACTAAATACACTTGAGTGTGATGGATTGCAATGGATGTAGCCAGCCTTAAGAAATACCATGTACATAACTTAATCATCTAGGCTAATTTAGACCATATCATGTTAAATACAAAATCTATTCATCTAATAACTTTAATTATTATCACCTGGATTCCCTGAAGACACGCTGAGTCTGCGAAATGCTTTTTTGTTCCCTATCCGTCACGTTACCATTCCACATTTACCTATCTGACCTCAATTAAAGGTAATTATTACCTTTTAGAGCTTTGCCTCGACACCCTCCATTACAGGCAGAGAGCATGTGTAAACACAGTCCGAGTGTAGGTCCGTGGCGTGGGAGGTCAAAAGATTCAATTTGCATTGACACGAGGACACGGCTACGATAATTAGCCTCTTGGTGAATAGCAGAGACGAGGGCAGCTGGTCAGAACAGGGCGACGCTGACAGAAAACGGAGCTCCGCCAGCCTTAGACATTAGTCCTGGTGTTAGCGCTGTCTAATTAATATGGCTGTGATACTCTCAATCACAACAGAGTGATTCTAACATCGTTAGCTAGCTCATTAGTTAATGGAACGTCCTACATGATAGTTTATTAGCCTACAGGCATCTATAGATAATTTAAAACTCTAGCAGTGATGCAGTGATGCAACCACAACCAGGCATATATTAATACTGTATGTTCCTCATCATTACACATTTTTTGTATTTAAAGTGACATATTATCATTAACTGTGGCTTTTTTCTCTGTTCTATACATGTGTTGCATCTAACTCATCCTCTTCTTTGGAGATCTCAGTAGCCTGAGTGTCCCCTGGTGACCAGTGGGCAGCATTACAGTACAGTACAACTTAAAAAATACAACCTGTGTTGCTTACTGCAGAATTGTTCAACGATGCGGTCTCTCTCTCTCACTCGGAATAAACAGATGATTTCAGGCAGATGAGAGGAAAGGAAGCGCCAACTCTAAAAATGAGAAAACTTTGTTAATTAGAAAGAGATGTTAGAGCTGTGTTAATGGAGAGATGAGAGATATGTAATCCACAAGCTCTATCCAGTGTTGCCAAATGCGTGCTCAAATACGTGGCTAGAAGTCGCCAGACTCATTAGCATTTACATTGAATTGCTCTGTTCATTTGAATATGTAAATGATTTACAGGAAATAGGACTATTTTCTGAGGACACTTTTATGAGACTAGTAAATAATACATTTTTAGAATTATATTTTATTAGTAGTAGGTGACTGTAACAATTATGTATTTCCATAATTTATATCTATCATGATGCATGAAGACAAAATGAAGCAGTGGTACTATACAAGTTAGAGAAAAATGCAGATGGAATAATTTTGATTTATGACATGGAAATACATGCAAATGGAGAGTCTAAAATAAAGAAGAAAGAAGTGTGTGGGGGAAAACAGTGGTGATCAGTGATTAGTCATTATGGAATAATGGTGGTTAGGGATTAACTAGCGAGAACAGTGGTGAACAGTGATTAGTTGTTGAGGAAAATGGCAATGGTTTGTTGGAAACAGTAGTGAATAATGGTTGATCATTAGAAACAATGGTGACTGGTTTTTGGGCACAGTGGTGATAGGTGATTAATTATTAGAAACATTGGGGATCTCTTATTGGTTATTGGATACAAGGGTACTCAGGAATTGGTAATCAAATGTGATTAATCATCAGGAACAGTAGTGGTTGGTTGTTGAAAAACAATGGAGATCAGTGATTAATTATTGGGAACAATAGTGATTAGTTACTGGGAACAGTGGTGATCAGTGATTAGTTATTGAGAACAATGCTGATCAGTGATTCGTTACTGGGAGCAATGGTGATAGGTGATTTGTTGTTGGTTACAATAGTGATCAGTGATTAGTTACTGGGAACAATGGTGATCAGAGATTAGTTACTGGAAACAATGGTGATCTGTGATTAGTTATTGGGAACAATAGTGATTAGTTACTGGGAACAGTGGTGATCAGTGATTAGTTATTGAGAACAATGCTGATCAGTGATTCGTTACTGGGAGCAATGGTGATAGGTGATTTGTTGTTGGTTACAATAGTGATCAGTGATTAGTTACTGGGAACAATGGTGATCAGAGATTAGTTACTGGGAACAATGGTGATCAGTGATTGGTTGTTGGAAAACAACACTGGTCAGTGATTAGTTACTGGAAACAATGGTGATCAGTGATTAGTTACTGAGAACAATGGTGATCTGTGATTAGTTACAATAGTGATCAGTGATTAGTTATTGAGAACAATTGTGATCAGTGATTAGTTACTGGGAACAATGGTGATCAGTGATTCGTTACTGGGAGCAGTGGTGGTCAGTGATTTGTTGTTGGTTACAATAGTGATCAGTGATTAGTTACTGGGAACAATGGTATTCAGTGCTTGGTTTTTGAGAACAATGGTGATCAGTGATTGGCTGTTGGAAAACAGTGATGATCAGTGATTAGTTATTGGGAGCAATAGTGAATAGTTATCAGGAACAGTAGTGATCATTGAATAGTTACTGAAAACAATGGTGATCAGTGATTGGTTGTTGGAAAACAACACTGATCAGTGATTAGTTACTGGGAACAATGGCAATCAGTGCTTGGTTTTTGAAAACAATGGTGATTACTTACTGGGAGCAATGGTGATCAGTGATTACTTGATGGGAACAAAAATGATCATTGATTAGTTATTGGGAACAATGGCAATCAGTGATTAGTGATCTGGAACAATATTGATCATTGATTAGTTACTGGGAACAATGGTGATCAATGATTAGTTATGAGGAACAATGCTGATCATTGATTAATTACTGGGTTGCAATGGTGATTAATGATTGGTTGTTGGGAACAATGGTGAGAAGTGATTTATCATCAGCAACAATAGTAATCAGTGATTAGTTGGTGGGAACAATGGCAATCTGCTCAAAAAGTATCTAAAGGTCTCTAAAAGTACACCACATGCATCACCACATAGTGACAGTTGCTAAATTGGCAGCACTATTTTTACCAACCAACCATGCTGGTTCCTTTTACCCAACATCATCGTTGCAAAATATTCTATCCAAGAATAAACAGTATATAAAACATTCCCACATTGTTTTGTTTGCTGAAATATATTTATGTCTTTCTAAACTTCTGGTGTCACACAATTGTCAAAAGCAACCTTCTGCAAATTGCAGCATAATTGGCCCAAATACCGGGACTGATGGATTGAGCAATCATGGGCACTTTTTTTTTTTTTTTTAAAAATCCACCTTCCTTCACCACCAGCTGAATTATTTCACAGCTCTCTTATGCATCGCCCATTATTTGTACGGCATACAAGCAACATTAGATTTAGCAACCTAATAGAGAATGCAATTCTATTTCTGCATTCTCCTGTGTTGTTTTATTTTTTTCTGATATATGAGCTTGTCTTGAGCTACCCAGCAGGTTCAAAATATAATTACATGGTGTATGACCTTGCACACAATGCATAAAGTCCATATTCCTGTCTCAGCAGATTACAGCGTTAATGCAGGAGGAAGAAGGAAGCAGGTTTAATACGTAAACCTTGTGATGCAGAGATTATTACACCGCTTACACCGTGTTACCCAGCTTTCATTTAGATATACGACAATGGGGGCTAAGATCGAGACAAATAAAATCTAAAAATCAAAGATTAGATTACCAAATATATCTAATTATTTTTCAAAAATGATTTCACTAATATTAGTCACAGTATGCTCTTGCCTCAAATTGATAGGTTTCCATTTTGCGTAAATCATGCCCCTAACGCTCCCAAATGAAATCTTTTCACCGCAAACAAACCAAACCAAGTGTAACGTCTCCGAAGCGAGCCATTGATTTCCCTCTAATGAAACATACAATTAGCTTTTCTTAATCAAAATTCACCATCCTGCATCTTGCTTGTTTCCATCATACTGCTGTGAAAGCAACATGTGGAGTTGTTTAAATGAACAAATGGGCTAATTCATGCGCTTGATTGGTTCCCGTAATTATTTGTTTTCATTCGGAGTCAGAAGGTGTAGCAAAAAAAACAAAGATCAATAATCATCCATCCGGGACAGAACCGAAAAATAATAATACAGCGCTATGTTGTTTTTACATTTTTTGGATAAGGCTCAAAACCTTATGGGAAAAAAAAATGTTCAAGGACTTGTCATGCCCTGAAACATCAATGAGTATAAATCATGTGAGAAAATCACATGAGGAAAATGTAACCACGTGAAAAATGAACAAATGTGGGGAAAACAAACATTTGAAATGTTCACGGCAGTTCACATCACCAAGGAGCTCAAGTGGGAGCAGAACATCAGGTCCCTCACCAAGAAGGCTCAGCAGAGGATGTATTTCCTGCGGCAGCTGAAGAAGTTTCTCCTCCCTGTGAAGATGTTGGTTAACTTCCACACTGCCATCATCGAATCTATCCTCATGTCCTCCATCACAGTCTGGTTTGCTGCAGCTACAGCCAGGGACAAAGCCAAACTGCAGCGTGTCATCCACTCAGCCGAGAAGGTATTTGGCTGCAGTTTCCCATCTCTCTAAGAGCTGTACGTCTCCAGGTCATGAATTTGCACCTGACACCAAGACAAATTCCTAGTACTGTAAAGTGCTCTTCGCGAACCCTTTGCTGTACCTGGCAATAAAAAACTTTTCTGAAATGAAATGACCTGTGTGTAAATCCCAGATGTGACAATAAATAGTATGAAGAAGTGACTGAATCATATGAAATGTTGAAATGAATGAATCTTGAAAAAATTGTGTACAAATAAATGAATTGTGAAAAAAAAAAAAAAATCACAATACAGACATGTACTACATGTGAAAAACTATAAAATAAATAAATAAATCGTGTGTGAACATCAAATATAAAAATGATTCATGTGTAAAAGTAAATGAATCATTTTAAAAAATAACATGCAAAAGTAAATGAATCATGCTAAGTGTTGAAATAAATGAATCATGGAAAAAAACACAATAGAAACATGTACCACGTGTGAAAAACTATTAAATGAATAAATAAATAAATAAATAAATAAATAAACAAATCAATAAATCATATTTAAACATCAAATATCATTTAATAAAAGTAAATAAATCATGTTAAATGTTGAAATACATGAATTGTGGAAAAAAAACAATAAAAATATGTACTACATGTGAAAAACTGTTAAATTAAACAGATTAATAAACTGCCTGTAAACATTCATTTATTCATTGTCTACCGCTTATCCGATGTATTCTCGGGTCACGGGGAGCCTGTGCCTATCTCAGGTGTCATTGGGCATCAAGACAGGATACACCCTGGACGGAGTGCCAACCCATCGCAGGGCACACACACATACATTCACTCACTACAGACAATTTAGAGATGCCAATCAACCCACAGTGCATGTCTTTGGACTGGGGGAGGAAACCGGAGTACCCGGAGGAAACCCCCAAGGCACGGGGAGAACATGCAAACTCCACACGCACGGCAGAGGTGTGAATCGAACCCCCAACCCTGGAGGTGTGAGGCGAACGTGCTAACCACTAAGCCACCGTGCCAGGAAACATCATATGTGAAAATAAATGAGTCATGAAAAGGGAATATGTAAAAGCAAATGAATCGTTTGAATAAAGAACACATGAATAAAGAATCATGAACAATAACCATGTGGAAGTAAAAAATAAAAATATTAAAAATGTGAATCATTTTAAAAAATCACTTTTACTTAAATGAATCATGTGTAAAATTAACATGTTAAAGTAAATTGAATTATGAAAAAAAATCTGAGGAAATCATTTCTGAAAACAGAATGAAAATAAATGAATCGTGTCTAAAGACGCATATATGAGAATAAATTATTTTGTTTTGTTAAAATTCAGTAGTAAATGGATAAGTAAACCATGAAAACAATCACAAGTGAACATAATATCTTTAGGCATGTTTTTTAAGCATGGCTCCATCCCCAACATAATCTCTACAGGAAGTTACAGGAAGTCAGCCAAGGCAAGTATAAAAATAAAGTTAATTAAAACTTTTGACATGGTACTGATATATCGAAATGTATTTCATTATTTCCTAAAGTAGATGTCAGAAAAAGGCAGAATAAAATTGGCCCAAACCAGATTGTTCATCTTTTTTTTTGGTTGTTTGCCAGATTTCAGCCACAGCAACACAGCAGCAGTTTTTTTCCCCCAGAATGGAACAAAGCCAGATATGATTATGGACTTGGAGTTGACGGGTGAAAAATAGATAATTATAGTAGGACCAGATGATATGTGCTGCTGGTAGCGTTAACAGCAAAAGCATTTAAGCTTTACTATATATATATATATATATATATATATGAACAATTATAGTTTAAAAACTAAAAATCTCATCTAGACTAGAACGTTTGAATGAAAAGGACTGAGGGCTGGTGGGTGAAAAAGGGGGATGTCGTGGACGTTTAAGGTTAACACGAACATAAAGGAGGTGAAATTAATTTAGCGAAGAGAGTCTTCTAGGATGGGATGTTATTCAAGGGTGAGAAATGATTCTCTTCATTCGACAATGGGGTTAAGAAATGCACTTTTCAATGTTCAACACTGTGAGGTAAACAAAATATTCCCAAATCTCACACAAGGCTCTCAGAATGCAGCCATCTAACGTTTATTTAAAAGAAATGATTAGATTAGATTAGATTAGATTAGATTAGATTCGATTCAACTTTATTGTCAGAGTACAAAGCCAATGAAATGTAGTTAGCATCATAATAAGAAATGCACTGTGGTATATTTACAATAAATTCCAAAAGTAACACAGCTATGTGGATGATATATATAGGGGGAGTGGAAGATTTATGTACAGGGGTGCTGTAGTTATTTTAAATAGAATATACTGTATATGGTCTATATATTTATGAAAAATGTACAATGGTAAAGACATGTAAATCATGCTTATGCATTAATTGAACCTAAAAATCCCAAAAGCATGGTTGAAATGGAAAGGTTTGTTATTTAGTTTTAAAATCTTCTGCTGTTGTTGGTGGTAAATTTCTGGTAACAGGAAGTGTTTAATTCTTTACTTAAGAGAAACCAACAAAAGCAAAGATTTGTTACACAGTAAAAGAAATGTACAGTTATGGCCAATTTAATGGGAAAAGTAAACTTAAACTTCACATGGAGCCTGATGTGCTTTTTTTTTTTGGCTCTTGTTCATTCTGAGATGCTTTTCTGCTCAACATGGATGTAAAGAGTAGTTATTTAAGCTATTAAGTGATCTCAGTCATCAGCAAGGAAGACCTGATGCTCACTGGATGCTTATAATTATTATAAAAGAACAATAATCACAATAAGACAGTTGAGATTAAATACCTTTGCTTTTAGTGTTATATAAAGCTATAAAGTTAATAATTAGTTATTTAGACATTTTTTTACCTGATTTTTATTTGCGTCTCCATCCACGTTCACTTGTGTCTCTCTCTGTGGCAAAAGTCATGAAACAAGTCTTGTGTCTTGTTTTACAAACCCTTTGCAAATAGCAGGAGGCAGTTTAATGTCCCATTACTAATGTCTATACCCAGTCACACTTGGCAACAATGCCAAATTACCACCTCAAGCCTGACAATAGTGATGTTTGCTTTGGGCACACAGAGGGAGATTTTTTTTTTTTTTACATTTTATGAACGTCCATGTAACTTCGGAAGCAAGTTTTGATGCATCGCCACTCAACTGACCATATTGCCAAACATCATCTACACTTTCTTTTTATTATTACTGTTATGAGAAAATAAACAGCTTTCCGGAAAGTATAAACTTAAGGAAATATACCACATGTCCATTGTAAATATGGATGAAAAAATGAATCTGCGTTGGATGTTCAATATTTTTTTCATTTTCAATGAAAAGAGGTGGTAAAAAGGGGAAAAGGAAATTAGTCAGCCAGTAATGCTTAAAATTATGCGGCTACCACCATGCTTCACTGACTAGAATAGTTTTCTCATTGTTATGAGCAATGTTGGGTTTTCCATTAAAGGAATTGCCAAAAATTGCTTCAACATTCCTATTGGCAAACTCCATGCTCTCTTCAGCTACTTTAAATTTTACCTTAGCCAAATCCTTTAACTTTATCAAGTCAGCAACTAGATAAAGAGGATAAAGTGACATGTCTGACCAGTTATTACATCCCTCCTTTCAAGTATGCGAAAGGATGTTTCATTTCATTGTTTCATTTCATGCTTTTATTTCTTATGAACATGGGTTTTGGTGTAAATCTTGTGCTATTATTGCTTTATTTCCCTAGTATGTGCACCTGTACTGTGTTAGGCCCTTAATGAGATTGTCCATCCTCATAAAGTGTTACTGTTGTGCTTGCTATTGAAGTCCAAGCCTGTGTTTCCTGTTCTTGGTTCAAACTTGTACTTCACTGTTTTCCAGAAACTTATTTTACTGGACAGCAGCTTCCTCTTCTCCGATTCGACTTTGTTCACCTATTTGCCTCGTCTATTTAAAGGATTTGACATTTACCGACGACAATGTCGTCATTTTCTCAGGTGCTTCATCCTTGTACTGTTCTCTGTGCTAGGCTTTGAAGACTTTTCGAATTGTTTGGTTTCACCTCTATAAATATGCTTGATTCTCCACCAGGAGCCATGACAGCAAAGGGAAGCTCCACAGAGAGAAATGATTCTTTGAAGTGACAGTCATCTGAAAAAGCCTTCTCTAAAGTCTTGCTTTCATGCTAACTGCAGCGAAACTCTTTCATGGGCTCACCTTAAATTCCTTTTTAAATCTTTGCGTAAAACTGAGAGTCACTTTGCAAAAGTGCCAGAGAGCATTTTATTCAGAGGGAAATGTTCTTACGACTCAGAAATGTTAAAGCGTCTTGTAAAAGCTTCTTTTTACAGATGTAAAAATCTTGTTTAAATCTTTTTTTTTTTTTATCATGAAATCCCTGGACTGGACGTTTTAGTCTAGACTATAGATTTGTTATCTCATTATTTTGACTTATTTCATGATATTTAGACGTGAAAGAAAGGGTCGATATCTAGTAAATTAACTAATTAATAAAATTTGACACTCCAAAATTCCAGTACTTGCAATAACAAGATAATGCATCACAATGACAAGATGATAAGTTGAAATGATGAGTAAGTTAAGAGTAAAGTAAATAATTAAGTCAAAATTATAGTCCTTTATAGCTAAAAGTAAGGAGTTATTAATAACAAAATAAGTTACTATGTCAAAAATGTTAAAATCTAGTTACAATAACAAAATATTTAATTGAAATATTGAAATAAATAATTATGCCGAAAATAACAAGATTAAGTCAAATGAGCAAGTAACTAAATTGAAATAGCAAATTATTTACTCATGCTAACTAAATTGTAAATTCTAGTAGTGATATAACATCTTAAAATAAGTTACATATCAAAAATATATTGTTATTAAGTCAAAATAGCAAGATATTTATATTGAAAATAAGATATTAAGGCAAAATATCAAGACAGTTTCCTAAAATAGCAACTTATTAAACTGAAGTTATGAGTTGGTAATTTGCTGTAAGTTAGCTAATGAAAATAATGAGCTATCTTGTGGGGGGAAAAGCTGTAGTTAAAATGTCAAAAATAACAAGGTTTTAAGTTTGTAAAAATGACATATTAAAGCTATAATAATGAGACAATGTATTGAAATAAGTCAGAATAATGAAATGACAAATTTTATTTAGGCAAAATATTGAGAAGTCTACAATACTGAGATAATATTTTGAGTAAGAAATTAAGTCAATAAAAAACAGAGCTAGTGCTTTAAATAATAAGATATTAACGTAAGGAAAAAGAAATATCAACACCTCACAGAAAAAAATAGGAAGATTTTCCAAGTTTGGGGTTGAGGAGTTCAGTATCATATAAAACGTAATCCAGCGAGTCATAAATGTTTATTTTACTCTCAAGGCATTTTCTTTGTTTGTTACTTTGTTTATTGGAGTTTGTGAAGTGAAGCTTATGTTAAATTCTTTTTACAGAAGAGGATTTTTTTTGAAGGTCAAGCAACCAATATGGAAGGTCAATTTTTCTTTAAAGGTCAAGCAACCAATATGGAACTTCCTTTTCATGATCTTCCTAAATTTACCAGTTTCCCTCCTGAAACTGGTTTCATGCATGACCTGTCTAATTTAATACTAGAGTGTTGGATCTTTTATATGACACCATTTATAATAATAATATCCGGAATGGAGTGGACTGTAGACTCCAGGCAACTAGGAGACGTGAACACTGTTTAAAGTTTAAAAGCTCATCCTGTAGTTACACCACAAAAAAATAGCAATTTTTTTCCATACAGCTTTCTGGAAACCAAGGAACCTGTGGCCTCATGGATTAAAAGGCACGGTAATGTCGTTATTGCTTATAAATGTTCATAAGAGCCTCTTAAGGATCATTGAGAAGAATTTCTTTAAGAGAAATTTTTTTAAATATCACATTTGTTGTAGGGTGTTATAGGGTGTTATAGGGTGTTATAGGATGTTATAGGCAAGGTGGCTTGGTGATTAGCACGTTTGCCTCACACCTCCAGGGTTGGGGGTTCAATTCCCACCTCCGCTGTGTGTGTGGAGTTTGCATGTTCTCCCTGTGCCTTGGGGGTTTCCTCCCCCGGTCTAAAACATGCATTGTTGGTTGATTGGCATCTCTAAATTGTCCGTATTGTGTGATCGTGTGTGTGTGCCCTATGATGGGTTGGCACTCCGTCCAGGGTGTATCCTGCCTTGATGCCCAATGACACCATAGATAGGCACAGGCTCCCCGTGACCCGAGAATAGATCGGATAAGTGGTAGACAATGAATGAACAAACATTTGTTATATTAACAGATATTGTCTCATTATTATTGACTTAATATCGTGTTTAGAGAAATTATTCGTAAAGATAGAACATTTGGAAGATTCATTTCTATATAAAGTTGTTCTTAAGGATGAATTATTGTGTGATTGTAGAATGTTTTTAACCCACCTGTTATCCTCAAATTTACAAACATGTTTTGCCCTTGGGGTCAATTTGACCCCAGCAATTTAAACCTCCAGAACATGTTTTTTACCTAAGTTTATATGGTCAGGTAATTTATGTTTTTGTTGACTACCTAAATAGCTTTTTAAATAAAACATAACCCAACCCACTCCACCACCCCATTCTCCAAAATACAAGCAACCAAAGCTGTCAGGAGTATGGGGTGCCAGGCATGAGAAATCAAACCCAAGTCCAGGGATAGACATCAGACAGGGGTTTATTATAAAATAACAAAAGAACAGACACTGGAAAGCATTAGGGCAAAACAGAACAAAATACCAAATCGACTCAGCAAACAACACGTGAGAGACAACCATTTATAAATAGGGGAGGTAATTAGTGAAGTACGAGAGATAGGTGTGCAGAGGCGGGAACGGGCCCAGGAATGGGCAGGGCAAACACGTGAGAGCACAAAACATTAACAAAGTCACATGGCACAAGGTATAAACAAACCCCTGCTGGAATGCCCCCTAATGTTCCAACAGGGGATTAGCCAAGCCAATTTTTCCATTAAATTAGAAAAAGTCATTAAATATGAAGAAAAAAAATATGTTAACCATATATTTATAGACATTGCACATTGAATGGAATAACAGAAGGGATAAATGTAATGTTAATAGTTTGTATAATAGTTCACTATATTAGTAACTTTAGCTAAATGTGGTCAGTGTTTAGGCCAATGATATAAAATCTGCAGTAACTTTGTTTAAGTAATATTATTTAATAGTCGTTGTTAGTGTTTAGGGGTCCAAGCACTTAAGTAGCTCATCTGTATTCAGCTGAAATTCATAAGTGTTTCATAGATTCACACAAATCTTCAAATTCAGAACAAGATTCTGAGGCTGTCTGCAAAAATATTGGGGTATGGTCATCAATCTGTGGCTCTGTAAACTAATGTTCGAACGACATTTGGTGGTATCTAGTGCAAATCTGTCAAATGATGTCATTCATTCATCATCGTAATAGCCTTTTCATCTTGGTATAGGATGAATATAAATATGAATCTGAATATGAACCATTGGCCAATGAGCTTTCAGCAGGCATTTGGTTGGATTATACATAAATTTTCAGTATCAGCTAATATTTTTCCCTTTAAGTTATGTTCATTACTATGGTAATAGATTGTTCCTTCTCATATATATCCATTAGTGCCAATGTGTCACATATCAATGGTTTTAAATATATGTTGTAAACGGCATGGTGGCTTAGTGCTTAGCATGTTTGCCTCACACCATCAGTCTTCTAGGTTTGAGTCTCGGTCCCGCTCACTGTGTGTGTGGAGTTTGCATGTTCTCCTTGTGCTTGGTGGGTTTCCGCCGGGTGCTCTGGTTTCCTCCCACAGTCCAAAAACATGCTTCTAGGCTGATTGGAGTCTCCAAATTGCCCGTAGTGTGTGAGTGAATGAGTGTGCGTGTGTGCCCTACGATGGGTTGGCACTCCGTCTAGGGTGTATCCTGACTTGATGCCCGATGACGCCTGAGATGGAATGGAATGGAATGGATTCTTCCCACAGCTGAACTAAATCTGCCACCCAAACAGGAAAAATACAGGAAAAATCCAATTTTCTGAATATAGCCCTATTTAATAGACTGAAATGGATAAAGCAAACAAAGAGAGGAACCAAGAGAGGGCATCAATACTAAGTAGAATCCTCAACCCATCTGTTTCAGCTTGAGAAAGCAATGCTCACCACGGTACTTTACCACACAATTAGAGGTAATTAGCAGGGCATGAAAGGCCTGTAGCACAATTTCAGATCCTGGCTCGAATGTTAATGACTCCTGGCATGGTCTTTGAGCGTGCATGCAGCATGAATCTCTATGTGGCTGGAGGTGTGCCGCTAATTTCAGGCCTTTGTGATCCTGAGTGGTGACGGTGGGAGATTAGCGCTATGTTCACACAGAGGGAGGAAAAAAAAGAGAAAAGATCCCTGACTGTAGGTTTGGAGGTATATAAAAAGCAGCCCATTTAAAGACCTTCATGTTGGCAAATTAGTTATTCTGAAGACTTAATTGCATTTTACTCCAACATGAATTTATTTTACATATACAGTACATGCCTATAAAACCGAGGGAGTACAGTACAACCTTTCTCTAACTGTCCTAACACAGATTACACCATACAGCATTATACCGGCTGATGATTGTGCCTGAAATAATGGCATTAACTTCACAGATTAATATAAATTATCTCCAAGAATACCCTCGCAGAGCTGTAATGGAAGCTGTATCAATGGGATGGCTCATTAAGACATTTAGGTGCATGTACATTTATCAACATGGAATTGACTTACGGTGGTCTGAATTGGCAAAAATTAGACAAATGTATGAACTTTGTCTTAATGTGTGTGTGTGTGTGTGTGTGTGTGTGTGTGTGTGTGTGCGGGTATAAAACCCATTTGCTCCCCAACCACAATAACACCCAGAAACTCCTGAAAGCAGCTTGTTTAATAAACTCCACAGTGAATGCAAAACCAATAACTTCCTAATAGCCTCTGGTTTTTTTTTTTTCTTCCTTTTTCTCTTCCTCTGCACACATTGGAATTGCATCTGCAGCTGCCTGTATACGCCATGTTCCCAATCAGAGAATGTCTGCCAAGCCGGCTCTCTTCAATCACTCCTAGGGCACAGTGGCAGAGGACTGCGCACTGATTGAAGTGCACTAGCAATCAGAACGCGGCCGTTTGGGGTTCCCCTGCAGAGAAAGACTCTCTTGGAACTACAACACCCATCCAAATATGTGAGACAGAGATGGATATCCTGGAGAGAGGTGGATTTTAAGAGCCAGGTGTCCCTCTGAGGGGTTATCACCTTTTTGCATGTCTAATATAAATGCCCATTGGGTTAAAACTGTAATTTCATCAAACCAAACACTGAAGTGTGTCCTATAAAAAGAGACAATTTCTTACTGTAACTTATATGTAAAGATTCAGCCATCTCAATCAGCTCCCTGGCTCCCTAGGTTGTGAATCAATATAACATGTACACAGATTCAGGCACTTGTTAAGACTCTAGATCAATATACATTGGAACACTGATGACTCAATTTCTGGTGACGTTCAAATTTCCTCTTCAGTCACTGTAAATACCCAAATGTTTCTGTCATGGTACTTCATGCAGGACTCAAACAAACTGTACAGAAAATATTAAATATGGTTTTGTTTTTTTTCAAGCTGAGAGGTTTCAGAGGACATTACATAATTTCCATTTTTTGTGGTGCATTATGGGATTTTTTTAGGGAGCGATAATTCCAGTGCACTGGAAGGATTTTGCAATTGAAATAGCCGACTACTATAATAGGGAGCTGATTGAGATGCGCCCAGCACCTTTCAACAAAAGCACTTACCTTCAAGTCAGAAAAAAAGTAATAAAGCCTAGGTGTTCATGCCTGAGGTCTGAATGACAATGTGCACAATTTTACTATTAAATGCAATTCAATTTTATTTGTATAGCACTTTTACCAATAAGCATTGGCCCAAAGCAGCATTATAGGAATATATAAATTCAGGATATATTATAAATTTGAAATTGATTCCTAATGAGAGAGCCAGAGGTGATGTTGGTGAGGAAAAACTTTCTGAGACGATGTAAAGAGACCTTGAGATGAACCAGACTCTAAAGGGAATCTTCTAGAACTGTATGGCAAGAAGTGTAATTGCGTAACCAGGAACTTCTTGCTGAACCTTGTTGAAGTTCATCAAATGTTCACTGATGGAGACTCGAATACAAAAAATGTAGCAGTCCAAAGCCATCTCCATGGTTTATAAGTGCCACAGGAATCCCATCTATCTCTAACCAGAAGGAATGCATTAGCAGGGCAAAAGAATTAACTCAATTCTCAATGCAACCCAGTTTGTTTTATCATTATACATGGATTTCAGTGAACTTCACCTTTTAAGGCAACCAAGATACTTATATAATTTTAGATAATATATAAAGCCAAATAAACTTTTCCAGATTTATAAGTATCTATACAGGGTTCGTAATTGTTGGGTCATTATTTGAAGTGAAATAATTCTGACCAAATGATGGAGGTAATGATGGAGGTAGAAGTGGATGCAAATGCAAGCATCCGTCAAATAAATTTAAATAAATAGGCTTGGGTCAATTGAACTGATCTGGGACGTAAAAGGAAGATTAGGAAAGGTAGTCAGAATACGATGCTGGGCAATACCTACCAGTAAACAATGGCAAGAATTCACAAAGTGTGTGTGTGTGTTTGTGGCTTATTAAATAGTCTTTGATTATTCTCTAGACATGTCTTTAAAGAGAATGAACAGAAGGCTTTATTTGGAATATGATCCATATCCGATAGCCAGCTTTAATCAATTTTACACTCGAAACAGGATGTTAGAAATATAATTGGTACTTTACAAACGCTTCTGTCGATATGACCTTCGCAGTTCTCTGTTTATTTCTTTCTCTCGCTTTTTTTTTTATTTTTATATATTTAAGCCAATTCTTCAAGCTCAGCTGAAGATCTTCATTAATCCGTGAGGGAAAAATTGCCAAGTCGAGCCATCTGTTTAAGAGTTCTGGAAAGAAAATGTGCGATTTTGCTCATCAGTGATTTCCCCCCACTCTGGGTTTGGCAATTAACTCTGTCTGTTTCACTCTTTGCACAAAAACATGGGTGCAGTACAGTTGGGGAAACAAGTGGATGGCTTTGTAATGAGGAACTAAATATTTCATTCATATTTGCAAATGTTATAATCATTAGATTCTTTGTTTGTGGTTAGATTTTTTCGAAGTGACAAAAGCTGAACAAACGACGCAAACCCGAAATAAATAAATTTGTCCAGTTGACTGAAAAAGAAGAGTGGAAACCTGCCTGATTGCAGAACATGTGGATTCATTCATAGCGGATGCATAAAAACGACAAGAAAGTTGAAACTAGAGAGGAATGTCCAGTCACTTTGACTTACTACTACTAAACATTTCACATGCTGCTTGTTCTTGCTGACACAGAACTCAGGAGTGCAGGGTTGTTTTTTTTTTTCCTGAGCTCGATAATTGATGATGACTGCACAGGGACTGATGCGGAAAGCAAGAGAGAGTGCGCTGTCAAATCAGGTGCTTGGATAAAAGCGAACTTCTGCTGAGGGAAGCAATAGCCCTCTCGTTCTACTCATTAGCAATGGGAACTCCCTGGAATCACAAAAGCAGCATGCCCCACACAAATCAAAGTGGCTACAAGGTGAACCAAATGACCATGGTACGCGGGGGAAATGTAGCGCACATTCTTAGCAACACTCGAAGAGAAATATCTATATTATATTTTCCGTATGTCAGCTGTGAATTATTGTGGAGCACAAGAACACACAGCGGTCTATTGTAGCAGCTGAAAATATACGGAAAATGCGTAAGAGTGTGTTCGGCTCAGGAGTAGATGCTAAGCTTCAATGCTGATGATGATTTTTTTTTGGGGAGGGGGACCATGTCAGGGGAATTACCTGATAGAACGGGAAATGCTGTTCTGCAGATGATGAAAAAATATTGCAAAGTAATGGGGAACAAAATGAGAAAGAAAGAAACATTAGCAATAGCAGAGCTAATGTTCTGAACAAATGCTATTTATTCTATTGCAGGGTAACGATATACAGAAATGCGAGCGCTTGGTGTTGACCTTTAGCTTTCTAAAGTTCAAACTGGCCACTTTAATATGAACACATGTTCTCATTCATGCGATTATCTCAATCAGAGTCATGAAGGAAAATCATGAAGGTCAACAGCTTTGTTTCATGCTCGCATCATACTTCAGAATGAGGGAAAGAATGATCTCAGTCATGTTGGTGTCATTTTGAGAAATTCAGAAACTGCTCATCTCCTAGGATATTACTCCAAATGGTGAGAAACATCCAGTAAGGAAGGTGATGTCAGAGGACAATGACCAGACTGCTTTGATTTGACAGGAATGTGACCACTCTTTGTAACCATAATGAGCAGAAAAGCATTTCAAATCTCCAAACTCTACCCCCATAGCTATGGCTTAAACATGCCGTTCAAAGAAACTTTTACTTCAGCGTATTTTTCTTCCAGAAGTGCATTTTTTTCAAAAATCCTCAAAATAATTAATGCAAATCATGCAATAACTGTTTAAACTTTCCCAGTTTTTTGAGGGCAAAGTACTTTTTCCCCAGCGCTAGATGATCAAGCTGCTTTTTTTATGTCAAACCAATAATTAATTCATAGAAATTTCAAATGGTCACTTTGACCAGGACAGAGCATAAGGGCTAAGCAGTCAGAGTCTGCTGGAACATGCTGAGGGCATAAGTGCTTAGTTAAAGGACAGCAGTGGCCCATTTGTTCCACCTGGTTGGGCTTCATTCTGCAGTCTCAGGGAGAAGATGGAGGATTGTGCTAGGGGCAACGTTGCGCCATCATAAGCGATGATGGATGATCCTACATCTCCGACCATCACGGCAGCATATGGAGCCGTCACGCTGATGTATGTGGCGCGCCAGGCGTGGTCAAGCAGCCATTTGGCGTGCAAGGCCGAGCATTTCATCAAAGCGACCCAAATGCGTTGTGATGTAAATGGTCATGCACGGCATGTTTAATCTGCTCTAACAGTAGGGGTAGGGATCGCAAATGCAGTGCACAGGTGGAAAAGAAGGGTCAGATTTAAAAGGAAATCATTTTCCACGAGCAAATTTATGGTTTCAGTGCATACTAGTGGTGAAAAATGGCGAAAATTATTTCAGGAGAAAACACTTACCTGCTGATTCCACTTAAACGTGCAGAAAAACTCTGGATTATAAAATACAAAGTGAAATGAATGGCTTATTTGTTCAAGTAGTTTTCATTTTTATTTCTTCCTCATGGCAACCTTGATTTTGCCACACCGATGCTTATCACCTACAACACACAATTTTGTTTTTCTTCCATTTTTGTTTTCAGGGACAAAATGTTTTGACATGGATTGGCTTTTATCTGGATTTTTTTGTCCCTGCTGGCCCTTTTGTCAGTCTCTTTCTCCGTTTGCTTAGTGAATGACCCATCTACTGCAGCCCACATTCAATCACACTAAGCCCACACAACAATAAGTGCAATATTGGATTTTTTTTTTTTTCCAGAGGTATTTCCCCCAGGAGACTCTGTTTGAGCATTGAGCAAAAGACAAAAGTAGCTAGGAGAATGAGTGGAAACATGCCGGAAGTAGTTATTGACCCAAAAAGGAGACTATATTCCGAGGTGCTCTGGGATCACTGGGAAATTTATAGTATGTCCAACAGACATACTATAATAATAATAATAATAAAAAACTACAATGACAATGGCACTATTTTACACATGATGTGTGCAGGAGTTCCTTATTTTATATGCAAGAACATTTGCAAAGCTGCCTTTTATTCAGCAATTCCTGGAGTTCAATGAGAGCTGGTGGCTATAATTATGGCAACCAGAATTAGGAATGCTTACTGGTGACTTCGTAGTACAGCGACTGGTGACTTGCGGCGATAAATGCAGCATCAATAGTCATGGTATTAAGGTACAAAAATTTGCCAAGTTAACATTTGACCAACACTATGACTTTATTGTAAAACTGAGAGACAAAGCAAAAGTTAACTGTTGTCGTCTAGCTGTACAGACAAATGTAAACCAAATGCTAACAGGGATATCACAGAATTGAGTGCAAGTAGCCTATTTCGGACTTGGCATATTTTTAAAAAAAAATCATGATAAACATATCATTATTGACATTTGTTTATGATTTATGTAAGGAGTCTCCAGTGGCAGTGCTTAGTAACTGAGGTAAAGCAATTCTGGACAAAGGTTTGCTAAAAGCTTTCATACTAAAAAGTGTTTTTTTTTTTTTCTTAATATGCATAAAGATTAAATACTGTATAAATTAACAGATAACAGGAACTGGATTAACCTCAAATAAATTATGTTAGTGGTTTTAAAAATAAATTATAATGTTATTTCAGATGCAAATATCTGAATTTCTTCAATTACATTGAAACAAATAGTCTATTTCAAAGAAATATTGAACATCCTGCAAAACCAAGCCAACTTTTTTCTATTTGCTACAAATTTATCTTGACCTCCAACTCTGCATGCTCTGTTAAAAGATCCAGAATAGCGTGTCTAGTGTCAGAAATAAGTTATCACTAAGCTCTGGTCTGAGATCATGCAGCACAGCTGGACTGAAACATATCTGTGGGCCTTTAAAGGTCAAAGTATCCTGCTGTTAATGCAGTCCATCCACCCTTACATCATCAGCCATGAAAGGCTAGAACATTGTGCCTTTTAAAGCACAGCATGGCCACCTGGTAGATACACGATAAAAAAAATAAAAAAAAAACATCAGCGACTTCACCTCATGCACACAAGCTTGACAGACCCCGAGAAAGAGACATTTCTGGCATGTTCCTGCTTATCCTCCTACCTGCTTTTGATTTTACTTAGTAAATTCTGGACAACTAATATTTACTCTGTATTTTCTAGAAGATAAAAATATAACCAAATCATGTAAAGATTGCATATGTCAATAAATTCAGTGTTCTACCCAGAGATACTGTTAGAAATGCTGATGAACAATTTCAAGTCTGCTTGACTTTGCAAGTCTCCTTGAATGAGGAACGGTCATCCAATCATCTTGCACCAAGCAACCCAAGTGTGTTTTAAAGAATGAGTATGGAATGTTGCCAGGGAAGAGTGGTTTAATTCAAAGTTGACCACTGCCATGCACTGCAATTTCCTTTAGCATGCAGGATCACATCAGCCAAGACATTGCTTTACTTAGCATTCAGTAAATGTGCAAACCAAAATGGAAATCTTACATGCAAACACGATCAATAATGCAGACTTGAAAGATTTTTTAATAGATCAATATACATTTGATATCAGCTTTGCCATTCAGCCTCCGATTTTAGAGCACTACTCGACTGGTCCCCCTATCTTTCAAATTACAAGGAAGGTACACATCGACTGTTCTCTGTTCTGGCACGCAGGTGGTGAGATGAACGTCCCCTAGTTCTTCAAATAGCTGGGTCACTTTCTGTATTCAAACAAAGCCTAAAGACCAACCTCTTCCTGAAGTACTCAAATTAGCAATTTAAAAACTGCTCGACTGGCCCTGCCATAGCTGAGGGTACAAGGAAGGTATACATCAAGACTCTTCTCTGTTCTGGCTCCTAGGTGGTGGAATGAACTTCCGTTAGATCTCCAAACAGCTTGGTGAATGATTGTTTTCAAACAAAGCCTAAAGACCTACCTCTTTCTGAAGTACTTAAATTAGCATTTAGAAATTGACTGGCCCTGCCATATCTCAGGGTACAAGGAATGTATGCATCAAGACTCTTTTCTGTTCTGTCAACTAGGTGGTGGAATGAATGTCCCCTAGATTTCCAAATGGCTGGGTCACTTTCTCTCTTCAAACAAACCCTAAAGACATACCTCCTCGTAAAGTATTTAAATTAGCAATTAGAAACTGCTCGACTGGCCCTGCCATATGTCAGGGGACAAGGAAGGTATGCATCAAGGCTCTCTCTGTTCTGGCATCTAGGTGGTGTAATGAACTTGCCCTAGATGTTCCAGTCACTGGCTGTCTTCAAATGACATCTGAAATGCTTAAACTAGTTCTTAACCTAGTGAAATAGTATCAATATTTTTATTGGTAGAGTCGTCAAAGCACTTCTGTAAGTTGAATAAAGACGTCGGCCAAAAATGTAAATGTACATACAGTGAACAAAGGAAGACTTGCTATGTTGAATTTCAGTTCAAGTGGCTAATCAGGTATATGGCTAAAGTAGAGGATTTAAATAAACAGAGAATGAGCAGGTAATAAGTTATTGTCTACACCTTTTAATTTAAGCCTCTTTTAACAAAGCATGAAAACAAATTAATATATAATGGCAAGATAACAAGATAATATTAAGAATATCATAGCCACAAATTATTATGTTGGGGCCTCCAATTGTGTAAATTCACACAGGTTGCAACACCAGTGACACCAGTATGTTTTTATGCATCATTCAAAGATAAATGAAATAAATGTTCCCATGGTCACAATGGTTTAATTTATTTGATGTCTACAGAGCTGCTGGCTATTTTTTGTTTATAAGGTGTGGCCAGGAATTAATATATGGAGGCCATAAGTTTTTATGCAATATTTTGATCAAGTTCAATCTTGGACAATGGAGTAACTAGCAGTGCTAGTTGCAAGATAAATAAGCTATTTACCATTTTATCTCACTTTTAGTTAAAAAAAAAAAAAAGAGATTTTCTTGCCTGTTCCTGGGTGAAGGACAAAGTACAATTAGAATTAAGTGAAAGTATAGATAATGAATGAAAGTCTTACTCAAGTAAGGAAAGAAGTATAGCCACAAATTTACGTCATTGCAAAAAAAATTAAAAAAAATTATTAAAAGTAGTATTAGTAAATGTTTTTAACTGGAATTTTAAAACATTTAGATTTTTGTTTTTGTTGTACTTAGTTTTGAAGGAAAAGTTTATTTATAATATTTACCATTAACTAAAACTGTTAGCTGCTGGAACTGATGCTTGGCATTGTCAAAGAAGCACTGCCTAATAAAGCCAGATAAGGTTAGCAAATTTTCAAAACCTTCCTCAACATGCAATTAGATGGAGTTCATGTCTTCTAGAAAGGCTAAAGTGACATCTTATCTTAGACGAGTCTAGGCTTACTCCATCATATTAAAACATTTTATAGTAATGGGGATTTATAGTAGGGGGACTCATCCATATAGTACGCAGGATATACATAGATAGTTATAGCACTAAGCACGTTATGTAACATGAGATGTCTTTTTTTCAACACTGATGAATTGCATTGGATGCTAAATTTAAATGATTGGACCCCAAACTAACCAGTCTGCATGACTGAAAGCACAACCATTGATTTATGTAAGCTGGAAAATTTAATTGACATTTTCAGTATTTGAAATTCCTTAAAAAAAATCTATTTCACTTGCATCCTGTTTCCTCACCTACAAGATGTGTTACACTTTTTTCGTCGTTTTAGCACGTCTGTAATGAGTGGTGGTGTAAAAATGTAGTGAGCTTCGGTACAAGAACACATCACTGGATTTATCCCTGCTGACTGCGGAAGAGTTGGCATCATTTAGGGAGCTTAACTTTGATCCATCTCAGCCAGTCGATGCTTTCTTTCAGGAATCTTCTATCTGTCTCTTTCACCCACATGAGGCCACCAATGTACAGATCAATTGTTGCATTTCTCTCTCCCCCTCCCTTCAAAGTCAGAAGGAGTTATTGCTAATTCAATGGAGGGAGAGAGAGACAGGTTCTCACGTTCCTCTGGGGATTCTCTCTTCATCTTGCTGCATGCTGCAATCACAGCTGAGGAATCGCAATAATTACATCGCAGACAAAACAGGCAAATGGCTCGACCAGCGAACAATGGAATATTCCATAAAAGGAAGTTGAAAAAAAGACAGAAAAAAAATCTATCTATCTATCTATCTATCTATCTATCTATCTATCTATCTATCTATCTATAATTTAATTCATTTTGAGCATATGGAATGGGCAAATTAAATAAAATTAAATGTAAATAAACAATTAAACAAAGTTTAAATAAAAGCCTCACACTGAGCCATAAAATATATACAATGCATTACTATAATACATATCTGTATTTGACAATAATATATATGTATATATATATAGGGGGGCACGGTGGCTTGTTGGCTAGCATGTTTGCCTCACACCTCCAGTGTCTTGGGGTCGAGTCTTGCTCCCGCTCACTGTGTGGAGTTTTGGAGATGGACACACTACGGACAATTTAGAGATGCCAATCAACCTACAGTGCATGTCTTTGGACCGGAGGAGAAAATTGGAGTACCCGAAGGAAACCCCCAAGGCACGGGGAGAACATGCAAACTCCACACACATGGTGGAGGCGGGAATTGAACCCACCAACCCTGGAGGTGTGAGGCAAACGTGCTAACCACCAAGCCACTGTCCCCGCCTAAAAACCATCTATGAATTTGTAATAATTTGTTCATTTCTTTGATTCTTCATTTAGCTATACACTGGTCATAACATTATATGCACTGGCAGGTGAAGTGAATAACACTGATTATCTCCTGATCATGGCACCTGTTAGGGGGTGGGATATATTAGGCAGCAAGTGAACATTTTGTCCTCAAAGTTAGAAGCAGGAAAAATGGGCAAGCGTAAGGATTTGAGCGAGTTTGACAAGGGCCAAATTGTGATGGCTATACAACTGGATCAGAGCATCTCCAAAACTGCAGCTCTTGTTGGCTGTTCCCGGTCTACAGTGGTCAGTATCCATCAAAATTGGTCCAAAGAAGGAACAGTGCTGAACCGGTGACAGGGTCATGGGCGGCCAAGGCTCATTGATGCATGTGGGGAGCGAAGGCTGGACCGTGTGGTCCGATCCAACAGACGAGTTACTGTTGCTCAAATTGCTGAAGAAGTTAATGCTGGTTCTGATAGAAAGGTGTCAGAATATACAGTGCATCACAGTTTGTTGTGTATGGGGCAGCATAGCTGCAGACCAGTCAGGGTGCCCAGGCTGACCCATGTGCACCACCTAAAGCGCCAACAATGGGTACATGAGCATCAGAACTGGGCCATGGAGCAATGGAAGAAGGTGGCCTGGTCTAATGAGTCACGTTTTCTTTTACAACACATGGATGGCTGGGTGCTTGCTTACCTTTGGAACGCATGGCACCAGGATGCACTCTGGGAAGAAGGCAAGATTGCGGAGGCAGTGACATGCTTTGGGAAATGTTCTGCTAGGAAACCTTGGGTCCTGCCATGCATGTGGATGTTTCTTTGACATGTACCACCTACCTAAGCACTGTCGCAGACCATGTACACCCTTTCATGGAAACGGTATTCCCTGATGGCTGTGACCTATTTCAGCAGGAAAGCAAATCAAAAATGGTTTAGGAGTGGTTTGGTGAGCACAACAGCCAATCCAATCGAGCATCTGTGGGATGTGCTGAACAAACAAGTCCGATCCATGGAGGCCCCACCTCACAACTTACAGGACTTAAAGGATCTGCTGCCAACATCTTGGTGCCAGATAAAACAGCACACCTTCAGGGATATAGTGGACTCCATGCCTCGATGGGTCAGGGCTGTTTTGGCAGCAAAAGAAGTGCCAACACAATATTAGGTAGGTGGTCATAATGTTATGCCTGATTGGTGTATATACAGTGGTGTGAAAAAGTGTTGGCCCCCTTCCTGATTTCTTATTTTTTTGCATGTTTGTCACACTTTAATGTTTCAGATAATCAAACACATTTAAATATTAGTCAAAGATAACACAAGTAAACACATCATGCAGTTTTTAAATGAAGGTTTTTATTATTAAGGGAAAACAAAATCCAAAACTACATGGCCCTGTGTGAAAAAGTGTTTGCCCCCTAAGCCTAATAACTGGTTGTTCCACCCTTAGCAGCAACAACTACAATCAAGCGTTTTCGATAACTTGCAATGAGTCTGTTACAGCGCTGTGGAGGAATTTTGGCCCACTCATCTTTGCAGAATTGTTGTAATTCAGCCACATTGGAGGGTTTTCGAGCATGAACCACCTTTTTAAGGTCATGCCACAGCATCTCAATGGGATTGAGGTCAGGACTTTGACTAGTCCACTCCAAAGTCTTCATTTTGTTTTTCTTCAGCCATTCAGAGGTGGACTTGCTGGTGTGTTTTGGATCAGAATTGAATAGTCTAGCAAGCACTCATTAAAATTTAGCAGACATTCCAGTGTTGCTAACTTATTTTCAGGTGGAACGTATCCCTGAATCTAATGCATGCTAAAAGGAGCCAAATGACACAATTGGCTAATTTGCATATTCATGAAATCCGTATTTGCATATTGAAACGTGTTTCGTGAAAAAGAACATAAATTGTAATCGTGGATTATTTTTGTATAACAGGATAAACAAAGTTTTGTTGCTTTGTTTTTTTTACTTTTACACATATGATAATTGTGCTGATATGGTAATTGTTGGTTTGGATGTAAACCCAGAATGCAGCAGGAGCAGAAACCAAGTATTTTTTTTTATTATTATTATTTATTATTATGTTTTTTGTTTTTGTTTTTTACTCTTCCTAAAGCCTCCATCAATGGAATAGGGTTTAAATGCTTAGTAATTTAGGAGATCGATTGGGATGGAAAAGACGTCTCTTTTTAAAATGGACTCTGCGATGCAGTGTAATACAACACTGTAATATCATTATAATGGATTCTTGGCTAATATAGAGACATTAGCCATTCAGAATCTCAATTATTTCTTGGAGAAATCAGCTGTGAATGAATCTGACAGACTTCAGAATGCTATAAATCAACACCGTCCTTTTTTTTCTATCTCTGTATCAATATTTATCCATCTTAGTAAACCATATGCAAGCTGTTTGGGGCTTTGCAATTTTTTTCCTTTCTATATAATCCAAAGATCTATGAGTTTCCTTCAGATGAGCCTTATTTGACAATTCACAACTGATAAAATAAAATATTTCAGCTGAAATTTTGCTTGGCTGGGAGATATTCATGAATCAAGCCTGTTATTACATCAGGAATCTGTGCTGAAGTTTTACCAGAAGCCATTGTCCTACATGGCTCAAGTGTTGTGTAGTGTATGAAAAAGTATTTCAGTGCTTTTTCATAAAGTTTATTTCCTTGTCTGGCTTCCTGGCTTATGGGAAACAAATGCCTGTAATACACCTATTTGAAATGTTCCTGGTGGCTCGATCGATATTGAAGATGAAATCGCTCCCCTTTAAATCGGGCCTTGGAGATATGTATGTGATACAAATGGCCCACTGATAGCAGCTTATTACATACCAGCTGAGGACATTCTCCAAATGTATTCCTCATTCTTAACCTTGCTCTGACAAGCTCATTTGGAGGAGAGGGCAAGGGTTTAAAGAAGAAGCTTCTTCAAGCAATAATATTAAGATATTAGTTATGTAAGTATGCTATGTTGTGTGACTGCTTTCCAAAATGTTTCGCTAAAATCAAATCATTCAGTTATGCTCAGTTTCTTTCTTAGACTATACCTACTGCAAGTACTTTTTCTTTTCCAAAACAAACTGTAGAACAGGTTTATGCAGAGGAATATTACATATACACCATATAGTCAAAGGTTCGTGGACAGCTGACCATCACACCCATATGCAGTTCTTCCAAAAGCTGTTGGAACCATATAGTTGTCTAGGATGACCTTGTATGCTACAGCATTACAAGTACCCAATACTAGAACTAAGAGGCCCAAACCTGTTCTAGCATAACAATAAAAATGTAAGGTCCAAGAAGTCATGGTTTGCCAAGGTTGGTGTGGAAGAACTCAAGTTTTCTGACCTCAACCGCTGACTGCACCCCAGGCCTCCTCGTCTGACATCAGTGACTGACCTCATTAATGCTCTTGTGGCTGAATGAGCAAATCCCTACAGCCATGCTCCACCATCTAGTGGAAAGCCATCCCAGAAAAGTGGATTCAAACTTATTCAACCAGGAAAGGAAGGGGCTATAAATGTGGAATGGGATTTTTTAATGGTCAGATGCCAACAGCTTCTGGCTATATACTGTACACCGATCAGGCATATCATTATTACAACCTGCCTAAAATTGTGTTGGTCTCCCTTTTGCTGCCAAAACAGCCCTGACCCATCGAGGCATGGACTCCAATAGATCCCTGAAGGTGTGCTGTGGTATCTGGCACCAAGATGTTAGCTGCAGATCCTTTATGTCCTGTAAGTTGCGAGGTGGGGCCTCCATACATCAGACTTGTTTGTTCAGCACAACCCACAGATGCTCAATTGGCTTGAGATCTGGGGAATTTGGAGGCCAAGTCAACACCTCAAACTCGTTGTTGTGCTCATCAAATCATTCCTGAACCATTTTTGCTTTGTGGCACGATGCATTATCCTGCTGAAAGAGGCCACAGTCATCAGGGAAAACTGTTTCCATGAAAGGGTGTACATGGTCTGCAACAATGCTTAGATAGGTGGTACATGTTAAAGTAACATCCACATGGAGGCAGGACCCAAGGCTTCCAAGCAGAACATTGTCCAAAGCATGACACTGCCTCCACTGGCTTGCCTTCTTCCCATAGTTCATCCAGCTTCAATTTATTTATAGAGCACTTTTGAACAATATACATGGCAGCTTAAGATAATCCTTCCAGGGCAGTCCAAAGCGACAAGAGGGGGGAATATCCACTGGACTAGCATTAGTAGATCATCAAGATGAATCAAGTAACCAACAGCAGTCAAATAGTGTTTCTTAAAAAGTGTGTGTTAATGAAGTAGTGAGTTGTCAGGTTTGTTAAAAGCAGAAAAAACACATTAAAAATGCAGGACTGGTCTAGGCAAATCATAAATGAGGCAGTGGTAGCTTAAGTGGCTAAGGCTCTGGGTTGTTGACCGGAAGATCGGGGTTCAAGCCCCAGCACTGCCAAGCTGCCACCGTTGGGCTCTTGGGCAAGGACCCCCAACCCACCTTGCTCCAGGGGTGCTGCTTCATGGCTGACCCTTCACTGTGACCCCTAACCCCCAAGGATGAGATATGTGCAGAACAGATAGAATTTCACTGTGCAGTAATGTATATGTGACAAATAAACACAACTTAAATATCTAAATAAGTAAGTACAAAATAAGTAATCAGTATGATCACTGTGATGGCCCAGTGGCACGTACATACTGAACGAACAAAAAGATGTGCTTTCCATTACTTTCCAGTGCAAAAAGCTATTATGGGAACTTTGTCTAAGTAGAAAAAAGCAAGAAGAACAGCATAAGTGTTTGAGGCTGGAACCTGTACTAGAAAGAAAAAGTTTCAGTTAAAATACTGACCTTGAAACTTTAACACTCTTCTTGTTTACTTCATTATTAACTTTTTAATTTTTTTTCATTGTCTACCACTTATCAATCTATTCTCGGGTCACGGGGAGCCTGTGCCTGTGATCTCAGGCGTCATTGGGCATCAAGGCAGGATACACGCTGGACGGAGTGCCAACCCATCACAGGGCGCACACACACACACCCCTCATTCACTAGGGACAATTTAGAGATGCCAATCAACCTACCATGCATGTCTTTGGACTGTGGGAGGAAACCCAGAGGAAACCCCCGAGGCACGGGGAGAACATGCAAACTCCACACACACAGCGGAGGCAGGAATCGAACCCCCAACCCTGGAGGTGTGAGGCAAACGTGCTAACCACTAAGCCACCGTGCCCCCCTATTATTATTATTATTATTATTATTATTATTATTATTATTATTATTATTATTATTATTATTATTATTATTATTATTATTATTATTATTATTATTATTATTATTTTTTTATTATTATTATTATTATTATTATTAAGGAAAGGAAAACCTTCTATACCCAGGTTTCACTTGTAATGCATGTTAAAACCAACTGACCAGCTGTTTTTAAAATTCCAGAAGCTTGGGAATTCTTTGTTTATGCCAGTCAGGTGAATTCGGCTAAACAAGCCGTGGTGGAGGCATAGGGGAATTCTCCGAGCGGGAGTAAAGTCTATTTGACTTGGTAAACACTCGCTTGTGAGTCAGTGTTATGCATTTGGTCCTGGATGAGCTGCGAAAGATGAGCTGCAGTCAAAACTGGCACAGTTTGTGTGGAACCAGGTGTGGAGCGAATGAAAACAGAAGGGCGGCACTGATTAAACAGTTCTGCAGAAATTTGGATAACAGCTTGTTCAATTCCCCAACAACCGTTGTGAGGCCTGAGGTAGACGAGGAAATCAAAAGGAGAATGCAGTTCAAATGCAGTGCTGGATTTTGTGCCACCTGATACTCGCAATTTAAACCAAAGCACACATATGTAAGAAATTGAACCCAACGGAACATGCTGTGGTAGTAACGTAATCAACAATAGAATGATGAGCTGATTTATTTTTGAATGTTCCTACAATTTTGTTTGGGCTACATGATTAACCTTGAGGTGGGTGAGCTACAACTGCAGAGAAGGGTTCTACACTTTAAGATGAACCTAAGACTACACCACTGGTATTCACCAGTTACCCAAAAGTGGCTAGCTTAAGATTGTTTCCCAATGTTGCCTGTCTTTAACTGTCTAGTTCTGGTGAACCTATGCCTGTTCTTGGCTGAAAGGTGTGGAACCCCATGTGGTTATCTGCTGTTTTGTCCTACTAAAGTGGCCAGTAAGTGTTTCCAGCAAAATAAAACAACTAATTGCATTAATGGAATATTATTTCAAATTGCTATCACACTTGATGGACATCCATGAAAAGTGAAATGAAATAACTGTGCGTAATGTGCAGTAATAAAATCCCACCTAAACCTGCAGAATTTTCCCTGTCACAATAATGTTAATGTTTTTCTATTCCTTTCTCTAAACAGCATCAGCCTTTAGTCTCCAGGATGCTAGTAATAGATATTAGCCATAAAGGCCAGAAATCCTTTTTCTCATCCCAGCTAATGTGCAGAAATGATTTTATATGATTCTTTGGTGTACTAAATGTCCAGACCTTGCATAACCCAACTTCAAACAGAAAATAACCTGATGTCATTTGGGAGAGAAGTGGGTATTAGAGCTAGACATAATATGTGTTTGTAATCACTTGAAATCAAGCTCTTGAAAGATTTGTGTTGGCAAAGAACTGTTTTGAATTTCCACGAGTATGTACAAAATGGGGGGATGGTTAGCATGTTTGCCTCACACCTTCAGGGTTGGGGGTTCGATTCCCGCCTCCGCCACGTGTGTGTGGAGTTTGCATGTTCTCCCCGTGCCTCGGGGGTTTCCTCCGGGTACTCTGGTTTCCTCCCCCAGTCCAAAGACATGCATTGTAGGTTGATTGGCATCTCTAAATTGTCCGTAGTGTGTGATTGTGTGAGTGAATGAGAGTGTATGAGTGTGTGTGCCCTGCGATGGGTTGGCACTCCGTCCAGGGTGTATCCTGCCTTGATGCCCAATGACGCCTGAGATGGGCACAGGCTCCCCGTGACCCGAGAATAGATCGGATAAGCGGTAGACAATGAATGAATGTACAAAATGATAAGGTGTTAATCCTAGCTCCCATTGGCTAGTTTTCTGTTAAGTACTCACATGCAAAGAACATAAACAAGGACGCTTGCTTCTAATAATAATTTTTAAAAATTCTATTTAAAAATATATCAGATTAAAATGTGCATCCAGTGAATAAAACACTAAAATCAAAAAGTCAAAATTTGTAAAAACAAGGACTCTTCCCATCTAAACAAATAACTCGAGATCTCACTGCGTCTCAAATGGCATGTACTTATTAAACATTCATTTGTGGGATTCTCACTAATGAATCCATGTCAACAATGAATAATGGATTATATTCTGTTTACAGAGGTCTACCACTTTCATAATCACCAAATCGTGCCACAGAACTAATTAAATTACGATTGTGGTTCCATCTGAGATGTATTAGTGGGTGGTTTTTGGCTGCTGGTTTTTGAGTCCTCAGCCTGTTGGAATAATTCCAGTATTGTCACAAGACACATATACCAATTTGCATTTAGGAGATAAAGCACACCACATGTCTGAGGTATGATGAACACCCAGACCTGAATTTACTGAAATGCTCACACTGAAGTTAGAAGCAGGAGTATATGGATATTACATGACAAGCAATAAAGATATGCTGATATAGATGCAATAAAGCAATAACTGTGTCTTCACCATGTCGTCCTAACTTACCTTGAGTGCCTTTAGTATGCAGCATTAACAGGTGCCATGATGAGGAGATATTCAGTATTATTCACTGTCAGTGATCATAATGTTATCCCTAATCAATATATATATCGATTAGGGATAACATTATAACCACTGACAGTGAATAATACTGAATATCTCCTCATCATGGCACCTGTTAGTGGGTGGGATATATTAGGCAGCAAGTGAACATTCTGTCCTCAAAGTTGATGTGTTAGAAACAGGAAAAATGGGCAAGTGGATTTAAGTGGATTTAAGGGCCAAATTGTGATGGCTAGACCACTGGATCAGAGCGTCTCCAAAACTGCAGCTCTTGTGGGGTGTTCCCGGTCTGCAGTGGTCAGTATCTATAAAATGTGGTCCAAGGAATGAACAGTGGTGAACCAGAGACAGGGTCATGGGTGGACATGGCTCACTGATGCACGTGGGGAGAGAAGGCTGGCCCGTGTGATCCGATCCAACAGACGAGATACTGTTGCTCACATTGCTGAAGAAGTTAATGCTGGTTTTAGAAAAGTGTCAGAATACACAGAGCATGGCAGTTTGTTGCTTTTGGCGGCAAAAGGGGGACCAACACAATATTAGGCAGGTGGTCATAATGTTATGCCTGGTCGGTGAGTTTTTATATGATTGATTAGAATTCTTTGGGGTTTTTTTAGGGAATATCATGGGGTACTTTGCCATTAGTAGAGGTACGTTTGTGTACGTTAAATCACATTTTAATATAGCTTCAAACACTTTTCTCTCTAGACTAATCTGTTGCCAAATTTCTCACTATATATTATAAGCATGGTTTTACCAGGGTCATGGGCTTTCTTAAAGGAGTTTAATATAGAACACGCCGGAAGATTAGGGCATTTTAAGGGTACTCATTTATTAGCCCATTTTCTGATGAAGTGCACTTAATGAGCAGTGAACAGTGAGGAACTGTGCTCTTCCTCTAATAGCCTCAAGAATGAAATGGGCCCTAAGCCACTTCTCACACCTTCTGCACCAAAAAAAAAAAAAGTGAAATATTCAGTAGCAAACCATAAATCATGTACCAAACACAGCCGAGATGATGTTCAGTATAATTTTTTTGCAGTATCCAATATACTAATTATGGCAAGGTTCTTAACAACATGTCTGTGTTCCTCAGAAGTTCTTCTCTGTGAGAAGATGTGCATCAAGGATGTTCATCAAATATGAAAGAATACTTGCAAACCCTTTACTAGCAAGCTGGAGAAAAGCTTCAAATCATATGCTTCACTGAGTTGTGACTGAAATGTGAACTTTCATAGTACTTTTTTTTTTTTTTTTTTTTTTTTAATCAAACTTCCTATGGATTTTCCAAATGCAAGATATAATTTTGTTGTAGTGGGCTGACAGACCCAAGGTCGATATAAAGCTGTGGAAGGTTGCATGTATTGAAGACAAGGCAGCTGGCCTGTGAAGATAAAACTCCTTATCCTTATATAACATATCCTTATCTAGAAATATGATTATAAATAAACTCTCCAGTGGACAGTGTCCTATCCAGAGGTCTCCTTTATTCATTCATTTTCCTTCCATGTTATCTGCTATGGTCAGCCCAGACACAGTTTCTGACTCCTCCTGGAGACCCGCAGTTCCTTCCAAGCCAGATTCTGTGAGATTCGGTGAGTTCTGATAGAAAGGTGTCAGAATACACAGTACATCACAGTTTATTGCATTTTGGCAGCAAAAGGGGGACGAACACGATATTAGTCATAATGTTATGCCTGTTCGGTATAAATGTGAGGATTTGAGGCCATTCAGCTACAACTGCATTACTGCCATTGGGTGTTGGGTGAGAAGTCGGTATTGAGTTCCAATTTATTCCAGAGGTGTTCAATTGGGTTGAGGTCAGGGATCTGAGCTGGACACTTGAGTTCGTCCACGGAAACCATGTAGTTGTGCACAGAGCAGTGATTGGACTAGGTGCCGTAGTTCCGATGAAGAAGAAGTGGGTATGAGCCAAGTATGGGTATGCTTTGTCCATATAATGTATAATCTTTCCAGCATGTCCTGTGATTCCACTAGGGTCCGTGTCCATGTGGCACACCTACTACAGCTCTAGCAAGAGCCATGAAAGGTACTGGGACCCTACTCTTGAGCCAGGCCCTGGGGGTGGTGTTTGCAGGCTCAGCCCAAAATGTTGAACTGTTTTGTAGGATGGAGGATGTCAGTCAGAAGGAAATTCTATCTACACACTCTGCCCTGCATGCTTTTATAAGTTATGTATGAGTTCTAACAATTTTGAAATAATGTCTGTCTATCCAACCACTCACGCCCAACTAAATCACTGATTTAACGCATCACATCTGCCAAGCTGCCGCTTTTCCCAGCAGACATCTTTTAAATCATCATAACGTCTGTCTCAGAGGAGCCAAAAAAGAGAATGTAATGTCCATTAGGGAAATCAAGAATGAAGGCATCATTAGTGAAATGTTCCTAGCCTAGGAAGAGACGTCCACGAGCGGCATCTAATCAACACCACAACATTTACAATAAGCATGACGTCTGTCGAAATATGAAATATTGTGTGTACGAGCATTGCGGCACGGTGGCTTGGTGGCTAGCACGTTTGCCTCACGCCTCCAGGGTTGGGGGTTCGATTCCTGCCTCGGGGGTTTCCTCCCCCGGTCCAAAGACATGTATTGTAGGTTAATTGGCACTTCTAAATTGTCTGTAGCATGTGATGTGTGTGATTGGGCCCTGCGATAGACTAGCATCCTGTCCAGGGTTTACCCTGCCTTGTGCCTGGAGTCCCCTGGGATAGGCTCCAGGTTCCCTATGACCCAGTAGTAGGATAAGCAGAACGAACATGGATGGATGTTAACACTGAGAAGTAGGCCACCGATTTACTAAAGACTAAGATTGTATCTCCTATCAAATGTATTAGAGAATAATTTCATCTCTCTAATTTAATGTAATTTTTACAATGAATAATAGGACGTGTGATTTATATGATCTTTTTTTTTGCTTGTACTTTTGATTTTTTTTAAAAGAATCATCTAGAGCATGTTAGGCATTAGAAGTCACGTAATGCTGAGCTGCACCATACTCTACTTACTCTAAAAAAAAAAAAACAACCTCCTGTGCTGTGATACCATCCATTAAAACCTCATTTTGCTTGTTTTCTATCACCGCTGTTGTTCTGCCGAGTAAACTTAAACGTCAGCTAGCCAGAAAACGCTACATGCCTCACCTGGGAGCTGAGATGAGCGGCGGGAAAGAAAATCCATATTTCATTTGAGTGCCTTAAACGTTTGTGTGGCCAGCAGGCTGGGGGGAGTCATTATGCTGCACCTCATTGGAGAAAAAGAAGGCAAGAATGGAGGGGAAGAGGGAGCAAAAGGAGCGTGCGAACACACGCAGAGGGCCGAGTTAGGAATATCGATCCTCTTTCAGGGAAGCACTGTGCTGGGAGCCAGTGATTTGTTGAGTGTGTGTGTGTGTGTGTGTGGGAAGGGATGTTGGTGATTGCTAATTCAGATTAAACCTCTTCAGTCAATAACCCCAAGCTGAAGGGTGACGATCACCTGCAGAGGCTGTTTACGATGTCACCTCAAGCGTCCTCGTTCGGTGCTAATCAATGACGATGGCTTTTTAGAAAAGTGTCAGTCAATGATAATCTGATTTTTTTTTTTGGTCAGGTTTGCAAACCAGATGCATTACCGCCATGCTGCGCTGGACTGTAATTAGAAAATGACGATACAATTGAACCGATGCATTCAGTACAGCTTTACGGTTAGCACATTACTGTAAACACCTTCAAATCCGATACGTGACAAATGGAGTGTCCTTCAGTGCGAATGTCAAGTCACATCCAGGTGTTTGCTTTTCAAAGGTGTGGTTTAATGTACTCAATTTAAGGGCTTTTCGTTATTTTCTTATACATGTCCCATGATGTATCACGATGTCTACCAATCCACAATCAGTATTTCTGCAAATCACAGACTTTCCTGAGCTTCAAAGTTTCTCTTAGTTTTCGCCAAAAAGAAATGTTTCACTCTGGCACAGAACTATGCAACAGCTTGATCAATGTGTGACATTCACTGTGTGAGGAAATCACATTTAGGTCACGGTCACGTTTGCTTTTTTTTTTTTTTTTCCCAGACACTGAGCCATTTGAGCCTCGAGTTTGGCATGATTGATGAAGTGTAAAAAATATTTTTGAGTCCAGGAGTCATCCAGAGAACTGATCCCCGGTCCTCTTGCAAACGGTGGTCTGGGGTTCACTTCAACAGAAGCCACAATCAGGACTGCATGGGAAGTAAACGTGATTGGTTCAACTTGTCACATTACTTCCCGTTTCTACTTTTATCATTCCGTGCATATAGAACACAGATGTCTGTATTTGGATAGCAGCATTATGAAAATGCCAAACAAGTCCCAAAGAGCAAGGCCAGTTGTGCCTGTTAAGACATATGCAAAACAGGCCTGTGAGATAAAACCAGTATTGTCAGCTTACAATTTTGCATAGTCTGTGATTCCATTTGTACTCTTGTTAATGATTCACAGGCTTTTTTTAGTGGTACGTCTCTGTCTACGGCGTTCTCTAGCAGCTTTGTGCATGACATGGCATGTAAAGCATCATCTGTTTGCTTTATAATTATGCCACATTATAAACAGAAGCCAAGGAAAGGCTTTTAGACTTCTGGGCATAAATTTCAATAGGATTGAAACTCGATCTACAGATTATTGGGTGAAGCATCAGCCATGAGCATTTTTTCTTGCTCCTAGCCAAATTATTTACAGCATAACTAGCCATTTAATGCAGAACAAGATAAAGGTACACTATATGGTCAAAGGTTTGTGGACGCCTAACCATATGTTGTTCTTCCCCAAAGTTGGGAGCACATAATTGTATGGATTGTCTATGTATGCAGTAGCAATACAGACTCCTTTCACTGGAACTAAGAGGCCCAAACCTTTTCCACCATGACAGTGCCTCTGAGCCCAGAGCATAGTCATTAAGTTTACCAAGGTTTGGAGTGGAAATACATGAGTGACCTACATCTCAACCCCACTGAACAACCAATGGAATGGAACACCAATGGGCAAAGTTTTTCCAGTGAAGTGGAGGGCCATATAACTAATCTAATAACAAATGGATCCTTCTTCTGACCTTGACTGTTTTCAACATGATTGTGTACCTGGTGCTTTTTGGACTGACACATGAGAATGTGTGAGAACCGTTTCTCAGACTTTACCAACCTTCACCTTGCTCCTAATGCATTGCAGAGTCAGAAGCCCTGTGTAACTAATATAGAGAACAGACCTCATGACTGAAGGAAATGATTTCATGCTATGTATGAAGTCATACGTCTCGCACTTTGGGTATTCCTGTTCTACTACATCGTTTTGGCTATGACTTTATGCGTTCAGAAAATGCTACGGCCAGACCTGGCTAAGTGAGCATTAGTACTGATTTTTCACCATTGACGGTCAGGCCTGATTAATCAACTGAAAACCAATTTTTTACTCGCTAGATAGACCACTTTATTTGAGAAGCATACACACAGCGATTCATATATCATGTGCTGGATTGGCTAATTAGGTGTGAGGGATATTTGGCTCACGGATCTGGGCTAGTGCAAGATTCCCTAGAGAGATCATGCTACACAAGATTGCACAATGCACAAGGCAACAGACGGAGAGTCTGAGGAAACGCAATGGGGCGTTACGATGGAGAGACAGACCCCGCAACGAATACATACAATTACCTCGAAACGTTTTAGTCTAATATAGTTTCTTTCTTAATTTATTTACTTAATTTAGTAATTAAAGGCAATATTTAATTAAAGGAAAAATTCCCACTTGCGTAATATTTGTAGCTTTGCAAGAGTGCGATTTTCTGTATGTTTATTAAACAGTTATGGAAGAAGCTTCCAGTGCCAGGGATACAAAAATAATCCTGTTCCACCTCGTGAAAACGTTTTAAACGGATTTTCAGGTGTTTTTCATTTTCTCTGTAACAAGCGGCATTTTGTTTGCATTACAAATGTCAAGAAATATTGTACATTGTCGGTTATTATGCGTTCACATCATAAAGTTTCCTTTCTTTTCTTGTCAGTCTGCTTTAAACCGGTGTAGCCTTCCACTGCAATAAATGACATCTTAGCAAATATATGTTAAAACATGTTTTCCATTTTCTTAATGTAAAAAAGATCATCTTGTGCATTTTAGACTTTGATTTCAAGAAAGAAACCAAATTATCTGCCAATAGAATGTCTTATAATAAGAAATAGCAGATAAATCTGACTAGATTCAAGATATCACTTGGTATGACGTGCCATTGAGTGCCATTGAGCTCTGTATATGTAACTTTTCAATTTATTTTTTATCATTTTTTTTTCAGGCAGCAAGCACATTCTTTGCTAACAGGCTGTACTTTGCCGTTCAATAAATAAACAACAGGGTTGAGTGTCTTTTTAGCCCAGAATTAGCAAACGTACAAAATGGACTTTAGAAGTTGCAGCAGAACTCCTGCTGGAGAAAGCCCCCTGAAACATTATCACAATTATTACACGTGTAATCTAAACACACAGTGCCACCTAGCGCTTAATATCAGTTCTCAATGCTACACTTCAGAGAATGTACGCATAGCGGCTTTAGTGAGGGATATGGGATTGAAATATTGGTACAAAAAATCTGCTGAGATCATTTGTCTGATCTAAAAACAGCAACAATACAATCAATACCATGACAGAAATGGGCTAATTTGATTAGACAGACATGGCTAATCCTTGGCAAATCACTCATATATGTTCAAATTGACTAAAATGTCAGCAGTCTGTTTTTGTTTTTTTTTTTCTTCTGTCATTCTTTCCTGTCTCTATACTTGAAGTTTCATACTTGAAGTACATTTAAGGATTACAACTTTTTACCAGAGATGACTACCGGCACTTTTACTCGAGTAAATAATTTTAGTACTTTTAGCATCTCTGACATGGGTAACAATACTAACGCTGGAAGAAAGCTATATAAAATCTTTTAGAGAAACTCAGCTTCCTGTGTTACTGAGAAACCACAAAGCCTTCCATCCTGAATTCTTTCCCATATCACAAAACCTCACTCTTTTTTGACTGTTCTAAAGTTCTTGTACTGGAGACTCCTTCCAAAACTCAAGTAAACTTCACCTCACAGAAAACATACTGCCAATTACACTCTTTTTATTTTACCCACCATACGAGTCCTTGTTGCTATAGAAAGATAATAAACTTAATTGATTGCTAGATCCTCTGAATTCTTTAGGATGGGCCTTTCAATTAAGGATATAAAGAGTTTCGGAAACATCGTTTTTTAATCCCTTCTGCATCCAATATTCTAATAGTGGCAGAATTGCGTGTAAATCGAGGCAGAAGTCAAGAAGTTCAGATAAACAGCAGCAGTCCAGCTGGCAACTGAACTGAAGCCACACTCATAGATTTCATTTGCTTTCCCTGCCCCTTCCTTCCCACTGAGGTGCCAGGCGTCGGGCACAGGTGGCACTGGTGGCTTCTTGGTCCAGTTAGATAGATCAAAGCCACGCCAAGGCACTGAGGGAGAGGGATAGAGAGTGAGAGAGATGGCAGATGTGCCCATTGGTCATTATTATTGGTGCTCCGTTTAATCTGTCTGCGGAGTGAGCGATGGCTGACCGCTGCCATCTGGACAGAGAGAGACAGACGGCCACACACACACACACACACACACACAAACACAGCGCTGACACCCTAGAGATACCATCTTCCCCAGCAACAGGAGGGACGCCCACTTTCTCTCCTAAATCCAATCTCTCGTAAACTGCTTTCGCTTTGTCTATGATGTATTCTTCCTTTGGTCTGATATATCTTTTTTGAGGGGAAAAAAAGAGGTAAAAAGAGCATTCTAAAAGTCCACCTTTGTGTACATGTCAAACAAATTCTGCCTTTGTATAACAAAAGCTGCTTTTCTACTGAATTTTCTAAAGTGTAGCTGCTAAACTGGCTTCTATACACTTTAATGCCACAATTCTTCAGTCGGATTGGTCAGAAGGTGTCGAGTAATTTGCTAAAACAGCAGCTTCGACAGTTGTGGACGCTATTGCACTATCCCTATGTGCACTTGTTGAAAATGCTTTAATGGACAGTCATTCACAGGACATTGTATGGTGGATGTTCGACATAAACCCATTGTAAAACAGGTTACAAATGCTGTAACTTCTTGGTAGCGCGACTAGTTTTGATTAACATCTAGAGAGGAGAATTAAAAAAGGCTAGTGAAGGAACGACTGTTTAGAGCTGCTGTGGCACAAGTGATAACACTTGACTGGGGTTTCACGACATTAACTGTAATTAATAATTAATAAACGAATGCAAAATTTCCTGTCATTGATCATTTTTTCTTTCCCAGCCTTATGTAACCTTTTGGCCTCATATTTGGACCAAAACTCTTGAACTGCTGACCTGAAAAATGTTGCATAATATAATAATGCAGCCATTTGGCCTGAGAGCAGGCTGCATTCATAACCAGGAAGCTCAAACTCTCTCTCTCTCTCTCTCTCTCTCTCTCTCTCTCTCTCTCTCTCTCTCTCTCTCTCTCTCTCTCTCTCTCTCCCCTCTCTCTCTCTCTCTCTCTCTCTCTCTCTCTCTCTCTCTCTCTCTCTCTCTCTCTCATGCCTTCACTCGTAAATCTTGAGAGAGTTTTACAGTGAAAGCCAGAGAGAGAGAGAGGAGGAGGAAACAAAGACGAGACGGGCAGAAGGAGAAAAAAGAGAGAGAGAGACAGGATAAAGACAGACAGCACCAAGTCATTTACATGCAAATTCATCCAAAACATGAGGTCTAAAAAAGAAACGGCCAATAACGAGCAGACCGGCTGTATCATACAGAAATAAATGGTAGGTGCGTTGTCATGGTAACTATATGTAGAAAGAGAGAGAGAGAGACTGGATTCAGGCTACAACTATCATCTACATGCAAATGACTCTCTTTCTGGCTTTCGCAATTGATACTGAAACTTCTCGCCTTCACCACTTTCTATGAAGAGAAAAAACTTTTTGTTAACTTTCAGTCCAAAGAATTTCTGCACTAATAATGTGTTCATCTACCAGACCATCTGCCCTGAGATTTATCACAATTACAGTGAAGATTGTGCCACGATAATGGTTTGAATTTATAATCAGTCTACGCCGAACGGGGTGGGCAGCCATGCTCCGATTCAGCACAGACAGGTAGGAGAGATGCATAGCAGACCCTAGGAGAAAAGAGGCACGGGATATCTAAAGTTTACACCCCCTTTTACAAGTCGTAGGACTTTGTGACTTGGAATCAGAAGAGGATTCAAGAGAAGCCGTAATTATCAGGAAAGAAAAGAGGAATAAACACCACAGGGATCGCTGTTATAGGAAAAAAAAAATCAATGATGCAGTTACTGTTACCATCTAAAACTTCCAAAAACAGCAATTTGCCAATGATTTTTACATTTTGTTGTTTACTTTTATTCAACAGGCTGGAATGGGATGGAGGGGCACGGTGGCTTGGTGGTTAGCACTTTTGCCTCCGCCATGTGTGTGTGGAGTTTGCATGTTCTCCCTGTGCCTCGGGGGTTTCCTCCGGGTACTCCGGTTTCCTCCCCCAGTCCAAAGACATGCATTGTAGGTTGATTGGCATCTCTAAATTGTCTCTAGTGTGTGATTGTGTGAGTGAATGAGTGTGTGTGTGTGTGTGTGTGTGCCCTGTGATGGGTTGGCACTCCGTCCAGGGTGTATCCTGCCTTGATGCCCGATGACGCCTGAGATAGGCACAGGCTCCCCGTGACCCGAGAATAGATCGGATAAGCGGTACACAATGAATGAATGGAACTGGATAATCAATCAGAATCCTTTATCGATCCCCATCTTACAATCTAAGTAAAATAAAATATAAGAATTTAAAGATATATTCATAGTAAGTTAATAGTATGGAATACGATTATATTTGAATTAAAAAAAACATTTCTGATTTATTTTTTAACCCTTTGCTGAGCTGTTATCGTTATTTTGGTATGTTGTGCCTTTTATTATGCATCTTTTACCTGGTAATGTGAGGGGGGGAGGGTAAAAAGACTCCAGCACGTTGAAAAGAGTCTTGAAAAGTACCAATTTTTCCTCAGAAAGCATATGAGAATATGTAGATATTTGTGTTTGTGGATTTTTTTCAGAATTAGTACACCTTCATAGATCCTATGTAGTTTTATTTACACGAAGGTCCAATCGAGATCGTTTGTTGATGCATGGCGCCCCCGTGTGGCAGCAAATGGTCACATCTTATTGCAGAGAAAAAAAAAAAACAGGCAAGCCATAAATTTATTACATCTCTTTTATTAAAAAATAACTGACATCCCACAATTAACCGTCCATTATCCCAACAAACAAATTCGAGTGACTGAATGTTGTTTGCATTCACGGATTGATTAAAAACGATACAGTAGATCCAGAGGAGGAAAAAAAAACAAAAAACAGTGGCAAAATAAATGAAGAGACTTCTGCTCATCTTGTGAGGAATTTCTTAAATTTGATCAGACGTAGGGCAAAACATTCATCCTTTAATTTATAAAACATTATGACATTTCATTTTTGTGAGTTCAATAAATTAGCCTTTCCTATTGAACGATGATATAATTAAATGCATGTTACCATTCTCTCGCTTCAGCATGGAATTGTAAGAAAGAACAAGAGACGTCATGATTTTCTCACTCACCATAGGTCTCCTTTAAAGCACTGACTTAACAGGTACACACACACACACACACACACACACACTTTTGGGCAGGACTGGTCAGACTCGGTGATATTTGAGATCCAGCCATGTATATGCCTCAAATATATTTCCCACAAGTCCACAGTAATTTACTCTACACCCGTTTCCTCTTGGTCCTGCCCCGTTGCCCCATGCACACACAAATGAGAGGATTAATCATTCCATTCAAGTTTTTACAGCGCCAACATGGACCCCGCTCCAGGAGAATAGGCTTTTTTTTTTGTTTGTTTAAAAGGAAAACTGAGAGAGAGAAAAAAAAAAAAGACAACTCTTTAAACAGAGTCAGTCGTCCCTGTGTGCGGAAGGCAGTCCATTTACAGCTCTGTGTGCTTTTGTCCATCTGAAAAAATGAGAGACAGAGAGAGAGAGATGAGATGGCAGGTAAGTATTACATTGCAAAAGAAGAGATAAATAAGGTAAAAAAGTTGCACCAAGGAGTTTCCCTTTTTTTAATTGGTTCCAGGTAGAATGCTTTTCGATCCTTTGAGAACCATTCGACTAAGAAGCTACACCGATCAGGCATAACATTGTGACCACCTGCTTAATATTGTGTTGGTCCCCCTTTTGCTGCAAAACAGCCCTGACCCTTCGAGGCATGGACTCCACTAGATTCCTGAAGGTGTGCTGTGGTATCTGGCACCAAGATGTTTCCCTCCATGGGCCTCACTTCACAACTTTCAGGACTTTTGATAGATACTGACCACTGCAGACCGGGAACACCCCACAAGAGCTGCAGTTTTGGAGATGTTCTGATCCAGTGGTCTAGACATCACAATTTGGCGCTTCATCAAACTCGCTCAAATCCTTACGCTTGTCCATTTTTCCTGCTTCTAACACGTCAACTTTGAGGACAAAATGTTCACTTGCTGCCTAATATATCCCACCCACTAACAGGTGCCATGATGAGGAGATCATCAGTGTTATTCACTTCACCTCTCACTGCTCATAATGTTATAGCTGATCGGTGTCTAAAGATTGCGCTAAACAGACAAGCGAGACTTAAAAGCCAAGGGTGGTATTGGAAGATCCACTGATGGTTTATCGTCATTACGTGAGAGGCTGACTAGCAGAACAACAGAATCCAACTTTTAGCCTGCCACCGTCAAATAGGCACCATTTCACATAAACAAGAGTAACAAGTGAAACAAAGAAAAAGAAGCCGTGGAGGAGGAACAAACGAGGAGGAAAAAGGCACAATTAAGAGAAAGATTCAAGAAAGATATTGAGAAATGGAGAAAGAAACAGCAAAGTAAGAGAAACTGAGAGGCACTGAGAAGGTGTAGTGTGAATGAGAGAGAGAGAACTAAACAACAAAGTAAACAAAGAAGGTAAGAAGTGGGTGACGGTAGAGAGCGCTCACCTGTCTTTCTCTCCTGTGTGTGCTTTTCCCCTGAGTGACCTCCTTTCTCTCGGCCTTCCAGGAACTTGTTATAAATTCTCTTGATCTCCTGATCGTAATCCGTCCATTCAGCCACGATTCGGACCGCTGCCTGGAGTTTTGGCTCTTTAGTCTGCGGGTTGTTGCACTGCAATGCAAACATTCACCCGTTAATATGCAACAAAATGAGGAGTCTAATCGCCCACCTTGTTTTTAACCTGAGGGGGAAACGCTATTAAAAAACATGTTAATACTAACTGCATTTAAAATGCAAAGCTATTTTGATTAGCATTTCAATTCTGCGAGGCAGGTGGCTGAGTGAGACTTTTTTTTTTTATACATTTGGCCGATTCACGCATCCAGAGACTCGGGATTATGCACGTAACAATGCAGCTGGAAATGCACCCATGACGCATTTTAAATCCGATCATTTAAACCACGCTAGAGCATCATGACGCAAATCCGAGCCTTACAAAGGCTTAAGGTGAACTGGCATAAAGGTGATACTGTTAATGGCAGGATTTCTCATGCAACAATTATAAGCAAGAGGAAATAAAAATTTCTCTGGTAATTTACTAATTAATGAAAAGACAATGCAGGGAAAGATTAGAATAAAATAATTGATAAATTGACCAATGAGCCTAGGTACAAGGTTGTACCTTATAGTTTAAGTGTAATGGTTCGCCATAATTGCGCAATAAACCAGTTGAAATGCAAATGAGTGAATGACGCCCTGAGAGTACGGATGTTTTTGAAAAAATACATAGTAAGTACCAGGTCAATAGTCTTGGCCTTGGCTTTGGAGGCATCGTCACACCATGTCTCACACCACAGCCACTCCTGTGGCAGAGATTTGATGGGAACTTGATGGATCATGTTGTTTGGTAGATCCTGTGGTAGGGGAAAAAAAGTTAGCAACAAAACAAACATGAAAAGAACCCTAGAACCTGGCCACGTGTGAAAGCTAGTGTACACTGAGCTCTGGCAAAGCATGATTCCCATGCCAACACACACCTGGTCGAGGTTGGACAGACTGTTGGGATCCTGGCTCAGCCCTTGGTACTGTCCACGCAGTCGGTCTCCTGCAGCGATTTTCCTGAACTTCTTCAGATCCACCACATACAGTGCACTGGGGAGAGAGATGGAGACAAGACAAGCTTATTTCTATCTATTGTTATTTACAGAAAAATGGGTTAAAGAAGACAACAACAACAAAGTTCAGTGTGTTAGAAGAATCCACAAGTTGCTGATCAGATGTAAAGATGAACTTTTGAGCCATTTTTTAACCTCTGAAGAGTCACAAAGACACTGGAATCTAGCCATGGGGGTCACAGTCCAGTGACTTCTGTGCCGGTCCCAAGCCCAGATAAATGGAGAGGGTTGCGTCAGGAAGGGCATCCGGCGTAAAACATTGCCAAATTTAACCATGCGAATCGTCGGTACGAATTTCATACCGGATCGGTCGAGGCCCGGGTTAACAACGACCGCTACTGGAAGAAGTAGAGGAGGGAGGAGAGTGCACAGACAGAGAGAGAAGAGGAAAGGTAAGAGTGTAGGACTGAGAATAGGAACTCTGAATGTTGGTACTATGACAGGGAAAGGTAGAGAGCTGGCTGATATGATGGAGAGAAGGAAGGTGGATATACTGTGTGTACAGGAGACCAGGTGGAAGGGTAGCAAGGCTCGTAGTATAGGAGCAGGATTCAAGCTGTTTTATTATGGTGTGGATAGTAAGAGAAATGGGGTAGGTGTGGTCCTGAAGGAGGAGTTTGTGAGGAATGTTCTGGCGGTGAAGAGAGTGTCAGATGAGTCTGAAGTTAGAGATTGAAGGGGTGATGTTGAATGTTGTTAGTGGTTATGCCCCACAGGTAGGTTGTGAGATAGAGGAGAAAGAGAGACTCTGGAGTGAATTAGATGAGGTGATGGAGAGTATTCCCACGGGTGAGAGAGTGGTGATAGGAGCGGATTTTAATGGACATGTTGGTGAGGGGAACACGGGTGATGAGGAGGTGATGGGCAAGTTTGGAGTTAAGGAAAGGAACCTAGAAGGACAGATGGTAGTGGACTTTGCTAAGAGGATGGACATGGCTGTGATTAACATTTATTTTCAGAAGAGGGAGGAGCATAGAGTGACTTACAAGAGTGGAGGTAGGAGAACACAGGTAGACTACATCCTATGTAGAAGGGGCAATCTGAAAGAGATTAGTGACTGTAAAGTGGTAGTGGGAGAGAGTGTAGCCAGACAGCATAGGATGGTGGTGTGTAGGATGACTTTGATGGTCTGTAAGAAGAAGAGGTCAAAGATAGAGATAGAGAAGAAAACCAAGTGGTGGAAGCTGAAAAAAAAGGAATGTTGTGAAGAATTTAGACAGAAGTTGAGGCAGGCTCTGGGTGGGCAGGTAGTGCTGCCAGATGACTGGGAAACTACAGCAGAAGTGATCAGGGAGACAGGGAGAAAGGTGCTGGGTGTGTCATCTGGAAGGAGAAAAGAAGATAAGGAGACTTGGTGGTGGAATGAGGAAGTTTGTGAGCAGCAGTATGGCTTCATGCCCAGAAAGAGCACAACAGATGCAATCTTTGCTTTGAGAATTTTGATGCAGAAGTATAGGGATGGTCAGAGAGAGTTGCACTGTGTGTTTGTAGACTTGGAGAAAGCGTATGACAGGGTGCCAAGAGAAGAGCTGTGGTACTGTATGAGGAAGTCAGGAGTAGCAGAGAAGTATGTCAGAGTGGTGCAGGACATGTATGAGAGGAGCAGGACAGTGGTGAGGTGTGCTGTAGGTCAGACAGAGGAGTTCAAAGTGGAGGTGGGACTGCATCAGGGATCGGCTCTGAGCCCCTTCCTGTTTGCTATAGGGGATGGACCAGTTGTCAGAGGAGGTCAGACAGGAGTCTCCTTGGACAATGATGTTTGCAGATGACATTGTGATCTTTTAGTGAGAGCAGGGAGCAGGTGGAGGAAAACCTGGAGAGATGGAGGTTTGCGCTGGAGAGAAGAGGAATGAAAGTCAGTCGTAGTAAGACTGAGTACATGTGTGTGAATGAAAGGGAGGGAAGTGGAACAGTAAGGTTACAGGGTGAAGAGGTGAAGAAGGTACAGGAGTTTAAGTACTTGGGGTCAACAGTCCAGAGTAATGGAGAGTGTGGGAAAGAGGTAAAGAAGCGAGTGCAGGCAGGTTGGAATGGGTGGAGAAAGGTGTGGGGAGTTCTGTGTGATAGGAAAATATCAGCGAGAATCAAGGGGAAGGTGTACAGGACAGTGGTGAGACCGGCCATGCTGTATGGTTTAGAGACAGTGTCACTGAGGAAGAGACAGGAGTCAGAGCTAGAGGTAGCAGAGCTGAAGATGTTGAGGTTCTCTTTGGGAGTGACAAGATTGGACAGGATTAGGAACGAGTACATCAGAGGGACAGCTCATGTTGGACGTTTGGGGGGACAAAGTTAGGGAGGCCAGATTAAGATGGTTTGGACATGTTCAGAGGAGGGAGAGTGAGTATATTGGTAGGAGAATGTTGGACATGGAGCTGCCAGGCAGGAGACAAAGAGGAGGTATATGGATGGAATAAATGAGGATATGAAGCTAATGGGTGCAAGGGTTGAGGATAGGGATAGGTGGAGAGAGATGATTTCTGAAGGGAAAAGCCGAAAGAAGAAGAAGAAGTCACAAAGACACTGGAGACTCCTACCAACAATGCTAAGTTGACATCAGTTTTTCAATTTTCTTCATGCATCTTGTCAGTGATCAACTGTGCCACGTGAGGCCCTGCCTTCTAACCTGATGTGGTATTTGCGTGGTCCCAGGTGACTGGCCCAGTAGCCTGATTTCCAGAAGCGGTAGCCGTCCATCTCCCGGCGGCTCTCGCAGAACGGCGTGTAACCATATGGTGCCCCTTCCAGGTCCAAGTCGCGTAGCTCCTTTAGATCTGTGCGTACAATCTAGAGGATGGGGGGGGGGGGGGGGACCCTCAGTCATCAGTCAACTGATAAACAAGACTGTGTTAACTGTATCATTCACCCAGTCATGAGACATAAGGAATTTCTTACAACGCAACACTGCTGAATGCTTGATTCGGATTGGTTTCAAAGTATTAATTAATTATTTATTAATAGAAGCAAACACCTACAAATTCACACCAAAGCCCTAACTCATAATAATACAAGATGCTACAATGAATCCAATTGGGCTGTGGTGTGGGTTATTTTCCTGTATCTGCATTATTTAGGCATGTCTGCCATTTCTAGGTAAAAGAAATTAAAAAAACAAAAACAAACTTCAGTGCCTCCAGTTGAAGTTACAGAGTTTTGCCTTAAGGGGGCAGGAGCGTCCAAGTAATGCAATAACATTTCCGTGACATTTTAATTTTTTAAATCTCTAAAACAGAACAGTTTCATGTATATGCTCATCTCGTTTGAGTAATATCACACATGAATACTTCCTGCGATCACGTGCAACTCGGATGTGCTTTCTCCATCTATTATTCATCGCTCATTTTAGTTCTTACAGTAAACAAGCCAGTTAAATTAACGGTACCTGGTCAGCATCCACAAAGAGGAATTTATCCACGGCGAGCGGGAAGAGCACATCCAGGAAGAGGATCTTGTAGCCCCAGATGATACGCTGCTTCTCGGTTTGCTGATGGAGCCAGCGAGGCCACTTATACTGCACCAACTCGTACTGGAAGCCATATTCCTGAGCCATGTAGGGGATAAATTCCTGCCATGCAGAGAGACATTTAAACGCCATTATCACCAATTAAAGTGATATTAAGTACACACAATCTAGCACCAAGGATGTGTACTTTGCGTGATGCTTGTAGTTATAAAGTTCAGTTGCCATACGCACCTTAAAGGTCGGAGACAGATAGTTCTTCAGAAACCAGAACTTCACTGGCGTCTTAGTGTGTTTCAGCACAGACAGCATCATTATTCTTATAAAAAAATTAAAAAAAAGGAAAGAATTTTAGGTCAGATCATTTGCCTGGGCCAGTATAATATTTATCAAGCATAACATTTGAAGCTGACCCTAGATCAAGCCTCAAGCCTGCATAATTTAAGGCCGAGCAAGAAATCCATGAAAATGACCTTAAAGACGGAAAAGGAATAATGTCGGCGCTAATCAGATGCGACATGTCTAAAGATCACGGGCGGAAAAAACGGGAAGAAAGATAATTCTATAAAAAGATGTAATACTGACGGAAGCAAATGTCACTCTAAGGTGGTGCCATTTTCAAATATCACACAATGCCATCCTCAGATCAGCAAATGTAAAATCCATTCGCAAATCGACGGAGGAAATGGAGATGGCGGATGGCGGAGAAGTGAAAAATCTCGACGCGGAGTGAGTTTTACCTCAGGAACCTCTCGTACAAGTGTCCCGAAGCCACGGAGAAAATGTTGATGACGTCATCTTTCTCCTGCTTGGTTTCCTCCACTTTCTGGCTACCGGTGAATCCCCTGGAAGAGAGAATTGTTGAAAATATTTGAGAGCGCAGGCGATTACAAAAAAAACGGCTTAGGGAGCCTCTACCTGGTTAGGGACTGCCAGAATCCGGAGTCGTTCTCGCTGCTGCCGTCACTGAGGAGCTCCTCATTCATCATGTCTGGCTTTTTCTGCACCTGTACCGACACGGCGAGAGGGTTATAAAGGAAATTTAACATACGGGGTTCAGGGAATGCGAAATTGCATTTTAAAGCAGAACAACACGGACGAGTACGAGCGGTCTCGACGAAAGAATGAAAGCTGGTCTGTAAAATCTGATTACGGTTTGATCACCATATCCGTGCCTGAGGTTCTCATGGCTACTGGGAAATCGGTTACTGGAACGGTGGGCAATTATGCAAAGCTTGAAAAGAGAAGTTTATAAGTAGAAAAACTAAATAAATAAATAAATAAACCATTTTAATTTGCAGTTCATTTCAAACAAAAATGTAACTTATTATACACCGATCAGGCATAACATTATGACCGCCTGCCTAATATTGTGTTGCTGCCAATTTTGCTATCAAAAACAGCCCTGACCCACCGAGGCATGGACTCCACGAGATCTCTGAAGGTGTGCTATGGTATCTGGCACCGAGATGTTAGCAGCAGATCCTTTAAATCTTGTAAGTTGCAGGACTTAAAGAAAACTTTTGATAGATACTGACCACTGCAGACCGGGAACACCCCACAAGAGCTGCAGTTTTGGAGATGCTCTGATCCAGTCATCTAATCATCACAATTTGGCCCTTGTCAAACTCGCTCAAATCCTTACGCTTGCCCATTTGTCCTGCTTCTAACACATCAACTTTGAGGACAAAATGTTCACTTGTTGCCTAATATATCCCACCCACTAACAGGTGCCATGATGAGGAGATCATCAGTGTTATTCACTTCACCTCTCAGTGCTCATAATGTTATGCCTGATCGGTGTAATATTCACAATACCCATGATATAATTCATTCATTCATTCATTGTCTGCCGCTTATCCGAACTACACTCGGGTACCCATGATATAATTTTTCATGATAATTATAATAATACATCATCGTGTCGGCGAGGCTTTTAACCCCATCTTAGAATCAGACACAAGCTCGCTTGAAACTCACCTTCACTTTAATGATCTTGCTCTTGAAGTTGTTCAGCACGACTATTAAGTCCTCGGCGTCGGCCGGAGAGTCTGTACCGTCATGACTAATGGGAGAAAGAGACGTGTGAGATTCACATACACACACATACACACACAGCGTACAGTACTCAGGCATCTACACCTACCTGTAGATCTTGTAGATATCATCAGATCTTCCTTTTCTCAGCCGAAGGATCCAGGCTCCTGGGTTTGCTTTGAGTTGGAAGTAGCCCTGAAGGAGAAATGAATCAGTCATATAGTACAAAACACACACACACACACCTGCACACACACAAAGCATCCAAGAGATGAATCAAAGATATCCCTTACCAGGTTAGCCATGACGATAGTGTCCACTATGACAGGGTCAGAGGCTGTGCCCAAGGTGAATTGGAGTCCACGAGGCGGCTGACCGGTGCTCACGTCAAAACAGTGACCTTCCAGCAGAAGGTACTCCAGCTCATACTCTGCAGCTACAATGCTGTCCACCTGAAGAGCAAGAAGAGTTTTAATAACCTTCCATGCTTCTAATCATCCATCCGGGAGAACAGTATATTATACAGTTCTATACTCTATGCAGATGGACACACCTCCTCTAGGTAGATGTTGTCCAGGTCGTGCCGAGTTCGTACAGACTCTACCATCCAGCTCTCAGGGGTGTTCAGGTTCAGTGTGAATAGTGGAGAATGGGGCATGTCCAAGAACTTAGCCATCGGACCCAGGGCGAAGCTGCTGTCAGCCATAAAGGTCACCTCGGGCTCCAGCACATAACGGTAGAAACTACAGAGCAAAATAAGATAGATGTATAAGGATCCAAGGATGGATGGATGGATAAATCTAAACCCAAATGTGATGTGAGCCCACCTTTTAAGTGGCATGTCAGAAAGCTTGGACTGGCAGTTCATGAAGACTCGCAGGTTAATGTTGACCAGCTGTTTGAGGACCTGGAGGGCGTGCGAAGAAAAAAGTGACATCGTTAAGCTTTAAGGCTTGGCGCTAGGACAATATAATGTGAGATCTATAGGTGTAGAAGGATGATTGAAATAAAATAAAATATATTATAATGCCATGTTATAGGCTGAGGATGTTACCAAGAGAAGAGGAGCCAGTTTCTGGGCATCTCTGGTGACGGGATCCACCACAGCCACTATGTCGAAGTACACGTCCTCTTCCTTGGGACGGATTTTCACAGCACTGTCGGAATTGTGTTTTTTTTAAACGTTGTGCATTAGTATAAAGGTGCTACAGGCTCTTTGAAAAATGAGAAAATGATTCGTACTTGATTTTCACATTTATTCACCTGTGTCTTTCCATTGGGAAGCTATAGTCAATCCGGGCTTCGCCTTTGGGCTGCGATGATAGCAGTGCATCCACCTTCATGACCAAATCACTCGCCCTGGACCCCAAAAAAAAAAAAAAGATAAAATGTCACAACTAATGTCTTCATCTCTATAATCCAGTGTAACATCATCATGGTGTACTCTTAATCACTACAATGATCTGCCGTACCGGTCTTCTTCAACACCCATCTGCTGGATTTTGTTCTTGATTCGCTCTCCGGATGTTTTCAGGATAATGCTCTCCAGGAGCAGGAAGTCGTCCTGGTTAAAGACCTCCCCTTCCTCAAGCGGGCCGATAATCTGCAAAGAACAAAAACGTTATGCACAAAAGAATTCAGAAATACTGTCTCTTGGATTCCCTCATCCGATTGGTTAACTCACCCGTCCGTTACTGATGATAGCCCTCTGGCCTTTACTCAGCTTGAGGACGTCATGGCAATAAGCGGCTTGTGCCAAGAGGAAGTCCACTTTGGGAGACTTGTACGCCTCTTGGAAAAGGGATACGTCCATGCCCTGGAGAAGGACAAGATGGAACAATATCCCACATTATATATCATATTAATTATGAGAATAAATTCTCATTATTAAAGAGGTTTAATACGGAAATATAGCGAAAGATTAAGAGTTTAAAAAAAAAAAATAAAAATAAAAATAATAATAATATAATCCTCGTGAATAAAAGGTTATCATTTCCAAAGAAGGCATATTATTGGTGTATTTAAAAATAATTCATTTTTGTATAAATCAACCAAGTAAAATATTTTGTTTATTTTTTTAAATAAATAATTAAATAAAAACAGCTCTTTTAATTTACCCCGACAGCAAATTCAGCGATGTTGGTCCCGGAATACAGAGCTTCTGCCGTCTCCTCTTTGACTATTTTGGTGATGAAGTTCTTGGCGTTGTTGGCCGTTTGAGTCTGCATGGCCGCCCAGATGGCCCGGGCGATCAGAGTGGTTGCGTTCGAGGGACTGTCCGTTGGGTTATTGATCATCCCCAAGCGCACGTTATTACTGGTTTTCTGAACAGAAGATTCAAATACAAATGATTTCCAAAAGTCAAATAGCTCAATCTTCAATCATCTATATGGTCTTTTTCACTTGGACTTTACCATGTGCTTAATGGCGTCGTACAGCAGCTGTCTGCCTGTTGCCTTGTCAAAATCTCCGACCACCCAAAACGTCACGGGACGAATCATGCCGCCATCTGTAAAATCACACGATATTCGTTTTCATTTTCATGGATGTATTTGCGTCTCAGTAAAACACAATGCAGGCAATAAAATGAGCACGATACAGGAGTCAACATTAGGATAGCGCAAAGCTAGAAATGGAGCTCTGTTAGGTCACATGTAGAATTTCAGAATTTAATTAGTCTAAATATATCAGAGGTAGGAATTCAGCTTAGTATGCTGGTTATGTAGCTAAAACTATGCAATGTGTTTTCTAAAATCAGAACCTGACCGTAAATTTGTGATTTTTTTTTTTTTATTGCATACCTATAGACAGGTCTATCATCCAGGTCTTTTCCTCTCGCTTTCTTCTATACAACAGGATAAGTATTGCTCGATGGCTTTGGACTGCTTAGTATGCAAATTCACCTCTCTGTCTGTTTGAATTTATTTATATGCTAAAGATACTGAGGGTCAGGTGGGAAAGTCTATAGTGATGGTTACTCAAATTATAGGAAGATAGTAAAATAATTTCATGGCCTAATATTTTATTAACACATCGTATGCTGGGGTTTTCCTTTAATTTGTCAGCCCAAAAAAAAAAAAAAAACCAGACACACACAAAGTATTAAGTATTCACATGCATCAAGATGACGGCGGTTAAGGAAAAGAGATTACCAGAGAAAACAGTAGAGTGCATTCCTTTTAAAAAAAAACCACCACCAGGAAGAAGAAACAGAGAAACAAAAGGGAAAGTGAGAAAGAGAGAGAGATGTACCAACACACTGAAAGCGAAATGTTCATCGTATACATAGATGCGAAAAAATGAGTAATGTCCTGAATTCCTAAACCAGTATTTCTGAAATGGTCTCATTCGTTACGGCAAAAAGGGTAGAGCTTACCTTTCTTCGTCATGTAGTTCATGCTGTTAGCCACGGCCGTGTTCTTCTCTTTAGTGTCCAGGAACAGGAAGCGGGCATAATCGTCGATAAAATGATTATCTGAAGGAGATAATGCTTTATAAATGCAGCGAAACACACAGGATACATAAACTAAACGTTCGGTGGAAAGAGTGAACAGAAATATTATTCAATTTTTTTTTACACACGAGTAGTAAAAGTAGTATAAAATCCGCTCCCGTTCCTCAGTCACACAGTAAACGATCCGAAAAATTCATTAGAAATTTCCTGACGTGAAATATTTTCACCCCTGACTAATAAATAGGAACGTTTTCGAATGACGCGACCTGAAATGTCCTTCAATTCATTTATTTCCATCATGTTTGAAGCATTTCCCTACAAAGAGGGCTGTTTTTCCTGTAGTTAAATTACAAAAAAATAAATTCAAGCACTCCGCGCACTATATTTTGCTGGAAAAATATGTTTTGATGAGAGAAAAATTATGTGGTAAAAAAAAAAAAATTATAATTGTTGTTTGGTTTTTTTTGCAGCTAGCTGTTCAATTTTGTGTTTAACCCTATTCCAGCCTGCAGGCATGTGTAAATACGCTCCTCCAACTTGAGCAAACTTAATTTCCTCGAGGAATAAAGCAGTTTATGAATATCCTCTGCTTACTCCTTGTGCACATAAACAGATTTTCGAGAGCGGACGAGACGTTTAGTGACGAACTGGAAATGAGGCTGCGTTCCCTGGAGCCAAGTCGTCCGCTGAGCGCTGCAAATTATCTAGATCGCAAATTAGTTTCGGGAAGCAAATAAAAGCGAACTGACTGCTGCTGGAGAGATCCAGGTAGCTCCTGGTGGTGGTTAGGATGCGCGAGTTGATCCGTGGCACCACGTTCGGCTGGTTCATGATGAAGTCCACTACGTCGTGGTCGCTTGCCAGCTCGCCCTGAAATTAAAAATAAATAAATAAAGCATTGCGTTATACTACAGCAGTACGTGAACAGTGTTGTCTGAAGTAACAATAGACATCTTCCTCACCAGATATACAGCTCGCTGGAAAAAACTGGTGGTGTCCAGGATCTTGTGCATGACGGTGGTCTCCAGCTCATCGGGGTCCAGCTGCTCCCGCTGTAAAGGCATGCCGTTGTACAGGACCACGGGTAGAGAACCCAGTCCTGTCTGCTCGTGATACGCCTTCCCTTCCTGCATGTGAAGATCATTTGTGATTAGAGCTTTCAAAAGTAATCATGCAGCTATATCTTCTTAAAGCAAATGTTTTTGTACCTTGCGATTGTGGTCGTAGGCCGAATCTGCTCCCAGAATGCTGCTTACTTCCACATAAGGATAACGTTTCTTCAGGACGGCCACCACGTCCTCCACTTTCAGCTTCCCTCCGCTGGGCACACGGTTCAGCATCTGATTTTTAAAAAAAAATTTAGTTAGAACCATTTACTAAATGTTAATGTCTTCATTTCTAATGATAATGTTGCTGCTGTATTAACAAATTCAACTTACGGACATAACGGCATCGAAGGCCAACTGATTGTCCACTTCTTCTGCGATGTAGTTGAAAGCTCGTAGCACAGCAACTCCGGCATCCTGCATGCCGTCGACGTCGTCGGCGTCGTTCACCACGAACACCAGTCCTATTCTGAAGAGTCAAGAACAAATGGGTTGAAAAAGCTACAACCTAGTCAAGAGCTTGAACACTACAACAGTCACTTGACCTGAACCTGAACTAAGTACCTGAGGGGGATGTTATTGGCGTAGAACATCTCTGTGACACTCAATAGTTCTGCTGTGCTCTCCTGAGTCGGGTCCAATAGGATGACCTACAAGAAGAAATCAGATTATTTGCTTGATACTGTATGTTACAATAGGACAGTTTACTCAAACGGAAATATAGCTCTATTTCAATCATTATCACTATTAAGATATATCCTAATCATGGCGTAACTACAGATCTAAGACATCACCTACAAGCAGTTATACAATAAATGTGACTGGTATTCATAAGAATATAACGTGTATATATATATATATATATATATATATATATATATATATATATATATATATATATAGTTCAAAGTGGAGGTGGGACTGCATCAGGGATCGGCTCTGAGCCCCTTCCTGTTTGCTATAGTGATGGACCAGTTGTCAGAGGAGGTCAGACAGGAGTCTCCTTGGACAATGATGTTTGCAGATGACATTGTGATCTGTAGTGAGAGCAGGGAGCAAGTGGAGGAAAACCTGGAGAGGTGGAGGTTTGCGCTGGAGAGAAGAGGAGTGAAAGTCAGTCGTAGTAAGACTGAGTACATGTGTGTGAATGAAAGGGAGGGAAGCGGAACAGTAAGGTTACAGGGAGAAGAGGTGAAGAAGGTACAGGAGTTTAAGTACTTGGGGTCAACAGTCCAGAGTAATGGAGAGTGTGGGAAAGAGGTAAAGAAGCGAGTGCAGGCAGGTTGGAATGGGTGGAGAAAGGTGTCGGGAGTTCTGTGTGATCAGAAAATATCAGCGAGAATCAAGGGGAAGGTGTACAGGACAGTGGTGAGAGCGGCCATGCTGTATGGTTTAGAGACAGTGTCACTGAGGAAGAGACAGGAGTCAGAGCTAGAGGTAGCAGAGCTGAAGATGTTGAGGTTCTCTTTGGGAGTGACAAGGTTGGACAGGATTAGGAACGAGTACATCAGAGGGACAGCTCATGTTGGACGTTTGGGGGACAAAGTTAGGGAGGCCAGATTAAGATGGTTTGGACATGTTCAGAGGAGGGAGAGTGAGTATATTGGTAGGAGAATGTTGGACATGGAGCTGCCAGGCAGGAGGCAAAGAGGAAGGCCAAAGAGGAGGTATATGGATGGAATTAATGAGGATATGAAGCTAGTGGGTGCAAGTGTTGAGGATGCAGAAGATAGGGATAGGTGGAGTGAGATGATTCGCTGTGGCGACCCCTGAAGAGAAAAGCCGAAAGAAGAAGAAGAAGAAGATATATATATATATATAGATATATATATATCCACTGCAAACACGACTTTACTATCAGATTTGTAAAACTTTTTGATGTTTTATATCAATGACTTGCAAGAATGCAATCGAATACAAATAAACTAGCCATGAAAACAAATAACTTTACTAAAAACATTCATTTTATATAGCAAAGCAAAATGCTTTTCAAACTAGCCATGCATATAATACCTTGAATAACACCTTGTAATGGTTAGAACTTTTTAGCTAGAATTTTTAGCAAGAAATTGTTTAACTCTTTAGATAGAATTTTAGTTTTTTTAACCAGAAAAGAAATTCTAGCTAGAATGTGTAATTTCATAGCTAGAAATTCTAGTTCCATCATTTTTTTTTTTAAAGCTAGAGCTTCTCACTCCTTAAAAGAATTTTTTTAGAATTTTATTTAGATATTATTGTTTTGTATTATAGTTATAACATTTTTTTTGTTCCAGCTAGAATGTCTAGTTCTTCTGCTAGACCTTGTCTTTTTTAAATTATTTCCGAAAATTCTTTATTATTTTTTAATAAGAACATTTAGCTGTTTAGGTAGAATTTCTTGTTCATTAGCTAAATGAGCTAATAAGCTAGAACTTCTATGGCTTACACTAGAATGACTAGTTCTTCTGCTAGAACTTCAAATTCTTTAAGTAGAACAATATTCTTAAGCTAAAAGATCTACTTAAAAAAATTCTTTAGGAAGAACTATTTTAACTTGAGCATCTAGTTGTGTAGGTTGAAATTCTTGTTCATTAGCTAGAACGTCTATGATTTACACTAGAATGTCTCGTTCTTCTGTTAGAACTTCGAATTCTTTAGGTAGAACTTGAGGTTTCTTAAGCTCGAAAGTCTACTTAAAAAATTTCTTTTGCAAGAACTTCTATTTTTAACTAGAGCATCTAGTTAAGTAGCATCTAAGTAGAATTTCTTATTTTTTTAGCTAGAATTCTATACTTATTTTAGATAAAATTTTGAATTCTTTATCTAGAGCTTCAGATTTTTTGGTCCAATTTCTAAACAATTTTATCCACAACTTTCTTAAAAGTTGAAGCCATTTCTTTAGCTAGTTTTGTATCTGAAGTACAACGGAATATCACGCTTGTGTGACATGAGTAAGCAGAACTCTTTCCTGTGTGCTGTGGATCTTCCATGAAACTGCTTCGGATATTTGAAATATCCCAGAAAACTGTAAGAAAGAGTCATGGTGCTCACCATGTTGTGGAAATTCTTGCGAATCTGTCTAATGACTCCTGGGAAAGTGGGACGCAGGAGCTCCTGTACAGTCGAGGGCCAAGAGGCGTACCTGCCGTCTGTCTCTAGATTATTGATCCACTGTAAAGGAAACAAATATATCGTTTGCTGCAATTATACAATAAAAATGTACGATGCAAGATAACATGATTATGTTTGTAAGCTTACCAAGACGGCAGGATTGCGGATATCCACGGCATAATCGGAGTCCGACGGCTGAATGTTCAGTTTAAGGATATCGTGGATGAAGGACGAGTCGATGAGGAGGTTACGGAGGCCCTCCATGACCCGGGCTTCGTTCCTCAGAACATCAAACACACTGCACCGGATGACATACCATTAATCCACAGACCTCATCATTAGTCTGTCAAATAATATTCATATCAATGTAGGTTCTAGATTCGCTGCTTACCTGAAGATATCCTGCACATCCAGGTCAATATGGAGTCCGTTAATGAAGAGAGCTGAATCACCTGGCTGCAGTCCCAGTGAGCCCTTAAAGTACTACAAAGGACCAGAAGGACATTAAGCATCAAAAAAAAAACCACTACTGAGTATTTTTATTTTGAAACTTTGGCTAATCATCGGTCAATATTAATGTGCTGGTTTTAATTTGCCTTTATTTCTAGAGTAAATATTTATAAGGAGATATTTCACCATTTTAGACACGTCCTTTATTGAGCCAAGTATAAAGTTACCTTCTGATTTTCTTCGACCTCCTTACGCATCGCTGAAGTCACTGCCGTTTTAGTTAGGGACCTGAGAAGATGGGAATATAAATAAATAAATAAATAAATAAATAAATAAATAAATAAATAAATAAATAGAAGCCACAAACAAATAAACAGTTGTTTGTACCAAAGTGTAGGACTGAAAAAAATTCTTATTACTTTATTATTTTATATTCTAAAGGTTAAAACAGTATCTTAGGACCTTATTTAATATTCTTAGCGAATAGTCTTTGAAACTTTTTAGGTTCACAGGAATTGCTGACAGGTAAAATTTCTGTGTTCATTACAGCAGCCAAGAACGTTTTTTTTACAATTAGTCTTGCTTTGGCCTCGGGCATGAGTCAAGAATTGTTTTCTGTATGAAAAAGCCGTTCCCCTTGTGTAAAGAAAAACAGCATTGTTTCCTTAATTAAACCTGCTGTGTGAGTTTTCTTTTATTCGAAAGTTAGCTGATTTCATCCTTGTTGTGGATTTGCATAGAGACTAAAGAGACCGTGATTGCCAGTTTGATGAAGTGTGTGCATTGTCGAGTTTCTGCTTCGTTTTTCGTTTCGAGCCAACATGACGTGTTTTTGGTATGGGCGAGTTCTTTGTGTACCTCGCTTTTGTAGGAAAGTTCTGGCTCAAGTCTTTCATTACGTTAAGAGCTTCTACAGGAGGAGCTGCCAGGATACGGGCTGCTGTCTGGAAGCTGAGATCTAAAGTGTGAAAGAGAGAGAGAATTTTAGAGAAATTAAATGAGATCGGTTTTTGCTTTTTCTCCTCAATAGGACAACACAAACACTACGTAAATAAATCTGCTTAGCATCTCAACCATCAACACCTTTCTCAACAGATTTGTTTGGAATAAAAACAGGCTTGAGGACATTTATCCCTTAAAGTAATCCTTTCAAGCGAATTAGAGCTAATGGCTTAATTTCATTCATGACAAAAAGCTTCCTCCAGGTGTCATGGATTTAAGAGGCTGGGTTTTTCATCGGAGATAGTAACTGTGTAATGGATTATTATGCCTGTGTCTTTTATGTGTGGGAGGCTTTAGTCTCCTGACGGCTCTTCTTAATAGAGCGCTAATGCGCTTCAGGCGCGGTGGTGTGTACACTTCACGAAAGCAGAAAGATTCATGAAACAGGCTGAAACCAAAAGTACTGAGAAACGGAATACGGGTGCTAACAGGACAGGCATGCGCCAAATCCGATCTAATCTTTGGAGCTGTAGCAACCTCTGTTGAGGAAAGACATATGCTCGTATATTTAATAGACTTGCCTTGCATCTGCCAGACTTTAAGCGGCGCCATCTCGTTCGTGCTCTCGACCAGATGTTTGCGCAGTTCCTTCAGCTGTTCCTTCAGCTCTGGGTAAATAGTTCTGGATTTAAAAACACACACACATAAGGAGAGAGTAAGCTGATCTGGTTATAAAGCATGTTTCTTACAAATCATGATGTGATGTCAGGTAGAAAAGAGGTTGCACATAATTATACATACTTGAGTTTGCCAAACAGGAAGCCCTGCACCTCGTCCACTGGGTCGTTTTCGCCGATCACCGTGGCGTTCACGTCGGCACCTGTGCAATAAGAGGAAGCATTTGACTTGATGCTCTGTTGGGAGATTTTTTTTTTTACTAGCTAAGACTGAAAAACTGTAGAGCATCAAACCTTGAACTTGGGTATCATCTTTAGCTTTGTATTCCTGGTTTTTGATGGCCAACTCAACCCCATAACCAGACAGGAAAACTTTATTATCACTTAGTTTCTGCGATACAAACAGTACACACAGTTGAAATTCGGACAAGTTAGCGGAGAACGAGCAAGTAACATGCGACCTTTGGGTGTTTGAAAAGGGGAAAAGTGTTGTGTAATTTCCACTGAAATAACATCAATGTCGAACATCCAGTGGGATATATAACTCAAAAAGATAAAAGAGAAAATAATCACTCAAAATCAGGTATACTCACAGAGATGTAATGGCGCAAGACGTAGTTAATCAGGCCCTTGTTGGCTTTGGCTAGCATGTGCTGATGGAATTTGCTGAACTCTTTGGTTCCCAGCTCGGCGTAGAGGATGATGACGGGAGCGTCCGGGTCAGAAGAGGGAAACCTGTGATCGCCTTTGAACAGAAAAGGCTTCGGCCTGCGGGGGGAAAGGTACAGGAAAAAATAGTGACAAAAACGTGAAGACTCCTTCAATTATAATGATAAACAACATATTTTAAAATCTGTTCATTACTAGCTATCGATAGGGCAGAAAGTCCGTCCTGTGAATTAGCTGTTACTATAGAAACGATAACATGTTCGAACGAGTGCGTTACTGCATATATAAACCTGTTTGAAATACTGCTGCTGTTAAAGAGCTTACTTCTCTGAAGCAGTGTCGATCAGGTTCTTCAGACGGTCGAGATCGCATGATTTCTCTCCGTGGACGCTGAAAAACGCCTTGCAGCCTGGTGGAGGAGGTTCAGTGGACGCTATCTGTGGAAGGTTAACAGAAACGCAAGTATTAAATACAGACAATGAATGAATTGAATGAATGTGTCACAAAATTGTGCTGCCCCCCAACCACCCGATATACACCAATCAGGCATAACATTCTGACCACTGAGAGGTGAAGTGAATAACACTGATTATCTCCTCATCATGGCACCTGTTAGTGGGTGGGATATATTAGGCAGCAAGTGAAAATTTTGTCCTCTAAGTTGATGTGTTAGAAGCAGGAAGAATGGGCAAGTGTAAGGATTTGAGCGAGTTTGACCAAAAGCGTCTTGTGGGGTGTTCCGGTCTGCAGTGGACAGTATCTATGAAAAGTGGTCCAAAGAAAGGAACAGTGGTGCACCAGGGTCATGGGCGGCCAAGGCTCATTGATGAACGTGGTGAGCTGGCCCGTGTGGTCCGATCCAACAGACGAGCTACTGTTGCTCAAAATGCTGAAGAAGTTAATGCTGGTTCTGATAGAAAGGTGTCAAAATACACAGTGCATGACGGGTCAGGGCTGTTTTGGCAGCACCAACACAATATTAGGCAGGTGGTCATAATGTTATGCCTGGTCGGTATAGTAGGTCTTAATAGATTCCTGTGATTGTCCCCTGACCTGCTGAAATGAATAAACAGTGGAGGAGTAGGAACGTAAAGAGAGCGCAAACTTCAACAGCTTCAGTTGCACAGGACTCAAGAGCTGGCCAGCTCGCTTCAGAATCAGCTCATAATAAGACAGATCTGTACCTATGAAAGAACAAAAAAAAAATTCATTCAATTGCATTATTTGTGGGGTTTTTTTTTTTTTTTTAGATATATATATATTCTGTATGCTTAAAAGGTTATGTGAGTGGACAGTTACCATCATGGTCATTTTCAACATCTTGGTTAGCTTCTACGAAGTCCCAGAAATTATCCTGGCTCTCCTCAGCAAGAAACTCACTGGAGACAAATGATCATCAGTATTTGTTAAAAAGAACCCAGATGCTAGTCTAATTGTAGCATACACATTTATTAGCTTGTTGCTCTCAACAGAACCGACCTGGCTTCCAGAAGCAAAGGTGTAGAGGGCCATTTGGTGGTAAGAGTCGTGGTCACAGCCTTCGAGTCACCGTTAACACAGGACACAAAGTGCAGAGCCAGCAGAAACACCCGAAGCATCCACATCTTACAGCCTAGAATTTTTAAAAAAAGCACGAGTTCTTTACGGACCCCAATTTACGCACAAATGAGGTAGTTCCCATATAAGGAAATCGTAATCCAACAGCATACAATGATGTACTAGACAATTGTGTGCTTCCAGTTTTGAGGAAGAGCCACCATATGTGGGTGTGATAGTCAGGGGTGCACAAACTTTTGGTTGTATTGTGTATTTTGGGTTAATGTAAAAACAATCACTAGCTCACAGTTTTCTCACAGACTGACGGTGGGCTTCAGTCAATCAGAAGTGATCATAGGAGGGTTTTTGTTTGTTTGTTTATACATGTGGTTTGCCTTTATGGGCCACCGTAGTTTAGAAAGGGCGCACAGCATAACCCATAACTAATGAATCCATCAGTACACACATATGCTTGGAAAGTATTTAAATAACTTTATCTATAAATGACACCTAGAGGAACTTTTTAAATAAACAGACGTGAGAGATATTTTCAACTATAACACTTATTTTCGTTTTCGAGTCTCCAGCTTCAGCCAATCTCAAGCCTCAGCGTGGCCACTCGGACAGCCAATCAGCATCAAGAGCACGCACACTTCCGGGTTTTTTTTTAACCAATCATCCCGGATTCAGCTAGGATGTTAGCCTAGCCACTGCAATTCAACCGAAATCTTGTCAAAACACATTAAGAGCTTATGATAACGAATTAATCGTGAGAAAAACACCATAAAAGAGCATGAAACCTGATTTCTCATACTAGCATAATGGTGAAGAGACAGCGTTTCATTCTGCAGCTAGCTTACTAGCTGGTAAAGGCTAATGACAAATATATATAAATATATGTATTAAAAAAAAAAACCCAGAAAGACTAGGACAAACGAGCGGTTTTATTCATTTAAAGTGTAAGCCTTTCGCATTGACTACATCATAAAACACAATAAAATAAACGTACGTTTAGCAACAGAAGTGAAGATAACAGCTCATACCTCCACCGGCTTCTGAACTTCCTGCTGGAGTAGCCATGGTTCAATCCCAAATGGCGCCTTAGTTACTCATTAGGTCCACTACATAGGGAGTGAAATAGCACCTTTTACACCCTATACAGCGCACTAGCTTACCTGTTTGGGATCAGCTCGCGTTTGGTCGGGTCACTTCATTCAGAGAGAGACAGACAATGTTTTTGCCTGTTTAAAAGTAGCAGACAAATGGTTGTGAGCGCAAAGGTTTATTTTATGTTAAAACGTATATTTAAATATCATTAATTTTATAAGATAAAGTAATGGGGGGATGCCAGGATTTTTTTTTTTTAATTCACAGGCACTTTACTAGCCTAATAAAATCTAGCGCCCTGGTTTGTAATAGTCAGGGGCTGTACTTTCTTATATATATATAGTATAAGAATAAATATATTAAACCTTCTTCTTCTTCTTTCGGCTTTTCCCTTCAGGGGTCGCCACAGCGAATCATCTCTCTCCACCTATCCCTATCTTCTGCATCCTCAATCCTTGCACCCACTAGCTTCATATCCTCATTAATTCTATCCATATACCTCCTCTTTGGCCTTCCTCTTTGCCTCCTGCCTGGCAGCTCCATGTCCAACATTCTCCTATCAATATACTCACTCTCCCTCCTCTGAACATGTCCAAACCATCTTAATCTGGCCTCCCTAACTTTGTCCCCCAAACGTCCAACATGAGCTGTCCCTCTGATGTACTCCTTCCTAATCCTGTCCAATCTTGTCACTCCCAAAGAGAACCTCAACATCTTCAGCTCTGCTACCTCTAGCTCTGACTCCTGTCTCTTCCTCAGTGACACTGTCTCTAAACCATACAGCATGGCCGCTCTCACCACTGTCCTGTACACCTTCCCCTTGATTCTCGCTGATATTTTCCTATCACACAGAATTCCCGACACCTTTCTCCACCCATCCCAACCTGCCTGCACTCGCTTCTTTACCTCTTTCCCACACTCTCCATTACTCTGGACTGTTGACCCCAAGTACTTAAACTCCTGTACCTTCTTCACCTCTTCACCCTGTAACCTTACTGTTCCACTTCCCTCCCTTTCATTCACACACATGTACTCAGTCTTACCACGACTGACTTTCATTCCTCTTCTCTCCAGCGCAAACCTCCACCTCTCCAGGTTTTCCTCCACCTGCTCCCTGTTCTCACTACAGATCACAATGTCATCTGCAAACATCATTGTCCAAGGAGACTCCTGTCTGACCTCCTCTGGCAACTGGTCCATCACTATAGCAAACAGGAAGGGGCTCAGAGCCGATCCCTGATGCAGTCCCACCTCCACTTTGAACTCCTCTGTCTGACCTACAGCACACCTCACCACTGTCCTGCTCCTCTCATACATGTCCTGCACCACTCTGACATACTTCTCTGCTACTCCTGACTTCCTCATAAAGTACCACAGCTCTTCTCTTGGCACCCTGTCATACGCTTTCTCCAAGTCTACAAACACACAGTGCAACTCCCTCTGACCATCCCTATACTTCTCCATCAAAATTCTCAGAGCAAAAATTGCATCTGTTGTGCTCTTTCTGGGCATGAAGCCATACTGCTGCTCACAAATTTCCACTACCTTCCTTAACCTAGCTTCCACTACTCTTTCCCATAGCTTCATTGTATGGCCCATCAACTTTATCCCCCTATAGTTACTGCAACTCTGCACGTCACCCTTATTCTTAAAGATCGGCACTAACACACTTCTTCTCCATTCCTCAGGCATCCTCTCACTCTCTAAAACCCTGTTGAACAAACTAGCTAAAAATTCCACTGCTGCCTCTCCCAGACACTTCCAGACCTCCACCGGGATGTCGTCAGGACCAACTGCCTTCCCACTTTTCATCAATAAATATATTAAATATATATTTAATATATATATATTAAAGATTAGAATTAGAAAATGACAGCATTTGCTATAAATTTTAAAAAAAAAAAACTGTCATACCTCAACAAGTCTTTACATTGGTGGTCTGTCCTTCAAAGCTGAGCAATTGACTCCATTATTTATATTCTCAATTATCCAAAGAATGCCCAAGACTAATATCCAAGACTATCTAGGTGCCATAGCACTCGCTAGCTTTCAGCTGCTTTAGTTACTCACTTGCTAGCATTTCTAATCCTGCATTTAACTAGTTACTCACCGTTTGTTGTATGTATCCCTTTCTACAGGCTCCATGGAGTTGAATTTTTGTCTTTCCTCAGCAATTCTGGTGATTAACCAGTACTAAGTTTCTTGTCAGCAAAACATGCTGCTTCATTTTTCCCAAACGGAATCCTCTTTCTGAGTTTTCTTTCTGGAATATCTGCCAACTAAACGGTTAGAGACGCTTGCTGCTATCACATATCAAGCGTTGTAAAGTGATAAGGACTCAAATTACCATGCATCGTCTATTGCTGAACCTGTGAATTTACCTAGATTCCTGCTAATTTTGTTCTTGAGTGGGTTGAATTGCTCGTATTTTTTATATTATACCAAGTGGGTAGTCATGAATAAGCCTGCTATGGGACTTGCACTCTCTTGAAAGGCAAATATATGCTCACAGCCTTGACACTGGCCATCTAAAAGAAGCTGACTGGGCAACAATGTCAGTGAAGGTACATGGCACACTTGGCTGGCAGATTGCAATCCTGGCTCGTGGTCAAATCTGGCCCAAGGCCCTTAGTCTAAGCAGCTTGCTGGTCATCAATGCCCAGACCTGGTGCTGGCCAACAAGTACAGCCAAAAACAGTCTCTAGACAAATCACATGGTGGTGCACACCTTCAGACTACTGGTAAGCATTTAAATGCCCTTCTATACCCAAAGAGGAGAACGTTAAGAGCACCAAGAACCACTACAGATCTTGCAAAAATACCCCTAAAGGCAGTGGTGATTTTAGAGCTGAAACCATTCCGTATTATTGGATGGATCAGAAGGTTACTCTGAATTTTATGCTCATTTCTTGTACCCAACAGGGGACTGGTGTAGTCCATGTCATGAAGCTTCAAGACTGGTTTGTCAGCAGACTTCTGAAGCATTCATGTTCATATTCCCAATACACATGCCTCTTAAAAATGACCTCAAGCATGAGGTCAAGCATGAACCACATTTTTCCTGGTCATCCCTCACAGTGGTGTGAGCATAAACGTCATCTCTGGGCACCTTTTGGGGCAGTAATCCCCAGTGGTGGGAAACACAATTTTAATAAGTACCAGAATTCATTGTCATTAGTGTTGGCTTTTTAAGAAGGTCCTAGGAAATTATCTTTGAACTACCCAACATGAATTCCAGCCCTCTTCCTCAACAAAACACTGGTTCTATTTCAGAAGGGTGCAATGCAGTTGCAATAAAGAAAGTAGCTGAGTCTGTTGATTGTACTTTATAGGTGCAGGGGCTTACAATGTCTTATGATTTCCCAAAGGTCCTGTAATGCCATAATGCAGTTCAACTTGCAAGTAGACAGAAAGGAGCAGCCCAAACCAGACATTCCTACATTTTTACACTGAGTTTAAGGGTTCAATGCATGAAAATGGAGACTATTGTCTATATATATATATATATATATATATATATATATATATATATATATATATATATATATATATATATTAGAGTATGCTAATTATATAATAGTACTATATTCAGTCCTGTAAAGCAGAGCTAATCCAGAAGAAGCAAAAGGAATCAGTTTGACATAAAGGCACACGAGGATTATAACTTTTTTTAAATGGAAACATTGCATTCTTATTCTTAAAGGGTGGTGGGGGCTTTAAAAACTTTGGCTATGAGAAAATGGACAAGAAAGTAAGACGAAGTTTTTACATATTGAGTGAACGGAGGTTAAAAGAAGCTTTTTAACTCAATTTTTCTCCTTTCCTGTTGCTTTTATCCAACTCATAAGACACCAAAGCCTCAAATGCTGTTAAAATATTTCATTTTAAGGACTCATAGTTGTTTGTAATCAATGTCCAGGCTGATGATATGAAGCACAACTGTGCACCCAGGGTCTCTCTTGGTTCTTACGACCCCCAACTCGAACCTAAAAGAGCATGTTGGATTTTTATACCTACCTTCGCAGGGCAGCTAGGACGGCTAGGACCAAAATTGCGTGCTCAAGGATTGAATTAAAAAGGTATATCAAGCATGACAGCACAGCGGGTGCTGCTTTATAGCGTCTCACTTCCATTTTTGTAGATATAACCTCTGGGAGAGTGGAAAAGGTGAAGCACGAATACCCAAATAATCTGGAACACTTAGCTGTCTCTGAGGAAAGTAGCTCTTTTAAATTTAGCCGTTCTTTTGGACTTTTAAAAAGCGATTATAAAATCTAGGCACTGGACGTGTCAGAGCGTAAAAAATCGAAGTCCGTCGTTAGGAGTTAATTCCAGAGACCACAATGCGGGAGAGAAAAGGATAGTGCTGCATAAAGCTTAGCTTGAAATAGCTTCATTTAATCAAATTGGCCAAAACATCATCAAATATAGGTTCTGTAAGTCCATTGTGTAACTTAATACTTTAAAAATGGTCTTCGGATCGATTTAGCTGTTATAGTTAATTTGGTTTTATTCAGTAGCAGACAGTTCTGGGCCAGTTCCGGCTTTCGTCCTGCGGTGTTGGTTAATTACTGGATGAATTTTAGGGACGAATTCTTACGAGAACTAATCCTTAGTTTCGGGTCTATATTGGTGCACTAATGTATTTATGTCCTTTTATTCACACATGACTGTATTATTTTTGTATCCACGCAATCTACTTTCAGGATCATTAGCACACTAGTCTCAGATAATATCTATTTCTTTCTTTCTTTATTTACACATTTCAAGGTGATTAACCATAATTCTGTTTCCATCCTGTCGTTGATTATAACGTCCTATGTGTTTTATTCCTTTCACAGTTGCCTGCGTTAGGATTATTAAACGTTAATTACTCTTAGCTTGCAATCAATATTGTTTTATGTTGCTGGTATGAGTAGCTTTTAATTGAAGGTGGAAAAAAAAAGATTAATTGACAAAATGGAGTGACGCTGATTAATATCCATCCTAATTACCCATCATGCGTTTTATTCGACATCCATAAACTTTGCGAATTAATTCCCAGTGACAACCGTATGCACGTAATTTGCCGGGATACAGTATTGACTGGGAAATATTTCCTAAAAGAGATACGGCTTTGCAATTACGTTGTTTTGATAAGATTTCTCTTCCTTGTCCTCTGGTTATTACTCAGTCGGCCACTTCAGACGAGAAGCTCATTGTACCGTGCCATCTGTGGTTCAATACATACTCCGTTGATGTATAGCGACACTCATTCTCTCTGTAGCTGCTTTATCTTCTCTGCTCTATGGTATTTGGCATATAAGAAATCCCATTATATCCACATGGGACAAAAGTTATAAGCTTGAGTCTTGCTTGTGGCTGTTGTCCAGGGAGAAATTAGAATGATGGCCCTCCTCCGCTTCAGACAACAACGGCTGCTGATGCTGGACTTTTCGGCCTTCCACTTCAACAGGATAAAAAAAAAAGGATCCATTTTGTAATTACAGAGGAGAGTGCACTTGTCTGAGTCAGCCACTTTTGTGGCTTTGGGCTTAGCTCCAGATTCTGCTTGTTGGAGATATGTGTGTGTTTGGGAAGATCTCTGGTAATGTGACCGAATGCGTTTCCTGGTTACTTTAAATGGGACAAATGACTTTGGTTGTGCTGTGTTCCGGGAGACGGAAATCCTAATGAGTACAAGACAACCTGATAGATACATGTGTTTAATAGTGATTTGAATCACAATATATCTATATGTAGATATCCTTATATAGGTATAAAGGTCAACAACTAAACATAAAAACAGCACAAGTTTATTTTAGAGCATATTGATGCAGATGTATTTACTGATTTCTCAATTTTTCTTTCATTTTTGATTTCTTGAGCGGTGCAACAAAAGTGATTCTACCATCCAAGAGAATCCAAACAATGCCATAGATATCCATGGCTGGGAGACAAAAGAGCAAAATTGGTCATGTTCTTTAGGTAGTAAGAACAGGATGTTCTCCCCTATCAGTCTTACACTATACTTCCAAAGGTTTTGGGACACCCCCAAAACCTTTAGAGAGGGTAAAAATCAAGTAAAGCATAGATTCCCTTTTAAGTTAAGATGTCTCTCGTGTAGGTATCAGGCTTCTGTTCTCCCCTATCAGTCTTACACTATACTTCCAAAGGTTTTGGGACACCACTCCAAATTAGTGAATTCAGGGGTTGGGCTTGGCTCCTTAGGTCCAGTGAAAGGAACTCTTAATGCTTTAGCATGCCAAGACATTTTGGACAATTCTATGCTCCCTAGTTTGTGGGAACAGTTGGAGGATGACCCCTTCCTGTTCCAACATGGCTGCGCACCAGTGCACAAAGCAAAGACAGGGATGAGCGAGTTTGGTGTGGAGGAACTTGACTGACTTGCACAGAGTCCTGACTTCAACCTGATAGAACACATTTGGGATGAATTAGAGTGGAGACTGCGAGCCAGGCCAAAACCGGGATGTCTGCCTTTACATGCACATGAATGTAATATGGAGTTGTCCCGCCCTTTGAAGTTATAACAAATTCAACTCTTCTGGGAAGGCTTTCCACAAGGTTTAGGAGTGTGTTTATGGGAATTTTTGACCGTTCTTCTAGAAGCGCCTTTGTGAGGTCAGGCACTGATGTTGGACGAGAAGGCCTGGCTCGCAGTCTCCGCTCTAATTCATCCCAAAGGTGTTCTATGGGGTTGAGGTCAGGACTCTGTGCAGGCCAGTCAAGTTCCTCCACACCAAACTCGCTCATCCATGTCTTTATGGAGCTTGCTTTGTGCACTGGTGTGCAGTCATGTTGGAACAGGAAGGGGTCATCCCCAAACTGTTCCCACAAACTTGGGAGCATGAAATTGTCCAAAATGTCTTGGTATGCTAAAGCATTATGAGTTCATTTCACTGGAACTAAGGGGCCGGGCCCAACCCCTGAAAAACATCACCTGAACGCAATCATTTGGAGCGGTGTCCCAAAACTTTTGCAATATAGTGTAGCTATTTTTAGGTTTCATGTATAAGCAAGATAGTGGATAGTGCGTTCCTCTAAGAAAGCTACCCATGATGCTGTTACGCCACCCTGTGACACTACAGGAACAGCAGAAGGGAATTCTTTGGAGAGAAAAGATTCCTTCGGGTGGTTTCATGTGTCTTGGAAAAAGTGTGTGTTAACCATCCCTTGTTGCTAGCTGTCTAGGGGGAATAAACCCAAGCCTCTCAACCATAACTGACATTATTGCTCATTATAGTGTCCCAACTAGGAGGGGCATTGGTGGCTCAGTGGTAGGTTACTCGCCTACCATGCGAAAGGCCCGGGTTCGATTCCAGCCAATGCCCCAAACCCAGCCACTGGATGCAGTGCCGGTCCCAAGCCCGGAAAAATGGGAGGGTTGCGTCAGGAAGGGCATCCGGCGTAAAACATTTGCCAAGTTGTTGTGCGGACCAATTGGTCCGCTGTGGCGACCCCGAACAGGGAGCAGCCGAAAGCAACTTCTATAGTGTCCCAACTAGGGTTTATTCCCACCTTGCATCCGGTGTTCCACCAATGAAATGAAACGATTTCATTCATGATAATTCTGCATACTTCACTATTAATGATGGAAATCAGATTACTTTATACAATTATTTACAATGTGATTGAATTAAATGAACCCATTAAATTAGTTTTAGCGCATCCTTCAGTAGTTATAAAAAATAATTAGTTGAATGGAGTCAATTTTTATGGACTATAATAAGTCTTAATATGAGTTAAGCCTTAATATAAATACACCCGTTCCTCTTCTATTGGAGCTCTATGATGTGTGTGTACTGTGAATTTTGTAGGAAACAGACAACAACCAACTCATTCATATCTAAAAAATGACATTTCTTTTATTTGTGGCTTTCAGTGATACATTTGTGCAATGCTAAGAACCAAAGACTGGAGCAATTGGAATGTGATGGACAAACAAACTGTAGACAACGATCAGGGCCATCATAGGGGTGATTGTAGATGATTTGTAAGTAGCTTACTTGTTATACATAGATATATGGGCTGTGACCGCCACAGTTCCCACTATGGGTTGCCAGACATTGAAAGAAAAGGGCATATCATTGAATTGACTTCATAGAAAAGGCAACCTTGAGAGAACTTCACACCAAGCTTCTTGTACTATTTTGCACTCACCAAAACAGTAGTTTCTTATTTTTATGTAGTCCAAGTGAATGAACAGACATTTGTTTCTTCTGCTAAGATTTCCATTGTTCCAACTCACATTTCCAAATGTCACTTTATTCCTCAGGCTTGCTTGGGTTTAGTTGTCAAGTGCAATTGTTGATGGAATGAGAGCATTTAGCAAAGGGTTGTGATACTGACTTCTGCTTCAGTCCCTGCAGATCATGGCAAGACATCATAACACAGACACACACACACACATACACACAAATAAAAATGCACATGATGTGCACATTCACACTATATAGAATGTATAAATAATAGACACATCCATACTCTTCCCCATACAAAAATGAGTAGTGAAGGGAAACTGGGAGCAACTGATGAGTATGTCTGCTTTTTCAGTGTGATCTGAAGCTTTTTTTTTTTTTTCCTGACTCAATCAGTAATGCTGCCATAAAGCCTAGGAAGAGGCATTTCAATTCTGTTCCCTTTCTATCCTGCCATGTGGAACCTATCAAAGGGTAAAAATCAAGTAAAGCATAGATTCCCTTTTAAGTTAAGATGTCTCTCGTGTAGGTATCAAGCGTAGGTAGATTTAACCCTGCATTCACACTGTCCACTGCTCAAGTTGTATATTGGTCGCTCACATCCTGAGTAACTGACATCTATTATGGTTTCCCTGGCTAGTGTGCACTATGACTGTACAAAGGTATAATGTATGCAAAACCACCCATTTGAAGACAAATACGAAAAGAATCTGAATCTGTGTCAGGTGAAGCTCAGAATCCTGTCCATATACTTAGTACTGATCTCAAGAGCTCTTGGTTGGTGTTGTAGAAAGGACATTATCAATATTTACATTATTTACTGTCCGGTGTCACCTAAATGAGGATGAGGTGCCCTTCTGAGCCTGGTTCCTCTCAAGGTTTCTTCTTCATATCGTCTCAGGGAGTGTTTCCTCGCCACCCTCGCCTCAGGCTTGCCCATTAGGGATAAATGTTAGGGATAAATAGTAACTTAAAACTTCGTGTCATCTTGGGAAGTTTTTGCATTGCCACTGTTGCCTTTGGCATGCTGTCTCGCGATCTAGAGCTGCATCTGGATTTCTGTAAAGCTGCTTTGGGATGATGTCTATTGTTAAAAGTACTATATAAATGAAATTGAATCAAAGATGCTTGTGTATAAATGGCATCCATGCAGTGCACACTTGACTTGTTTTTCCTTGCAAACACTGATAAACATTTGCAGCATGAACTATTATAGAATTCTGTGGAGACATATGATACATTTGAAGCTCAGCACAGTGAGTGTCACCAGCTTGTCCAGGAGAAAAATCTGGAACCAAACATGGATAACTGTGGGGCAAGTATACCTGGATCTCCTGCTCCCATTGGTAGTCGCAAAATGCTTCGCTTCTTTCTTTGCAGAACTCAACTTTTATTTGCATCGCTGGCCCCATTCTGAGTCGCAAATCATTTCTTTGCCTCTTGCAACTCTAATTGCTTATCTGTCACTGAAAATGCATGACTTCCTGCTGCTTTGTGGCCAGTGTGAACACAGGGTAACACTTGGGGCCGTGCTGGTTAAATCTACTTTCTCTTGGTTGATATAAGATTATACAAGATATTTGACAACCTGGGTGTGCAGATTTAGCTTTCACCTTCCAGCTAACTTAATTCCGTACAATATGCTGTACGTTTAAATAATGGCTATGGTCCACACATATCTGGTCATAAAAACGAACATAATAAAATAATAAAAACAAAATCAAATAAAAAAATCTTCAAAACTTTTCTTTTTTTTTTTGAACGATGACTAAACAAAGCTGAAAAATTGCATACAATAGACATTAGGCAGCATAGTTGGTCTCAGTGCTTTAAAAAATCATTTAAAAGAACCCTGAAAAGAAAAACAAAACATCCAAACTATGACATGGAACATCACTGTTTCAAAACCATGGCTAAAATGGCAGCAGACATTTAGGCAAATAACTATACAGTGTTCCTTGACCATTCTCTTAAGGTATTCCTTGCACAGAATCCCTATAGTCTTGAAGGAATTCTGAAGTGGGCTTAATGCTTCAAATCATTAAGGTCTTTAGCCACATCAAATCTAGGCATGATTGAGGCAGAAAGAGCTTGCTGGATGTCAAGTCTTCCTGGTAAGGTCCGGTAGCTCACAGACTAGGGGGTTGAAAGTACCGGTTACCAAAACATCGGACCGGATCGGCACCACCTTTCTCGTTTGTCCAAGCTCCACACCTCGTTTTCCTTCAATCCTGCTACCAGCGATTAATAATATGGTTCATGTAGTCTTCCGTGGACAATCGTGAGGATTCTGAATCACCTGCCTCATCACGGGACACGGGAGAAGCTATAGAGCCAGATGAGCGCCGAAGGTTCTTAAGCCTCTGTTCACGCCTTTCCAATTGCCTTTTATACATATATCGCTGCTGGAAAAGGTCACGTGCATAGTCGTAGAGCTGAACGTCCAGCTCGTTAAGCTCCTCGATGCGCTGGATGGTGTCGTTGTCCAGGTCGACACCAGCCGCACGCGTGCTGTTGTACTGCACAAATGGTCGAATGAACTTGAGATGGAAGGTGCGCTCAAAAAGGTACTGTGTTTTGCGTTGAAACTCGGTCAAACCGAAGAAGGCCATGTCACGCAGGTTCTTCTTGGCTGACTCCAGCAGGATCTGAGCACGCTTCTTCTCGGGGATGAATGACATGTTGTAGCAGCCCACAAGGCTGAGGTCGGCCAGCATGCGCACTTGCCGGTTGTTGGCCAGGTTGTAGGGGCATTCCATAAACTGCTGTAAGGTACAGCCTGACCAGTCTGTGCCTTCATAGCAGGGCGGAAGCTCCTCTGGGGTCGGTGTGCGTCCATCACACATGTGCAATGACGTCTTCCAGGTGGCCCCCCGCTGGACATGTCGCCACTCGCTGAGGTAGCGTGACACAGGGTCCCTCAGTAGGGTGATGTAGTAGAACTTCCTACAAGAGGAAAGAAAAGATCAGTAAAGGCTTGATTTGGTTTGATAAATACTACAAAGTATTGAGCAATAGACAAATAGAAAGTCATTAAACTTGAGTGTTGCAGCGATAAAGATTTTACAGATAATCTTGATGTAGCAAGCTGAAATCCTGACAATATCTATTGTCAGAAGTTTTAAGGTGACAGTTATGGACCTGTAAATCAGGGGGTAGGGTAGCGGCCAAACCCTTGACTGCTACTATTTTGCTGTTTATCTTGTAAAGCCAGTAGATCCAATGGCAACATTACCACTGTAGATGGTATGCTAGGCCATTAGAGATAAAGACAGCAAGAAGCAAGTGATTGTGAACTTCCTTGTGCCATTTACACTCTATTATTCACCACACAAGTGAAATTAATACAGAGTACCACATCGCCTATATCACCACATCTTCTGCAATCTCACATTACTGAATTAACTGCAGAAACAGCTCCATCTGGCAGTGTGGTGCATAAGAAAGCCAGGACAGTGCTGAAAGGATACTTTTTCCCCCAAAATTATTTCAGACGTAATTATACTGCCATTAGTGTGATGCTAATAATGCTACAAGTATTCATTTTCTTTAGGCTTTTCATCATATCTTCTAATTAGTGCCTACACCATTATATACTTTTATGTTGAATTCGCAAATATGATTGGTCAGATTTCTGCTGTGAATCACAGTAAAGTATTAGTCCGCTTATGATAACATCTAATAATTTACAGGGACTTTCATGTTTAACAGCATTACTTTCAGCGAATCTGATTTCTTTCATGGAGAAAATTTCTTAAATTCTTCCCTTAAGAAATAAGAATGTGTTCCTTTCAATTAACACAACGTACGACTTCCATCTCCTTTCAGAAACAGACGACGGTCTTGAGGATTGCAATTTTCAGCTTTTCGCGTGGTGAGCGATGGAACTCTACTTTACACCATGTCATCCTGCAACAATAATCGCAATAATACAAGGCCTTGGGAGCGCTAGTTCTTTATTAGAGGTGGGCTTCAGGGCGTACAAGATGAACAGACAAACTGACAGCAGCCAGCCTACCTCCAGCTCCCTGGACACATACCGACAAACTGCAGAGATCCAAAGATAGACACAGCGAGTCCACAGAGGGAAATAAAGGCAACACGAACACCTTGTGCAGTAATCTCTTTCTCCACTCTACACACACCCTCAGATTCCTGCCTTGCTTTTCTATTTCTCCATGTTCCTGTACTCTTGCCTCAGGTGTATTAATAAAATCAGGGATCGGTGTATGCTGCAGTCATTTTTCATTGAGATTTGCAAAAAATACACAGATGAATGGTTAGATGTTAACACATTTGCCTCAGACATCTAGGGTTGGGGGTTTGGGCCCCGGATCCACGCTGTGTGTCTGTGGAGTTTATATGTTCTCCTTTGGGGGTTTTCTCCCCCAGCCCAAAGACCTGACTTGTAGGCTGACTGGAATCTCTAAATTATTGGTAGTTTGTGAATGGGTGTGTGATTGTGCACCTTATGCTCCAAGTTTTTTTGGGAAAGTATCCAGGCTTTTCTGTGACCCTAAGTAGGATTAATGGTTGAATGGATGGAGGTCATTATTTCAGATTCATTTCTGGGCTAAAATTCCTGAATCTTAAAGAAATCTTAAATAACCATGTAGCAAGAATGGTAAATAAAATGAAAGAAATTTTGGTTTGATTTGTTAATTGTTTATATTTTATGTACTGCATGCCCTTTGTCATGAAATATATATATCAATGTAAATAGTCATAAAAGTCCTCTTATTAGGGGGGTGAAAGAAAGAAAGAAAGAAAGAAAGAAAGAAAGAAAGAAAGAAAGAAAGAAAGAAAGAAAGAAAGAAAGAAAGAAAGGGTGTGATGGTAAAAAGGATGCAACATACCATTCAGCCCTGTTTTATCAAAAAGTAAGGGAACAGGTAAATATAAAAATATGTGAAATAACCAACTAAAAACTATTTTATGTATAAAAAGAATTCCTGTTATTTTTTGTCCTTTTTTATCCGCATTGTCTGTACCGCTTATCCAATCTATTCTTGGGTCTCTGAGATGAGCCTGTGCTTATCTCAGGTGTCAAGGCAGGATACACCCTGGACAGAGTGCCAACCCATCACAGGGCACAGACACACACTATTTCACACACTACGGGCAATTTAGAGACTCCAATCAGCCTAGAAGCAGAAGTCTTTGGACTGTGGGAGGAAACCGGAGCACCCAGAGGAAACCCACCAAGCACGGGGAGAACATGCAAAATCCACACACACAGTGAGCAGGAGCGAGACTCAAACCCAGCACACTAGAGGTGTGAGGTGACCATGCTAACCACTAAACCACCGTGCCATCCTTTTTTACATTTTAGTTTTCCCATTTTAAAAAATTAAAAGGCCAGTGTAGAAAAAAAGGAAATATAGATACTACTAAACAATAAATTTAAATTAAATAAACTTAAACCAAATAACTAAATAATTCTTTGCTACACCTAAATTGAAATTTACCCTTAATCTCTGTAACTTGGCTCTTTTTGTAGTTAAAAAAACAACAAAAAAACATTATGAGGACAAAGCAAATGTCCTCACAAAGCCAAAACTGTCATATATCCTTGTGAACCCACCAATATATGAAAAGAAAACATGCTCGGTCGCTCTTTCTTTCTTTCTTTCTTTCTTTCTCTCTCTCTCTCTCTCTCTCTCTCTCTCTCTCTCTCTCTCTCTCTCTCTCTCTCTCTCTCTTTTGCACACACAAAATGCTGTGCTCAAAGATTTGCAGAACATGATGGATTTAAACAGATAAAGCATGCAGTTAATGTTCTCTGAGCCTGACCCAACGGCGACAAGGAGAGGCTGGTTAATGTCACACACACACACACACACACACACACACACACACACACACACACACACACACACAGAGAACTTTGACTGATGACTCTTATCAAAACCCATATGATGAGAGCAGCTCTGATATACACCAGCACCCCAAGCACAGACAGCCTGCTGATCGTTAATCTGCTAATGACAGTACAGATGATTGAGAACGTTCTCTCGCTCTCTCTACGCCCGTTCTCTCTTCAAAAAAAAAATCCTTTTTTGTAACGAGTTCTCAGATTTCTTTTTTTTTCTCAAACGTTATTAGACGCACGTTGACGTTTGACAAAAAAAAACAAAAAAAACAACCGGTTTTGCCCACGTGGTGGCGCTACATACTTACAGAAACGATCGTGTGGCTCCCACACCGCCCTGTAGAGGCACCACGGTAACGCAACATGGAGCGCTGTGAAGAGAAGTGCACATGACCTATAATGTGTGTATAATGCGCAGTGTGTGGGTGTGGTTAAGTGAGGGAATAAAGGATGGAGGTGGGTGGAAGAAGTGGATGAAGGAATAAGAATCATTGTTCTGGGTGCTGTATGTGAGGGGGAAAAAAAAGAATGAGGTTTAAAAAATTTCTGTTGCAGACGTGTCTCGTCCACACACACCCACATATGCCTACACGATTTAATACCAATAAAAAGCACAGTGGGTCATGGTCATATACACTTCTTTTGCAAGCAATGAAGCGTATTTTGGTACTCAGGATCGGCGTGTTATGTCTGTTTAGGAGAGAATTGTGGAAAAAAGTGACCCTGCAGTCTAGCTGGTATTAAAGACACTGGTACAGACTAAAGGACTAAAGCACTGCCGCATCGCTTTCTTTGCGTAGCGATGAATACCTGATGGTTCCCCCATCGGCAAGTAGTCGGTAGTCGTCTCCTGTAGATGGTACAAAGTGTCTACCTGAAAAAAGATTAAGGAAAGAGTGTTGCCTTTGCTTCCGCGTATAATCGCACAACGACAACATAGATTTGTACCTAACAGCTGCTGCTGTAATCATAACGACTGTTTGGTGTCACATCCTTTTTTGTTTGAAATCCGACAAGAGGAGATCCTAGGTGTTTGCTTTCAGGGTTAATGGTGATCTGGCTTCAGTTTCCACTTTTCATCATTCTTTGAAAGAATATTCGAGCTTCACTCACTCGTACTGTCTGGCTCAGGGCCTCAAGATGATTCTGCAGGTCTAAACACAAGTACCTTCGGAGGCTCTTGGGATAAACAGCCTGAGCATGCAGGCATGTCTGTAATTACATTAAGTGAGAGACAGTCTGAAGAAGTGCATGGCTTGCACTGCATTAGGAAATGGAGGGGCACATTAGCATTAACTCAGGGATGAATGCCTCCTGCTCCACTTAATGGTCAGCGTCAGTCAAACGGAAGAATCCTGAGGGGCGAATAAGGTAGCGTTATCTTCCTCTTCGCTGCTTTGGTCTGCTTTTCTTTACTCAGACACATATAAACTTCTCTCTTCGCCAGGTTAGGGGTCCCCAACAGGGTTGTGATTCCCCAACAGGTAAACTCTGTGATTGTATTAGCTGGGGACTGATGTAATGAAAACATCTCTAAGGTAAAGTATCAAGTACTTTCAAGCGAACCATTGCAACATTTTAAACTATCCAGAACATCCTATAGTCATTTGTAACAACGTGTAGCTGAGCTAAGCGGCTTGCTAAAGAAGACAATACTGTCAATAACTCTTAAGCTAGCTCGCCCGTCGCTGTGGTTTAAAACAGTGTTTGATGAAGAACTCTGAGGTAAAGTAGGCTTTTAAAACAGTGAATGAAACCTGTGGCACTCGATTTGCGAACATCGTCTCCAGAGACAAGCGTCGGCTAATCAATTTCAACCCGATGGGAGTTTCATCTACATAACAAAAGCTAATTACTGCAGCCTAATCAATCACCACATCCTAATTAGCTCTGGGCTCTGAGCTGCGATGGAGCGCCTGGAAGAGATGCAACATGAACACAACCGCACACACACATACACACTTTTACATCCACCCTACAGCGTAGACACACACAAACACACATTCACACCTGGCATTGTTTACACATAGAAACATGCCTAAGGTCCTACAGAGAGATGTATTTAAAGTATTACAAGTTTTATTATGATTAGTCATACCCAACAATCTTGTCAGGGCTAAGACTTACTTTAGCCTACTTTAATTACACTTTAAAACTTTAAAAATATAGTCATTAAAACACTTCAGTAAACGTAATTATCAAATCTTATTGACAAATGAACGTTTCTGTCTAAATCTGCTTGCTTCCTTACAACAGGACGTTAATAAGTAGTCCTTCATGTCCTCATGTGATTAGCATCAGTGCTAGTACAACACATTGCTACTTTTGAGACTGCTAATTCCTGGTTTAAAACAAAAACCTTAACCGTGTTATTCGCTGTAAAGAAAATGGCGCCTTTGTTAACAAAGATATCAAGACGTCGTTGCCTGCGATGTCGTTGCCTGGGTTTGTGAAAGGATAACACGGCACTTGATCACAGAATCATCTATAAGCATGCATCAAAGATTCCTTTGGACCAACTGGGAGTTTCAGCCATCTTTAAGTTGTTGTTCTTTTGGTTGCTCTGTGTTCGGGGTCGAGGATCATCTGGTCCACATATTTTATTTGGCACAGGTTTTACACCGGATGCCCTTGCTGATCCAACCCTCCCATTTTATCCGGGCTTGGAACCGGCACTGAGATTTAACCCCTCGGTGAATTTCGGCCCGTTTTCTAAGCTTTATACAACTTTCCTCCCTCAAGTATTTGTCCTAGAGCACTTTTTGGTGGTGTTGTTTGGCCATGTAACACACGACTGACTGCAATTCCAACTTGTCTACAGCTCGGAAAGTGTGTGTTGTTGACTGATGTCTCGTCTCGGATAGATATACATTTTGTTTGCAGCGGGAAGAACTATTAATCATTTTGCGTTCTACTTGCAGGGATATCATTGAGTGCTTCCACTGAAAACGGTTTCATTTGCCTCGAAATATATAGGACTTGAATACTAAACACTAGAGCACCCTATTAAGAAGAGTGTAATAAATGCAAACAGCCATTACGCATATGACAACATCTCCAAGGATTTTTTTTCCCCCCTCGTTCTTGCAGTGACATGACATCTAACTATAGTATCATCATTACCCACTCGCATTATTGATAGCACAGTGACGGCAGCGTTTCGCCGATCCTCCATTCCACCGCGCAATAACAAGCTCCATCCAGTTCATAAATAACTTTAACGATGGAATTCGGTAAGGTGAGTTTTGACAGCTAGTGTATAAGGACTGTGGGAGGATGATGGAACCTGCAGGTCTTTTGGCCCCTCCAGCAGGTGTCTTATTAAAGTGAAAGCTTGAATGCTTGCTGCTAAGATGCCCGCTGCTGCCTCTTTAGAGTAATTGGCCGGGCCAGCACAGGGCATGCCAGCATCTCATCGGAGCAAGTAAATATCCCACTTTACTTTTTTTTTTTCCATGCACCACACACACACGCTTGCAGCTCGCCAGACGGAACTGAAGCACATAATGAGAGGAGATAATGAACCAAGGAGGAGAAACTTGTTATGTAAGTGTGAAGGTGCGCACATACACAGAGCTATTGACCATACAATACTGATGATCTTTCTCAACGAAGTGAAAGGCACACACATTTTTCCAAGTCCAAAGGTCAAGGAGGGTCCAACGAGCACCTTGGTAGTATGGTAGTATTACATTGCAGCGATGCTTTCATGTAAACATTGTCTTCCCACCTTCAATTTAAAGCTACACCCTCTTTTTTGCACTCTCACACAAAGCTAAATGTCATCAACCTATTAAAAAAAATAAGCCAAATGTGTTGTAACTCAGTGAAGACTCTCTTGACCAGAGATGACCTCATGCTGTATTAAGGATACCAGCAGTATTTAGAGTAAAGACTATGATACTATTCAAAAGTTCAGCAAATTACTCCTGTTTTGGATGGCAAAGGAAGATTGCCTTCTTCTCACTCATATAAATTGTTTTTGTGTTACTTCATATTACATTTGACAGAAAAGAATAAAAAGCTATTTCCTTCTTCAGTCCACGGGGTTCTGCCCTTGATGTTCCGCATTTAAAGGCGTGTACTCGTGCTTAAAAGTTGTGGACTAGCAGCTTCTGACAAACCCTGTCTTGGACGTTTGTCCAAAAAAAATCAGCCAACCACGGAGCCCGAACCGCATGCAGATGATTTGCATAATCTGAATGGGGTCCTCAGAAAATCAACTTAAGCAGGTGCGCAAACCGACTCTTAAAACACACAAATTTCCCTCGAGTCAATATTGACGTAACTTATTTTGACTAGTGAAACTGTTTATCGGTTTCTGTACCCTCAAAATTTGGCAGGAAAATTACATCATACAGAGCAAATCACACTTGTGCTCGGAGCTTGTGGCTTGCTTCCCGCTGCTGCAGATGATCCTCCATGAATTTGCACTTCCCAAAAAACAGTTTATAAACAGTCAAAATCTCACCCTTCCCCTCGAGGATTCTTTCTCGTGTCATCTCAGGGAGTTTTCCTTTGCCTGCCTCTGGCTTGCTCATTAAGGATCCAATCTACATCTGGATATCATAAAGCTGCTTTGTAGCAATGTGTATTGCCGAAATTGCTACCCAAATAAATTTGAACTATAGAACAGACATCAAAAGAAGAAGAAAAAAAAAGTTGTCTTCCTCCTCTAGTCTCCTTTCCTGTAGTTCCGTCCTTCTTTCCACTCAACATATCTCTGACTATTACCCCAAGCTACTATTTTCTCCACATGCCAGACAGACTGAATCCCTGGCTGTGTATTAGCCACCTTTAATCACTAACAAGGTCTCTAAAAGTCTCTCTTAGCTGCTCAAAGAGCCTAATGACTGTCCATTGTGGCCTCTGAAAAGAGATGAGGAGCATTTGCTCAAAGTCTGCCTTATGAGGTAGAAAAGAATGGGCAAAGTGCTGCCCCAATAGATCCCACTTTGGAATTGAGCCTGGAGTCAATAGGCCCTTTCCACTGTGGGCCAAACCTAGTGCTTGAACTCAGTTCCGGGGTTTCTGGTCCCTTTCCATTTGGCATCGAAAACCTTTATATATTACTAACCAAGATTGAGCCCGCAACCTTCTGCACCAATCAAGACCAATTTCTTAATCCCAGGTCACTGGAAATATCTATCATGATAACCTGACTTTTACTGATTTAACGATATCTTTAACCAGACTTTGCATTTTCATGATTTTCCTGCTTACAAATACAATATTTAATTAATTAATGAGTTGACCCAGGGGGGTCACCAGCAAGAAAATTGCTAAACTATCTTGAATTCTGACCCACCAGGCATCCCTGTTTATTCAACCTCTTTCTTATGAGCTGTTAGAAACAGAAAGCCTTGCCTTTATTGGAGAATATAAAAATCTTGCTAGATTTATGACATAAAATTTAAATGAATCTGAAAATTGTTTATTACAATTTTGGAGTGTAAAGTTTATTACACTCCACCCTGACCGTGCTTTCTCAGAACCTCCAGCACTGCACAATGGTCCCACCATCTCTCAAGGTACAGGGAAGGTATGCACCTCAGTAGTGGGATGAATTTTTTGTAGATGTCTGAATATCCGAGTCACTGGCAGTCATCGACATCAACGTCTAAAGACTTACCTCATCCTACTTGAAGTACTTAAAAAAAATAAAAAATTGACTACTTGCATTGTGCTTTTCTTGCCCCGACAGTTTTTCAACTAACAGTATTCTTTGTCCCTGACCTAGTGAACCAGTATCAGGATATATATTCATCGATAGAGACTTCAAAGCACTTCTGTAAGTCGCTTTGGGTAAAGGCATCTGCCAAATGCCATAAATGTAAAGGCCCTTTAAAACCTCAGGCAAAAGGAGGAGCATGAAAAACAGGCAAACCCACTAGCTTGCTAGCTTTGAGAATGGAATCCAAAATGGCACATAAACGTTCTATGGTTTCACAGGATATTCAGCATTGAATATAGTGTTTTGAATGTAATTCCTGAACTATTAAACACTTAGTGATTGATGAAGGAGATATACAAAAATCTATAGTTGTCCATTTGCAACAATATCAATTAAAATCAATATCAATCATATCAATTAAAATCTGCTCTTCTTATCCATCTGAAAAGTATGAGAAAAGTACCAGACTCCCAAGTGATATGAAGTCTGGCTTCTGAAAATAGATCATCAAATTGATTACACGTCTAAAATGTGGGTGGACAAATGATTTATTAGCAAGCTAATTGAGGCAGCTAATGCAACATGGAGTTTGGTTGCCAGTTAGCTGCGCTAATATTAAGCTAAAGGAAATAAAATGTTATTTATGAGAAGGGAACGCTTTTCTAGCACAGTTTATAAATGTTAGCATCTTTAGTTTCTCTCAGTGGTTTAACAACTCCATACTAATGATTTGTCAACAATGTTGATTAATTTGTTGTAATTTACGTGATCATCTATGCTGCATAAAAAGAGTTGTATTTTTTTTTGAATGGTTAACGATTCTACATACAGTATTTCCCCTGAATGTACCCAGGACTGGAACAATGCCTTATCGGCTTATATATTAGTACAATAAATAGAGAATAGTTGCCTGCATTGGACCTGTTTTATTGTTCTTGGGTACACTTCATCCATATTTTTTTCCTCTGTTGAAGAGAATATTACATCAGATTGTGAATAGCTTCTAGGCATTCGACATTAAAGAACAGTGCTGCACTAGTGACATTAAAAAACTTCAGTAACCACTTTATTGTGGTCAAGGTGGAACCTGGAGACTATCTTGGGAATTATGTTCTACCACAAATATAGCTCTTGGTGTCGTAGGATATAAGCTACGTTATTAAAGATGCTGTACGGTAAGTGAATTGGACGATGAAAATTCCTGTTGATGGACTGCTCTGTTGTTCACTCTGCCTATTGATTTTCTCTGTAATCAAATCGATCTGATGGGTAAATAGATCAGAATGGTTGCTGAAGCAATATAGTACAAGCTGATGGCAGAAAGTAGAGTGTGTCTGGGATTTAAACGGATACGAATTACAACCACTCTTTACATCTGTGATGAGCAGAAAAGCATCTCGACTTCCTTATTACTCACTAGATCATAACACTCTGAGAAAACACACAAATACAACAGCCAGTTTCTGCTTGACAGAATTCGTTTTGCCTGCAAAAGGCAGTTTTATGAAGCAGCGGCGCTTTCCGACATGGCATCAGAGATCTGATCTATCAGTCAAAATGTGTCTGCTTCCTGTCTCGCTGACAGCACAGAGCATCCCACAAACGCATGTGCGGACAAGCACAAACACACAGTGACATGTCAGGAAATCATTTCAAGGTGTGAAAATGCTGCGGTGTCAACCTTCAATCCAAGGACGGACATCTCACTCTGTCGCCCGGCGATTAATTTTATTTTTAGGCGGTTGACCCGGAATTCTAAAAAGTAGCCAGGCAGTTCTCTTCTCAATAGTTACAGCAAAGACTATAAGAACCATACACAGTCTTGGGTGCTTTTTATGCTACACTGTTGAAGTTAATAAAATAAAATAGTGGTGTAATAGTCCTCCGAGCGACCGTCCTTGCTTGAACAGGCGATACGATGTCTACAGCAGTGTCTGGGAAGCTTTCGCAGGTTGAAAACGACTCGTGAGGGCTCAGGAGCGTCCGGAAACAAGCGCACCATTGACATGCTGGAAGCTATAATTGGTATTGCGTGTGATGTGCAACCAGTGGTACTTTTGCACAGCATCAGTCACGACAGAATTCAATCCATATTTTTTTCATTACTCAGCCTTAAGGACAGCAAATAAACAGAAATCCGGATGTAGATTTAGATCTCTATCCGAAACCTCATTGAACCTGTTTTCTTGAGCGTCTACAGTATGTCATGGTATACATTACAGCTTGGGATTTTGTGCAATAAACATTTGAGCGATACGACTCTAGCGGACTAGTAGTGACCCTACTGAATCGCCCTCTCTCCGTCTGTTTCCTGTGCCTTGACGTGTGTACAAACACACCAATACATGCAGGATTTCCATGGTTAGATCACTTAACTCTGGAGTGCCAGCAGGAATAGCAAACAGCACAGCAGTAGGCAGCAAATTCACTGAGAGAGGGATCGTGTGAGCAAGAGAAAGAGAGAGAGAGAGAGTGAGAGAGAGTAAGAGAGAGATTTCAATGAGCTTTTGTAATAACAGAAAGGGCGGGCTGGCAGCCGGAATGATTTATCAAAGTTATTGCTTCTCCTAATGAGAAAACATGTCACACTCCCGGCTTTATGGAAATGACAAGAAAAAACAAAACCGAGCGTGAGTAAAGAGAGAGAGAGAGAGAGAGAGAGAGAGAGAGAGAGAGAGAGAGAGAGAGAGAGAGAGAGAGAGAGAGAGAGAGAGAGAGAGGGAGGAAGGAAAAAAAAGAGCCTTTGTCTCACGGGCTAAAAGAAAACAAGCTGCCGGCTGAAAGTTTATTGTAATAAAAAGCCTGGCGGCAAAACGAAACATCAGCTCGGTTCGCTCGATCTTCGTTTGAGAACGCGTTTTTCATCATTTACCTGACACTTCATATAAGGATATTAAAAGTGCTTTAAATGTATTCGGCTCATGTTTGAATAATACACAGCTAAAAAACTGAAACAAGGAACATTACAACATAACCCATGCATGAGTGAACTTTTTTTTTTTTTTTTAAATAAAAGAAATAAAACGGTGTGTTCGCAGCGTTACACTGCATCTGTGATGTATCTATAGGATTCTGGTGACTTTTTGGCGCGAAGTTGAAACCTTACGTAGATAATCCGCTGTTAAAACGATCTATTCTGCAATTTACATGAAGGTTAATTTGTTCTATGTAGCTATATTACAGTGTTGTCAAATTCTCAAATAATGTTTAGAAAAAAAAGGTTGATTTATTTCCTGTAAAAGCAGCTCTAATTCAAATCGTAGGTTTAGATTAATTTGCTCGCTCTAATACATTATCGTTTCGATGACAGTTCTATAATCGTTGATGTAATCAAGTTATTTCCAGGAAAAGTCTACAAAATCTTCAGGAAAAGACTGTTTACAGATCCTGAGTGATTTCTCTACAGATCCTTTTTTCTCTAAACGTATATAAAGCACAACTGTAATATTTTTTTAAGGATTAAAACTAATATACAAGACTGAACACGCAATGCTTTCTCTTTGTTTTAAGATTAAATAAGAAAAGTGAATATACCTTTGGCTCTCTAATTGCTAGTGGCTTGTTTGGCATGAACAACACAATGAAGTAACAGGTGCAATTATTGCTCCTGTCAGTAATTGGAGACATGAAAGGACCAAGGAACCAAAACTAATCTTCCCAACACCTTGTGTGAATATGAATTAGGAAAACACGTTGGCTCCTGCAAAGATTCTGAATTGTTTCTTATCCCACTATTGTGTTTGCATTGCACCTACGGTAACATCATGAGAACATCATTTCTTGCCTTTATATTATGATTCAGGGGGGCACGGTGGCTTACTGGTTAGCACGTTTGCCTCACACCTCCAAGGTTGGGGGTTCGATTCCCGCCTCCGCCGTGTGTGTGGAGTTTGCATGTTCTCCCCGTGCCTCGGGGGTTTACTCCGGTTTCCTCCCCCAGTCCAAAGACATGCATGGTAGGTTGATTGGCATCTCTAAATTGTGATTGCGTGAGTGAATGGGAGTGTGTGTGTGTGTGCCCTGTGATGGGTTGGCACTCCGTCCAGGGTGCATCCTGCCTTGATGCCCTATGACGCCTGAGATAGGCACAGGCTCCCCGTGACCCGAGTGTAGTTCGGATAAGTGGCAGACAATGAATGAATGAATATTATGATTCATCAAGTAATGATCCCTTTGTTGTAAAAAAAATCCTCACCGTCCACCAACAGATGAAGTCTGGACGAAGTCTGCCCATCGCATAAGCAAACATACGTCTTTCACTTGCCTTTCCTTTGTTCAGATGTGCAATAAGCTGGAGCGGACGGAGGTCTTGGCTCGGCTGGGGTATTGATTTCCATGCAGGCTGAGACTTGCCTGCCCCATTACCCCGAGGCCCTTGACACACACAGAGAGCCTCTCTTGCCTTCTGTTATCATCCAAAAGAACAATGGCGATTAAAAAAAAAAGAAAGAAAGAAAGAATACCTGGTATTCATTGTTTGACCGCAAAAAAGGTGTGGGGCTGCTGGGAAATTGTTGACAGTATAGTTGTTTTCTAACATCCCCGATTAACGTCAGCTCAAAACGTGTCTTCGCAATCCGTACTGTGTGTTGACTTTTGCTAAAATTGTAGTAAATAGCGATTTAAACCATCCTGAGGCAGTCAAATTAAATAATAGATCAAGTCTAATACTAGTTCAAATTATTATTAACATTTGATTCAAATTTCTGTATTCAGACGCAAATTTCACGATGATTAGCAAAAGTCAATTGTAAATGTGCGCCGCCTTAAAAAGAAAACAAAAAAACAAAAAAAAAATCTAGCATACATATGAAACAAGCATTTTGGATAAAATGATGAATCAAGTGGTCAGGGTCTGATAGACAATTATTTTACCCCCCCCCCAGTGAATAACAGTTGGGTGTGTTGACATTTCATACTGGATGTCTAATATTTAAATATCATAAAACCCCCTGAACCTTTCATTAAGCCCACTGCCCTTCCTGGTCGGCCGGACGAAAGTCCACGTGTCCCTTCCTGGCCTCTGCCTCTGGGTTTATTGATGGATCTGTCAGACCCTCTGCTTAATCAAGTGTTGAAATGCAGTGGAGCCCAGAACACAGCATTCAACGGTGTGAAGCAGAAAGAAACGCCCTGCACCACGTCGTAATTTTACTCTAGTTCTATGATTTTACTTATCTTGAATCATTTGAATCTCTCCCCTTTTTTTCCCCTTGTTCTCCCCCTTTCCCCCCATTACAGTACTGCGAGATAAGTAAAACAATGAGATGTTTAACTAAAGAGATTTTGGAAATACAGACCTCTAAAGCACTAGTCAATGCCTTTCAAGCGTGTTAACCTTAACGGGCTGTATGCCATGGTTTCTTTACCACCAGGTCTTTCACAGATGGCATTATGTCGATGGTGTCTCAGGGCCTTGAGTCATTGCATGAATCTGATATTTTTGCACTGCATATTACACATACCTGCGAGCACCTGGCCATGGAGACAGCAGGAGGCCAGAGCAATTTTAACAGAGACCTCGATGGCAGATTGTGTGTGTATGTGAGAACGCTTTAATAAGAAAACAGCTTATTGCAGCATGACTCATGCTAGGCAACATGTCCGACTGATGAAGGAACAAAATGAAAATGGCTCTGAAATCCCGCTGGAGAATCGTGTCATGTCTAGTCCGGTTAAAAAAGAAGAAGTAATTGCAGAAACATGCTGTCATTCCTGAACTTAAATAGAAAACTTTGTATAAAGGAGGACTTGTGGGAAAGCAAGAATAAGCTTGAGAGTATTTGAATGAAATCATAAGATGATATTTCATGTGTGTGTGTGGTACTGGGGCAGTATGATAAGAAGTGACATTGCAGTGTAAGGAGCTGGCCACAGCAACCCATGGCTGGCAAAGCAATCAGAGCGAGAGGGAGAGGAAGTGAGGCAAAGAAAATCTGGCTTTCAATTCTGTTTCGATTCTCTGTCTAAATGGCTCCAGCACAATAGATGCTGAAATAGCAAGTCATAGCAAAAATTCATCATGAGTTTTATAGGTAAAACTAGAAAGTAAACAATGGCAAGGCTATACAAACCTTTTTAATGAAATCTGGAGCTGATATTCTAACAGAGTGATCACATAACCTTGAGTGAGTAAGATTATCTGACTCGGGTCAGGGTCACTCAAGAGCTCGGGACAGACTGTAATGAACACCACATCAAATAGTGTGAAAGTGGTGTAAAAAGACAGCCAGACAGAATCTTCAGATGGAAAAATGCATTTCCCTATAGTATGACAACTCATAACAAAAGGGAGCAGGTCCACTGGGGTTGAACAGGGGGAGGATTTTTGCCACTGGCAGATACATCACCTTCTGGTGCTGGAGGAGGTGACAGCTGTGACCTACATTCAGTGTTTAATCCTGGCAGAACAATGCGAGCTTACTTTACCAAAAGATCTCTTTTCACAATGAGAAAGAAAAAGCAGAGAGAAAATGCACCTCCTTACAATTACTCAAAGTTGAAAGAGACTAGAATTTGGCTAACTGAAAGACTGTGTCCGAGTGGGTCTACAGTTTACCTAGAGGAGTACTCAAAACCATACCCCAGTGGCACCATGACTCTGTGACCTGGCCCAAAGGATCCATAGCACAATGATCTGCAAGGCTTCCCACCAAAAATCACTGCCCAATGGATCCATGACTTGGTGTTCTAAAAGATGCTACCCTCCAAAAAATCCACAATTCATGGATCTGCAGATCTCACCAAAAAAGCCATGCCCCATTAGGCCCACGACTTGGCAGTCTCAAAGGTGATACCCCAAAGGGTGCATGGCTTGACAGCCTGAAAGCAAGCTTTGGCACGATGGAACCATGACTTGATGGCTTGAAAGACAGTAACCAAAAGGGTTTGAGGCTTAACAGTCTGCATAATTTCTCATAAAAAAGCTTTATCCCAATGGGACCATGACTCAGTGGCCTACAAATCCTTGCCCCAAAGAGACCACAATTTGTCAGCCTGTGGGAATTGTATTCTAAGAGACTTTGTTTTAATTTCCATGGGGATTTTGCCACAAAAGGAACCATGACTTGGCAACTTGTGGCATTGTTCTGTAAAAGAAATCAGGATCTCCAGGATTGCACACCATTACTCAGCAACCTGATGAAAAATGCCATAAAAGAAGCTAGAGGAAATAGTCAAAAGGAAATTTTGTGAAAAGTTTTGTAACCTTTTTAAAGCAGATAAAAGTCTTATATGACAACCGAGACACTAATTTTAGAAAGGGTAAAAAATATCTTCTACCTAATGGCCTCTCCTACTCTAAGTGAGGGAGGAAAGACAGGTTTATTTTGTGGATTGACAACTCCATCAGAAGGTCACAGATTATATTTTTTCCTTTACCCTTGACTACTGTCAGTTTCCACGCCAATAACTGACCTCCCTCTGCCCCAGACATGGGTAGAAAACCACACAAGAGGGATGTTAACAGTTTGTCTGTCAAAGGAGCACACAGACCTGGAAGAGGGGAAGATGAAAAACCCAGATCTGGAAAAACCTCTAGGGGCAGAATCAGTTCCCAAGCGATTCACCGAGTCATTTTTCTGTCCTTCACTATTTACGAATCGTCTTTGTTCCTGCTGCTTGCAATCAAATTTAGGTTTTGAAGAAGAGCTTGTGGTAGCATCTACCTACTCGACTCCATGGAGTCCAGGAGTGAAGACAACAATTTAGATTGAACTTTACTTGACCCATTTCCTCCCCCTTTCTTGTATTCTGTGTTAAAGCTGCTATTCTCATGTACAACTTTCGAGTGACTCTCTTAAAGCGCACATTCCTGCAATTTTTCCAGCTGTAAGCATGTTGTGGGAGGCACTGTTCTTTAATGTTTTATCACTTGCTAGGAACGTCTCTCTGATGGATTAAAAAAAAAAACTTTTTACAGGACGAGAACTGCTTTCGGCTGCAAGGTCTCCATTTCCTCTTTTAATCCCTTCAATTTGTTACTGGTTTATCTTTTAAACATTTCTCAAGATACTTTCATATGGGATGTTGTGTCATGTTGACGAATTCCACAGAGGAGTATGAAAACACAATTGCACACATACATATGAACATGCTGTTGAGTAAGTGATGTAATTAGTGATGGTCCCCCTGAGCGGCAGGTGGCCTGCATTTCTCCTGCCGAGCGATTAGATAATTGGTCTCCAGGAACTCGTTACTCGAGCCTCCGGCCATAGGCTTAATAACAGAATCCTGGCTCTTTATGCAAACTTCCCCAGGCTTTATCACTCCAAAATCAAAGAAAACAAACAAACAAATAAACAAATGGGATTAGGCTTTGGCTGTGCCGTAGAAGAAATGTCGTTTAAAGGCTCTGCACATGCTGAGATTGGAAAAAAGAGTAAGATGTTTGTTTGTGTGTATGTCTTCTGAGCCATTTCTGGTTTATGGTTAGCTTTCAGAGCTAGAGATGGGTGACTGGGACAAATTTAGACCAATGCCAGGGGAAATGGATGCAAACTAAAAAAAAAAAAAATGCAAAAGGAAAGCAATCTGAGATGGAGCTACTTCAAACAAAATAATCTCATTGGCTAAGGGGCATTAAGAAAGGAACACATACAGACGAAAAGGAAATGAGTTGGATTTGGGTGAGGTTTAATGTTTGGAAGTGAAGTGACTTCAAGGGAAAGGTAGACACACTCGCATATCACGCACATGCTGTTTTTCAGAACCAATCTTCAATCTTCAAGGCCATTGTGCATCTATGTGTGAGAGATGTGGCTCATGTGTGACAGAATGCGAGATGATTAATGTGCTACAGACCTGTTCTGATTATGGATGTGCAAATGCACATATTTTCAAAATCATCTCGTCAGTGGGTTGTCTGAATAGCTACTCGACTAATCAGTCTTCAAGGAGCGACGGCATAGTGATGTAGAAATGTAGATTAGAGCGGCTGGCATCTGCTGGGAGATGAGTGGCCACAGGACTGTCCAGAATTTATTGTTCGTTCATTGTCTCATTGTAGTCCAGGACTCTGTGTAGACCACGTCTCTGTGTGGCAAAACAACCTCTTTGGTCTATGTATATTCACGTTATATAGAGTAATGAGGATTAAACCCACGTGACTAACAAACAACTTGATTCAAAGCAGCCTTACAGAAAGCCGGATGTAGATTTAGATCTCTAATGAGCACTGTAGGGAAAAAAATACTCACTGAGGCAATACGGAGAGGAAACCTTGAGGAAAAAGCAGCCTCAAAAGGAAACTCATAATCTTCTGGGAGACACAGGATGGTGTACGGTAAATTGTTACAGTATATGAGGGCAGAGGAGTTCTGGGATGTGGACAGGACATACTTTGATCACAGCGGCTTAAATCAATTTAGAAAAACTTGGAATAAAAAGAGGGTTAGTTCTTCTAAAATTAGTCAAACATCAATGGGAGGAGTCTCTTGAGTGAAATATCCAAGAGACGCCAACACTCCAAACTTCCAGCAACTTCATTTTACCACATAAACCCCCTTGTGTATGTTGGTGGATGAGACGGTAAAATGTAGTGTCATTTGCATTTGGCCAATTTGAAGTTTGCTACAACTCAAGTTGGTCTTCAGAAAGCATCCTGGTCCTCATAAATTTCAACACTTGCCTTGACACTGAAAACCAATTCTCATTTATATTCGTTAGGAGAAATGATATCCATTTCTCATAAACAAAATGAAGAAGAGAGGGATAAATTTGATTTCACCGAAACATCAAAATAAAGCGCAGGAGGAAACTGGAAGTACCTGAGTATGTGGCTAAAAAACAGCAATTTCTAAGCAGAAACTTTAATTAAATTCCAACACAACACGCAGTGACACATGGCGATTTATCTACAAGGACAGAGCGACAGACTATTTATCTTTCTTAGAGTCTGTGCTCTAATATTATGTTGTCATCGTTCATAGTGAAAGTCAGGCTGTGTGGCATGAACGAGCTAATCTTTCTTACATGAAGGAGGTGGATGGAGCGGTGAAAGACAATAATGGGTGGAATGTGTATAAAGGTGCGAGTTTGGTGTGAAACTGATTATTTTCCAATAACAGCATGTCTTGAAACATTTTATTTTGTTCATATAATAGCGATTTGCTTACAAGCATTTACAATTTTTATATTTATTTATTAAAGGATGACACTTTTTATCCATTTATAGCTACATGATATATACTACAATCATGTACTCACTTACTCTTGAAGTTGAGCCACTTGATTTAAGTTCCTCATTGCGAGGTATACACTCAGTCTGTGACGTTACCATGACGCTTTTTTTTTTTTTTGTTTTTTCCAGTTTATGCCTCCACTTGTTATTCCAATTGCGATCCGGTATAGCTCTGATATTCCTGTGATAATCCCCCTATTGTTATTTGCTTGTTTGCCTAGTGTTTGTTCTGCTTAATTTGGATTATCTACCATGTCTGTGTTTGTATGCCCCAATACTTTTGCATACCCCTAGTTTTGTGACCGTCCCAATACTTTTACCTATCCCTAATTTTGTGACTATCCCAATACTTTTGCATGTGACTGTTTTATTGTTCCTGCTCTGTGACATTTTATTAGACACCCTACTTTTGAGTCTGCTTCATGACAATCATCTCCTTAAAGAAAACGTCAGCTCATGTATAAAACCTGCATTAATATAGCTGCTGTTATAAGAAATTAAGCAACATTTTCAAATCTTTAAGGTATATATGTGCATGGTGTAACGTATAATCTACGGCAATAATATATAAGATTTATATTGCTGTTTTTAGTTATTTGCTAGCAGCATAGCTGGTCATAGCAAAGAAATTATTCTACCCCCAAACCCTTCTGACATCACCAATTCGTATTTATGAGACGTCTTGTCTGTAGAAAAGGATGATGATGTTTCAAAGTAAAGGCAGAGTAGGCTGTATTAAAAGCTCGATTTCTCATTTTTTTTATCTACTCGATACAGGAGGAAAATGTCACCAATCTCTGACTCGCTTGCTCTCTTAAAGCTATCTTCAGACACCGCCAGACAGAAAGACTGGCTCTGCCCACACCCCAGTGTCAAGCGCCCTTCAGGGATACGTGCAGCATCCACCAACGTCCCCGATTCGAACTAATTAATCGCAAATTATTTCCCCCTGAGACCAGCGTGCCGAAGCTGTGCCTCACTCACTCTGATATGTGACAGCTTCGATATCAACATTTATGCAGACGCGCAACAAGTGTCACCTTTGTCCTTTCCTGCATGGAGCAGCAGCAACTCTCTGCATGTTTTTTTTTTCTCTCTCTCTCTCTCTCTCTCTCTCTCACTCACACACACACACACACACACTTGCATTAGTTCTGTTAAGCTGCTTATTCATTTGGCAGAAGAGATAAGCTAATCCAAAAACCATATTTACACACGTGGGAGAGAGAAAGTAAAGTAAAACACACAGAGACTTCTAAAAACTCTCTGAATATCGCAAATCTGTCCTGCTGCTCTGTCGTATCTATCGTTGCATCAAAAACTAAAAAACGTGAGGGGGGAAAAAAAAATCATTTCCTGCCTCACTGACTCTGTCAGGATGAAGGAGGATGTCAATGTACAGTGCTGACAGGATCATCTCCTATTTTGGGAGGTTGTGAACAGGTGCACTGTGGGAAGGTGAGTTCTTCATTCCACACTTTTTTTTTCCTTCTTCAGTTCAAAGCCATGTTGCTGAGTGGGGAGATTATATTTGCTTACATTATATAAACAGTTACTCCTTCGACAGACTCCCTGTGTAAGTTATTACTACAGAAATAATGTATTAAAACTAGCACAAAAACTGTAGAGCAATTAATGAGCACATTGTGCCCAATCAGATCCAAACATTTAGAAGAAGAACTGAGGGCAAGAATCCTTTATTGTGGCCACACATACACTACAGCACAGTGGAATTCTTTCCTTTGCAGATCCCGGCTAAGGAAGTTGGGGTCAGGGTGCAGGTAGTAGCTATGATACAGCGCCCCTGTAGCAGGAAGGTTAAGGGCCTTGCTCAATTTCCCAACAATGGAGCTTGGTGGTGCTGAGGCTTGAACCCTGATCAACAACCCAGAGCCTTTACCACTTGAACCACCACTGCCCCATCTAGCTGCAGCAAGGTCCAAATATTTAGACTCCCAATAATTTTGGACAATGTATCTAGGGTTACGGTTAGTTGAATAACCTTTTCTGTTAGATTGCTTGTAATGATCTTAATTTCTTGGGCAATGGAAGCCAAATGGAAGGAAGTGAAAACATTTGGCACAGAATGTATTCATATATCATGTAGTTATCAGTTCTCCTGTTCACTCCTAGCTAGAACCATGAGAGTTTCACCGCTTCTCACATTCAATGTGGTTAGGCAGTGTTGTTTAAAGGCTACGAGTCAAGTCTGTGTGAAATAGAGATGGGTTTGTGCTTGTGTTCCAAACCGCACTGAGAGGAGATGTTCTGCAATAAAGCAGGTCTCCATGCTGCCGTAACTCAAACGGGAGAGATAAGGCGCAGTGTTTAGTGCAGTTATCAGAAGACCGCTGCCTGACCACAGGATGTCAAAAGAAGTCCGAGTTCCATTACGGAGAGGAGCATGAAACTGCTGAGATCAACTCTTATGCAGCTCAAAACTGGTTGGTGTTATTGGGAAATTGGAATGCAATCCCATGTCCTGCCTGTTTGTTTGTTCATGCCTTATTTTTTTTATCTTATATTTGTTAGATATATTATATTTTGACTTGACCGGGGGGGGGACCATGAGAATTTCAATTCCAGTCCATTTGTAGTGCAAAATATTCACTAATATTTTTGTTCTATAACTGGCTTTAATAATTTTGCTCATCATTGAACAGACCAGCAATAGGTGGCGCAAGAGAGAAGAAAAAAACATTTAGGCTGGGATATGGGAGTGGTTTAACTGTTTGTTGAATACTTGTTGTGGATGTACTACTTTTTCTTGTGTTCACTTATAAGCACGCTCAAGCTGAGCAGACAGATTTACTGCTGATATTGCCTCACATCTTTTGATGCAAGCCGCCGGGACACACCTCTACAAGATATGGTACTGAAAGTACTGAAAGTTCTCAGTGTACTGTAAACACACTTATCTAAAGAGATGTGACCAGAGAACCACTCCCCTGATCCTGTCTTGTCTGACCTCTCTCTTTCGCTTGCTTTGAGTACAGTGCACAAAGCAAAAAAGCAAAAAAAAAAAACTGACTGCAAGTTGTTTCACACTGTCAGATATTTTTGAGCTCTACCATTCAGGGAGCATCACAGACAGACTGTTTTTAGTAAACTCTGGAGTGTCTGCTTTTCACAGACTTCCTCTGCCTATTAAATCAATGCGGGGGAGGCCTGGCTAGAGCTCTGAAGTTGGACTAGAGTTGAATAAAGCTCAAGAAGTCGAAAGGTCGGAGAAGGTACGGGGACAACATTATGACTTGTGGTTTCTAACCTGTGAGTCAATGGACGAGGCAAAAAAAACAGTCACAAAGCAGCTTTACAGGAATTCAGAAATAGATATAGATCCCTAACGAACAAGCCAAAGGCAACAGTGGAAAGGAAAAACTTCCAAAACTTTGAAAGGAACCAGACTTAAAAAGGAATTCATCCTCTTCCTCTTATAAACTATTACACTTCTACCAACAGTACCAAGTGTGTTTACTGGATGTTCTGTGTGAATAAAGAGTCCTTGGATAAGAACAGGACAACCTTTGGAATCATCAAGGCTTCATTCCCAGTTCCTTCCTCACTACTGTGGGCATAGGAACCTTGACATGCCAATCTGCAGTTAAAGAATTGGATGGTTTTGAGACGTAGCAAAAACAAATAAACCCAGCTACCATTTCATGATAACGTCAATACGTAAACAGTCCACTTTCCGGATTTTAATGTTTTTAGTGCAGAATTATGTCAGAATTTAATTCAAGACCTTCTGTCTTATGCCCAACCTACTTCAGATTTCAATTTGTTAGATTTCTTTCTGAATGTTTTTGTCATGCTTTGCTCATGTACACTTCTCTCGTTGTGCAGTAATTCTTGAGGTCAAACAGCCAATCAGAGATCATCCAGTGTCACTTCAGCATGATTGATTAGCACTATGTGAAAAGCAAAGATGATCTAGGACATGCCTCAAAAGCCACAGGAATGTGGTGGTTAAGGTTTGATCACCTAGATAAGAGGTACTTCTCTGTTTTCAGCTAGGTCTGGTCTCCAAATCAAATGTCCTTAAGAATGCTCCATGAGCTAGCGTATCCTTGTTTACCAGATCCGATTCAATGAGCATAATTGGGCTTCATGCACACACATTTCTTCCCTTCTCCCCTTACACCTTCTCTTCCTGACTTCTTCTTTCTCAACAGCTAATGAGACAGACCAGAATAGCTCAGAATGGTGCATTCTCTCGAGAAAGGGAAACAGGCATGCCTGTACCGAGGAGACAGGTCCTCTCTCGCTCACTCCTTAAGGAAGTATTGACATGGGCTCTCACCTCCTGCACCTGTTTCACTCGACCGCCATGGAGTCTGCAATGGCAAATCGATAGCCTGCCTTCAGCTGCAGACAGGCAGGTTAACAGGCGCAGCAAAACAAAGGAAAGGATAGATGAACGAGGGCAAAAAAAACAAGTGGGATGTGATATAAAAATAATGCGATAGAAAAAAAAAAAAACAGAACGGGGGGTGGGGGTGGAGAATACAGATGAGGAGAGAATCTGGAGAGAGCTGTGAAAGTAAACAAAAGTTTCAAGAGAAACTGAAGGTCAAAAGAAAAGGCTGGAGGGAGAAAGTTAAGTGAAAATAATAAGTGAAATATAAGACAGAGGAGACGAGAAAGAAGGTGGCCAGGCAGAAGAAAACTAAATGAAAAAGTAAAAAAAGTCCCTCCAGGGAGTAAGCTTGGTCCGTTCTGACTTGAGATTGTTCAGCCTCCATCAAAGAGGAGTGAAAAGGAGGACAGGAAGACTTTTCTTCAACATAGCATCTACTCAGCTGTGAGACCACCATCAAGGACCTAGTCTCTCACACCTCAATATGGTTGACCTTTAGCAGTAGGTTCCAGCACAGAGAAGACCCGGCTAATGGACAAGGTGTTGATGGGAAGCCGTAATTCTTCTTTAGTGGTCTAGTTAAGGAAGAGAGAGAGACAGGTGCAGGTGTAACCTAATCTTGAGGCCCCTTGAGGCTGCACTGCCAGTCATTTTATTTTTGCTTTAGTTTCGGTGATGGGATCAGGCACTCATCCAGCATTCAAAGTGCCCTATTAACATCAATCTGAGAGAAGCATGTCATGTATAATTAGGCTTGGGATTGTGAGGTCATGATGTCTTGAGAGGCGTTTGCCATTTTGGCAGGGTTAGTCAGTCAGCTAATCAGACAGACAGCCTAGCTAGTCGACTAGTTCATACTGAGTGTTTGAGTCATTATGGTGTGAAGCTAGTGTTCATATACAATAAACTGCAAAAAGAATTAGGAGAGTGAACATGTCTGCTAATGTGATTGCTTAATTAGCCGAAACAGAATGCTTACCACTGTATTGCATTAGCGTCTTTAACACTTCCCCACCTGCGATTTTCAAATCATGTAGTGGTTATGTCACTGTCTGCTGAAATTTTAAGGTTAAATCTCAGTACTTTTGGTATCAAACAATAAATGCCAATGCTGGAAATAACAGCAGTTTATATTTAATACATAGCCAGCAAGTGTAATTCATTTACTGTCAATAACTGTGTGGGGTGAAGAGTAATAAAACTTGGAAAAGCCAAAACCACCTGACCTGACTGTTTAGACAGAATATGGTCTAAGTATATCAGTGATGTCAGGAGGTGCAAGTCTGTGAAGGGATTGCGAACAAAATCTTAAACCATATACTGTAACAGACAGGGAGCCAGTGGTGGGAAGCTAAAAGGGGGAGTGATATGATTCCTTTTTCTTTGCACCAGTCGATATTCTGTGCTAGCTGTGACCATGAGAATTTAACACCTACTGTCTTTATACAGCATTACAGTAAACTAAGCAAAACAAAACAAAAGCATGTATAACTTTTGATCAAAGCTGAAGTTGGGTCAAAAATGAAACCTCATGACAGCAACATACTGCAAAATAAGTAGTCTTTCATTAATTGGAAAAAAAAATCCAGCCAGCATTTGATATTTTCCAGCCACTTTACTGAGCACCAAGGGAGCTTCAGTGGAAGTGTCATCAGCATAGCAGTGGAAGAACATGATGTATTTCCAAATATTACCTAATCCATATGCTATATGGAGGAAAATACTGAACCTTGTATGAATCCTTGGCGTACACCACAGCCAAGCAAGGAAAAAAAGTGAATGACATTAACTATGGAAGTCTTGTGACCGAAACTAGTATATTGTTACCACCAAGACTCGCCATACACTCAAGGATCTTTAGTTTAATAAGTGACATAGATTATCTGGATACGTTAATTTGAACAAATTGTACACAGGCTTTGAGTAATTTCATTTTTTAAACATTGTTCAGAAGAATAGGCATTCAATCCACACACTAGACATAAAAAGATGTCTGGAGATAGCATATTCATATCACTACTGCACTCTGTTTAGGAGTTCCATAGTGGCAAATATTGCTAACCAGGCAATTGTTGCAGGCAGAGATGGAAAATCTATTAATTAATGGGAACAAATAACCGGTACCAGGAACAAATGTGCTTCAGTGATTTTCAGGTGTCTCCCATATTGCAAGGAGCCATAATGGAAACACTATAGAGCTCTTATGGATCCACATCATTATTAAGAGTAATTTCAATTTCAGTTGCTTGGTAGCCTCTGGGGTTATGTGATGCAACCCCTTCTTCTTTGATTTGCTTTCTCTAAACCATTGTAATATGTGCAAACATTTTTGGACCATAGGATCTCAGAACTATCCCATCCATAATGGTGAAAACCTATTACCTTTCCCCTTAACCTCTTGGTAATTAAGTGAGAATTCAAGTTTTGCATAATTTAAAACATTTCCCCCTGTCAAATATGGAAATGGTCAAACATCCAATAAAGAAACTGAATGACATCAGCCAAAGGTGGATGGAAAAGTGCTGCTCCATGATAAATCCATATTTCCTAAAGCCTCTTTCTTCACATATGCCACACAGTGCTTGCCTCTCCTCTGCCACAACTGCCTAGCTGCCAAAGTAATGGTGATGTGTGGCCTTAGTGCTTAATAATGTCAGAAATCAATACATACCAGGATTCAGGCTGCTGGAAAAAAAAGAGAGAGATTTTCTTCTAGTTATTGACTGGAGGTGCAAGGGAAGGCAGGCAGCCTTCATGTAAACGAATGCTTATCTTAAACCTGGCAAACTGAGCTGCCATTAAAATACTCCTGAGTTACTGCCCATGGGTCATTTGAGCAGTATACAGCAATTAAGTGTTTCAGTGAGTCAGTGAGGAGAGCTCTTGCTAAAAAAGGAAATGATTTCATAGTCAGCTTTTAGCAATGGGGGATTTTAAGAAAAAAGGGTGGTGGGGTGCATTTTCTGATAATTTGTGACCATCCAGTTTTAAATGAGTTTATGATATGATTATAACTCCATTTATCACCAGAAGTTCTCTCAAAGCTATTTTACGCTGTCAGCAAGTCTGAACATGAACCGCTGCCGAGTGTTACATTTATGTCCCTGCATTAACCTTTCGTCTGAAAAAATGAATGCCATTACACTGGGGGGAAAAAACAACCACTCCCTTCTCCGATCAAGTAAACGCCACTACACAACACATTGCCACTAAATGGCATAACTGCAAGATGATAGACATTTGAGATGAGGATACTGACAAGACTGTACATATTGAAAAGGAGTAGAGGAAGTGTTTAAGCTCAGCTAAGCCTTTTGAACAAAGTTGAGACAGAGTAGGACAATACCTATTATGAGGTGTATGCTATTTACAAGTTGCAAAGGAAGTGACAATGATAGCATTCCTGGCCTCAATGGGAGACAATGTGAAAGGTGAAATCAATCATGGTTGGTCTAAGAGAAGGGTGTGGATTCAAAAGCTTTCCAAAAACACCTATGGTGCCCATTGTGTACACCAACTTGTTTGACACCAAATGCTTTAACTGGATTAACACTGCTAACAAGAAACTCCTATTAAGCTCAAGTTTTTTTTTTTTGCTACAAAATCCTTACAGTTTGTTGGTGAACAAGACATTTATTTTTAAGCCACTTAATTAATTAACACCAAAGGGCCTCCCGGTGGTCCAGCAGCAGGATCCCGCTCTCGATTCCTGGGCAGGGCATCCACCCAGCCACTGAAGAGTTAACTCTTAGTTCCAATTACAATTTATATCTAGATAAAAATCTGTTTGTCTGTGATCGCCTTTTTAATAACATATATTGTATGCTCAAAAGTCTATGGACACATAACCATCCCAGCCATATGTGGGCCTTCCTTAAGAAAACGAATTGTCTTTCTGTGATGTAGAATTACTCTACAGATTTCCCTTCACTGGAACTAAGAAGCTTAAATCTTCTCTAGCATGACAGTGGCACAAAGCAAGGTCTATGAAGACATGTTTTGCCAAGTTTGAAGAACTCAAGTGTCCTGCAAAGAGCCCTGACCTCAACCCCACTAAAAACCTTTGGGACAAATGCTTACTGTGCCCCAGGCCTCCTCGCTTCACATCAATGCCCGCCCTTGTGGATGAGTGAGCACAAATCCCCACAGCCACGCTCCAAAATCTAGTGGGAAACCTTCCCAGAAGAGTGGAGCTTCTTATAAAAGTGAAGTGGGACTAAATCTGGAATGGGACGTTCAAAGTGACCACACAGTGTAGCTTGCATGTTGCCTTTTCTGTAAGTGAATTTTATTTTGAATGTTTGGTCAGATGGCTTCAGGCATCTCTCATTTTGTTGTCACCTCTGACATGGCCAAAATATCTGACTGAATCCCCTGTTCAAAAAGTTTCACACCAAAGAAGTTTTTTTTGATAAAGGACCTTTAAATCGAACACTCCCATCCAAAAAGGAAGCGAATCAGTCTGTAAGGTAAGCCTAACTATGGCTACAAGGAGGAATTACAATGCAAGAGACCAGGCTGCAAGCCATTCCTCTCATATTTTTTAAGCCTATCTAATACATTACAATTTAAGTAGACCTCCTTGAATTAGTGTCAAGACATTTAGTATCACTATTGTATGCTTGCGGCCTGGAGCAGGATAACATGAGCACATTGTATTTTAGCCATCATAGATATTTGGTTTCCAGACTCTTACCTGGCAGAGAGCAGACGACAGGGTGACAGGAGGAATGAGGTGCACAGGCAGCAACATGAAAAAAAAGAAAAGAGAGCTTCATTAGAATCACATGGGAGTAAAACAGACCAACACATTGCGCGATACAGCCGATACATTTGGACAGAGCAGGAATAATATTTCCTCATTATAAGCATTGTTGCTAAGTGCTGAAGCAAAAAAAAACAACCCAGTGCACTGAGAAGTGTGCTTAATGCAGAGATCCTCACTGTCCTACATTATATAATTATGCAGACTGAGGTTAGTTGGCAACACAGATTGTCTTATTTACAGAATAATAGGCTTTTCCTGGATAACTACCCAGTACTTACAGTATATGATAAATACATTATGGGTAAAACCTGGATTTTAAAACTCTGATTTTAAGCCCTTATGTTTCCATAGAGTCAGACCATGAGCCCTGGCAGTCATGAATCTGTGCTAGACACTGCCCTCCCAGGAATGTACAACCTGTTGTCTCTTGCACTGCAATCTGGCAGCAAACCAGCTAACTGTCCAATGAAGAGAAAAAAATGGAAAGAAAGCACAGTGATGGATTATAGAATGGAGAAAGGGAGGAAAGAGGAAAATGATGATATTGCAGCCTGTATTTCTGTGAACCGAAGATGAGCCAAAATTAAATAATTAATTAGATAGACAGACGGATAAATGGACAGATGGACAAACATATAGATAGACGAGCAGGTAGATATACAGACAGACAGAAAAAACAGATAGTTGAACAAATCAATAGATGGATAGATGTACATATAGGTGGACAGACAGATGTCCATTCCTACAGCTGGATGGACAGATTGATAGATAGAAAAGCAGACAGATTGACAAGTAAATAGACAAATAGAAAAATATGACAGACAGACAGACAGACAGACAGACAGACAGACAGACAGGTATATAATCAGCATGAACGAAAGTACGGCCAGATAGACAGTCGGACAGACATGGATGGACAGACATACAGGCAGGCAGGCAAGCAGATAAGATAGATAGATAGATAGATAGATAGATAGATAGATAGATAGATAGATAGATAGATAGATAGATAGATAGATAGATAGATAGATAGATAGATAGATAGATAGATAGATAGATAGATAGATAGATAGATAGATAGATAGATAGATAGATAGATAGATAGATAGATAGATAGATAGATAGATAGATAGATAAACAGACAGGTATATAACCAGCATGAACGAAAGTACGGCCAGATAGACGGATGGACAGACATACAGGCAGGCAAGCAGAAAGATAGATGATCAGACAGATATAGATAGATACAAAGACAGAGGGATAAAAAGGCAGACAAATATAGAACCAGGCAGACAAAAGCATGGATGGAAAGACAAACACACAGACAGATGAATGGATAGACAGATAGGCATTCAGGCAGACAGATATTTTTGTTGGTAAAGTAGAAGCCCAAGATTTAACACTGCTGCCACATCATACGACCTGAGTCTGACTGAAGAAGATTTCCCAGGCGGTGGTTCTTCAGTAACGCAAAGCAGAGCTTCACAGCAAAGCTTCCCCAAACCTACTAAAACAAGGCAGGACATGCCAGTGTTTTCTTTACTGACTCAGCCCCTTAAGGCTTGCTTTCTTGAAAACAGATTACACCTAGTTAATTTGCAGTGGTGAATGCGCATTTTAAGTATAATTTAGCCCAATAGGCTTAATGTGAGTCTAAGGCACTCTTAACAGACTTAATAGGCCCTGAATACACAATGAAAACGGGAACGTGCTCTCCAGATACTTTGATGCAATTTGGTGAATAGACTCCACATCTGTTTCAGCTGGTATGTGGGCTTCGTTTGAATGCACAACCTCTGAAAGGACAATTGCACTCTATGAATAATGGAACTCAGTGAGCATCACACACCTCAGTTAAATGGTCTTCACCCTCAACAAGGCGGAGGTTGAAATCCGGAAAAGAAAAAGTGAAGGAGACAAATGGGCATTGGAAAGGGATAGATGAGAAAGCCATATGCCCAGTTCTAGGTGGCCTGTGTGAGTCTTGATATTAAGAGGCGCTTAATGATGCTAATCATGAGACAGATGGTGCTGTTTGAGAGTGGGACCAGTGCCGTAGAACCTCCTGACAAGGACCCGGCTTTAATGCCAAAAGCCAGAGGCATTTATACAAATAAAAAGCTTGCACTCAACCCACCAAACACATTTTCTTATTCAATTATTTCTACCTTCTGTTCCAGCAATATCAGTACCATCAGGTCTGCACAAATTTTGTCTTGGAGACCTGGGGAAGGGGGTTGGTGGGTGGGAGCGAGCTCTCCACTTCAAACAGTTTTTCCCCCAAAAGGCCAGATACTGCTGCTTTTTATATTGGTTATACATGAATCAAAGCAGTAAATGGTGTTGCTTCTCTGAGTCACACTGTTGCTGTAGCTGTAGTGTCGCTCCCATCAAGAGACACGCCACCTGAAATTACGCCTTGGGTTGACTCTGAGGACTACATTTTCGACAGATCAAAAAGCACCCAGGGAAAAGAATCAATTTGCTCTGTGAAAGCCTTCTGTTAAATGGTTTGGTCCTTTAGAGAGCTGGCAAAATTGAACTTTTTTTCTTTCTTTTTTTGCTCACTCGTGTAGTCACAGAGAGACTTACATATACGAGAAAGCTCAAAAGGTATAGAGTCATTTTGTTTAGCAGCCATATATGTCAACATCATTCCTGGTAGATTAAAAGCAAAGCAACAGGTGTTAGGTGTTTGGTAAGGCACACAACACAACAATGTGTACTTTTACAGAAAAATAACTATGGTATGAAGTGACCCACCCTTAAGGTTGATAATGCTTCCATAACAATCCAGGACATCCAGAAATGTTTTACTCTCTCTGTAACTTCGTAACACTGGCAATTGTTTATTTATAATAGAATGACAGATCATACTTTTTATACATTTATATTTACCTTAAATGTGGTTGTAGCCTTTAGGTTCATGTCCTGTCTCCTTGGGACACTCTTACCAAGTGACTGGAAATGCAATACTTTTTACAGAAACCTTCCCCAAGCTCTCTAAATCTCTTCAGGTGAAGTGTTCAAGTCCAAGTCGTATGTATACTTACAACAAGAACACTCTATTACAAAGAAGTGAATTAACATATAGCCTGTGGTTTGCCTTGTAGCTGTGACTGTTTGAACTGCTATTCAACACCTTCTCTGCTATCAAAACTGAGAATTCAACAATAGTGTCGTGTAAAAACCTCTAGCATATACTGGATCTTATAGCCATAAAAAGGTATGACTACAAAGGCTGTCATACACACAAAACTGTCCAAGTGTTTCACAAACTAGTGGATGATCTTCCCCCACAGACTCTGAGAAGCTAGATTACTAAAGTGAGTGCATGGCATCTGTGTTGACAAACGGATTATTCGTAGTAATTATATTCTCCTTATAGGATTTGCTACAGGCCCAAGCTGGCCTTCTCAGGATTTGGCCAGAAGAATAGGTTAAGGGGTCAGGTCATGGGATAGCATGCTGTGTCTTTAAACTTTCCAGGGTGAGCAGGTTTGCCTTGGGGATGGGGGTAGTGGATTGGGGATTGTTTGGGCTGTATCTTCTTTAGCTGACAATACGTGAATAGCTACAGAACAAGCTAAATATGCTACAGCAACAGTGTGGGAGCTCATGAAAGATTCCCATAGCTGTTTCTTGGTATAATCAATAGCCTAGCTGTTTCCCTTGAGGTCGGTAAAGTGGATGGAAATGGGGTGGGGTGTTTCCCGTTACCATCAAAAAATCTCTGCTCCATGCTCAATTAAACCTGAATTGGCAAGGAGGGGCTCCTGCCAAACATGTCTCTGTTGTACAAAAGGGGGTGACTGGGTTAATGAAGAGGGCAAGAAAAGCTCTGGAATGGGGGAAACTGCCCCTCGATCTTTGGAAAAACCTCTAAATGGGGGCATGTGGCCTGGCTAGAACCTGCCTGGCTTATTTCCTTTTGCTGGTCTCAAATGTCCAGTCAAGAAGCATTTAGAATCATTTTATGTAGGACCCAGGCCACGTTTCTGGTCAATGCTTTACTCAATGATCATTACATTGGGATTACCACAGGTTTACATCATATTGTAGCTATGACATTAGTGCAACATGCTATGCTGCCAACAAGTTTTACTAATAGTGCATGTCTTTAAGTAATTAAGTCACCATTTAGGGCTGAAAGATGAATAGTTGGGAATTTCCCAACAGTCCAACCACTTTGAACAATAGATACTATTCTATGGTATTGGACATGGGGAAAGCCTTCTTAATTCCACACTCCTAACTCATTACACGCATGACTGAGTATTAGGCTGTGTGGGCTCGTTCAATCTCTCTTTATCACAGATTTTTTTAGGAGACTGTTTATGGGGTGATGGGTATCCCATGGTGCAAATTAGCATATGTAATTTTGAGTGGTGAGTAGATCACAAACCATTGTGAGAAGACAGAGTGGAGAAAGCCTCTGGGAATAACATCATGAATAGGCCACTTAGGAATTCCCAGCACCTTGTAAGTTTGGCAGAGCTACAGTTATCATCGGTCAAACAGGCAAAGCAAATGCATATGTACACCTCCCTCTATTTTGATTCTTTCAATCCAAGCCAACATCAGGAAATTCGTTGATACGGGCCAAATATTGTGTAACCCAGCAACAACGTTGTGAAATACGCCTAATACATAGTGGACCCACCGGGAGTGTGTGAATGTGCTCCCATAAGGCCATGGGTGAAAAGGGCCTATTGTGATGAGCTGCAGAACCCCGAGTGTTGCTCAGCCTGAGGCTCAGAGAATGAAGCCTTCCTCCAGGACCACCGCCTGAGCCTGTGACAGCACAGTTCCTCTGACCCCTCCGTGGCTTCATTTGCCAGACTCCAGGAAAGCAACTAGCTGCTTTGTTCAAAACCACTAGCCTTCTTTCAACTACAGTGTGCTTTCCCAGCTCACAAATTTACAGGAAATTGGTCTGTGGGAACATCTTCTCAAAAGTCATGCAACCCATGGCTTTTTTTCAACAGTTTGTCCATCACACATGCCATCTCTCCATTCATTTCTATAAAACAGCAAAGCACTGTTTGAAATCAGAATTTCTTCCCTTTACTCGGGACTATGGCAACTGAGTGAATAAGCCGATCTTGTGGGTCTAAATCCTTTCGCTTACCACAGTAACTGGATTTGATGGTATTTCAAGTTAAGGTTCTGACCTGCAGATTAAGGAGTCTGTCGCATGTTTCTTCACAATCACTCAATTAAGGCATTTAAGGACGTCACAATCTGCCCAAATCCTGGATCCTTTTAAATCACCCACAAGCCACAGCTTACTTTTTCTTGCTGTGGGATTTTTCAGTATTTTCTACTGACAAAGCACAAATCATAATGCCGTCTTTATCAATTAGGTTTGCCTATCCATTTTTGAGGTAAAGGAATTGAAAAAATGACATTTTGACAAATAAACGGTATTGGGGAAGTCGAAAAACAAATTCCGATTTGAGAAATAACAAGATAGCGCTCTTTATGAAAAAACAACCTGTATTGTGAGTGTCAACTGTGATGGCTTCATGTGTCAGTCAATAGACAACATCACCAATGTGGTCTGTATCTACCATTGTCAGTAGTTTTGATAAGCACAGGGACAGAAGACTGTGATCCACATGTATGAATGGCTCTGAAATTAAGGTCCAATTTACTAAAGCCAGGTACACCCTACGAATATATGCCCGTTGTTTTCCAGTTGCAGACAAAATTCACACGTCGTAAAAGAATTCTTTGGTCATGACTCAGTTTAATGCCGTTGCAAACAAAAGCCAGTCTGTTACGATGCTTGTAAAAAAGCCAACAATAACAGAACAGCATAGGATTTTCGCAACATTTTTATCGTCTTAAGAAAAATTTAAAGTTCGAATTGCTGTCATTGGATTACATGGGAATGTGTATCCAAAACGAACACGGACATGCAGACAGCACAGTGGAATGCAGAACTGAGAAGTGGCTCTGATTAACCGAGAGATTAAGGCCAGAGTGATGAAAGGGGCCGTGGTGCTGAAGGCTGCAGTGAAGACCACGGGGGAGATGGCCGGATAAGGAAGCCTTGGAATTAAGAAGAGACACAAGGACAAACAGAGAGTCATCTCCATGCACAGCTGAATTATTTAACAACAGTAGAACGCTTTTCTTCGCTCGCTGCGGTGTTTATGTAAATGCAAATGTCACTGCAGGCTTCACGTAGTCATAGTCAGATTTTGAGGAGCTCCAGACACTTAGACAGAATTGTTCTTTTTTTAGGAATCCATTTTGAAATTAAAATGTCTGGATTTTTTCCCCCCTGACAAACACGAGCATCTTTCTCCCCGGTGGGAGACAGAGACGGGAGATAAAAGCGCAGAAATGCCGCCACGACTTGACATGACAATCACAGTGATCTGAGGGAATGTGACAGACAGATTCTCTCCACTGAAACATAAAAACAGCTTAGGGGGCCATTTCCTTTAAACCTTGTAACCTCTATTCTTTACCATGACAGCACACACAGACACAAGCAGACGTTTCCCTGTGCAGAAAGCCCAATCCCTGATCAGACGCTGAGGAATTCTGACATGGAATGCAGCTGTTAACTCTGCTCCATTCCCACATGCATACATACACTGCACCATTCCACAAGCAAGTTAGCTACTCACTATGTCCTTCAATAGCTGAGCTGATGATGATCTCTGTTAATACAAAAAAAAAAATAGCACAAGCAGAAAATCCTGAAGATTTTCCAATGTCGGAAATCCTACAGCTTTACCTCTGGCTGTTACAGCTCTGACACTGGGGGCTCCTTCCAAACATTTGGAATGACTTTGACAATTACGCTTTTATCCATTTATGTGGCATTTGTGTAATATGCTACTGTAGACACAGCAGCTGTTGTGGAAAATGAATCAATACGCTCTGACCAATCAGACTACACCTGTGGAAATCTGTGCCTACTCAGCAGTTCCAAAACTCATTTAAGAGAGCATGTGTTCCTTAAGGTCGAACCTGACACTCTGAAGATACTAGTCAAGGGTAAGATCAGACCCTGAGGTCGTCCAATCCACTGATGCTAATAATGGCTAAAAGCAGCGCTGACCTTTAACCTGAGCATATAATGGACAACTGGGATTTGGGAATTCTTCAGACGATCCCGTGGTATGTCTTGCTCCAGATAATTAGGACACACATGCATAGCTCAAATTTGACTCGATCCACTAAGGTATAAATCAAGTCCACTTGGTTGTTGACATTTTAATCAATATGACGCTTGCATGCATTAGTCATCACACCAGAACTTGACTCTTGCACATGTTGACTGTATAAATAGACTAGTGGAAATCATCGCTCTATAGTAAACTGAGTGTCTAGTATAATAATAAGGTTTATTATTATAGCAAAATAATCAACAGCACAATGATATGATGATTGCCCAAAATAAATAAAGTTACTGTTACCCTCCTGAATCTGACCATTTCTATTTATTAAAATGTCCCCTTTCTGATTTTGCATTATTATATTCATCAGAGCTTGTGATTTTTCTACATTAATGAAGACTTTCCACAGATTTGGGCCGGAATTTGTCGTTTGACACATTCAGCCTAAGCTCACGTGCATGAGTACCGAACAAAAAGTAATTACATGTGTCTTCACTGGTGTTAATTTAAACGTTAGTTAAATTAGTTGAAAGAAGAATCCTGTGCTCAAAATTTCGTTTTCTGGGGTGGGGGGAGCTATTTCTTCGCAGGTTTTGAATAAAGCTGCAGCAAAATCAAGTATTTTGGGCGCCATAATCACAAAAAACTCTCATAATTTTCATGCCTCCATGTTAACATTGTGGAATGTCTGCGAAACAAGTTATTTCTTGCATTATATCAGCTATAAATAGTCATTCCCTCAACAGCCTCTGTTTTTCATTGTTGAAGGTAATAAGACAAAACAAAACACATCGAGTCATGTTACTGAGAAACCACAAAGCTGGCAGACTTTACTTTTACAAAACACTGACATTAGAGATTCCTTTCACAAATTTTAAGGAAACATCATGGCATCAATGATCAGCATGCTTTTATTTATGTGGGCCGTCTGTTATACGAGTCCCAGTGTAAGTTAATAATACATTAGATCGAGTACGTTAAAATTAACCTGTGATGTGCCTTTAAGTAATGAATCAACACCTTGACAATGATTCCAGTCTGAACAGCGCTGTATGAATAACCCTATTAATTGTAAAAAATAAGATCCTAAAACTTTCTCGGTTAGATTTTTAGAAGCCTATAAGATCCTGAACGCTTCATGGTTTTAGAGCTTCTTATTAATTATTAAATGCCTTCAAACCCAGAGGCTTTTCCCAATGACAGATACTGTGGCGTTTGTCATGACCGTGCTTTTCAATGAAAGGAAAAAAAAAATATATCCTTTCACCATATAGCAGATTAAGTTTGTTCTATCTATAGATGCATGCAACCTGGTTGCCTAGCAACCTGATGCTACATGACTGAAGAATTTATCAAGGGTTTTATTTCGTAATCGGATTCCACGTTAGCTAAAACGTTATCCGCTTATTATTATGGATTAGCACTAAAAGACAAGGAGTGCTATTTGGCTAACCTAGCACCTGCAAATGGTGTGACTGAAAGTTTCTTAAGGCTTGGCTTCCTGTGTCTAAATAATTCTAAGCGTGGTCTAGCCTACAATGACTAGATATATATGCTTATAGATACTCTGAGAGAGAAAATGAAGGCACTTTCAGTGTTGTTTGTGTAATTGTCAGAGAGGTCAGGTTGACCTTATACCATAAAACATTTGTAAGCTGAACAAATTTAGCTAAATACAAGCATCTCATCAGTAGGAAAGTCACTTAGCTATCTATCTAGGTCTGTTAAATTCTTGGTTAGCTTCACTCAGATGAAGCTGCTAGCTATTTAGATGACTCTCAAATGCGTATGAATATAACTTGCTATGTTAATGTTAGCTGAACAAGCTAAGTCTGGTAAATTCTTGATTAGCTTCACTCAGATGAAGTTGCTAGCTACTTAGCTGACTCTGAATATAACTTTCTCATAAAAGCCAACTAGCATGAAGTATGAGAACATTTTAACAAGCTGTTCTGACAGGATGTATATCGGTAGTGTGTGTGTGTGTGTGTGTGTGTGTGTGTGTGTGCACGTGCACACGCAACATGTATTACTAGTCCCCTACAAATCTGGATAATGTAATAGCTATCTATCGATCTGCTAGAGTCAGCAGTGTGTTTGAGGAGAATTGATTTGATGGCAATCCTTCCAACGTTTTTTCAAAATGAGGTGGGCTAATTAGCACTGAGATTCAGTGTGTGTGTGTGTGTGTGTGTGTGTGTGTGTGTGTGTGTGCTGTTTAAATGCTTCAGCAAGCGGTTTGGAGAGCATCCGCTTGTAAGGATCCTCCTCTTTCACGGGACAATATTAACATGCAAATTATTTGAAAGCACGATGCAGCCAAGCATGTGGCATTCAAAATCATCCCACGTTCTCTGTTTTCATGCTAGATTTGCGCCACCGTGTATACATCTGTTTTAGTCGTGTCTGAGGGGAGAAAAGGAGACAAGGGAGAAGTCATAATATTTTGGGCTTATTTGTATTCCGAGAGAGATGATACGAGAGAGAGAGAGAGAGAGAGAGAGAGAGAGAGAGAGAGAGAGAGAGATTTAAAAAGGGGCAAATAAGTAAATGAAAGCAGAGAGAGAGAGAGAGAGAGTGCTAAAAGCATAGAATGAATGCAATTTGAATGTGAAATGATCTGCCACGCACACTACACTTCTTAAGAGCAAACCTTTCTCAAGTCAGGAGATGTTTTGCCCCATATAACTGTGTTTCCCTCCACAGCATGTCTGCTGGTTTTATTATTCCAAAGGCATTTCTGTGTGACATATTTGGAACAGACGACAAGGAACGGTGATGCATGTTAGAGCTCCTATTAAAAAATAATAGATATCAATAAATAAACAGAGAAGTAAATAAATCATACTTCTATGGTAGATGGAGAATACTGCTGGATGATAAGACAGGATGTCATATTATATTGATATTGTGGTTTATAGTGCAACTGTACTTTTTTTAGTAGATATTTTTATGAATTTTGTTCTGTTTTGGAAAAAATATTTCTTATAAATGATAAAGAAATTATAAATTTCTCATAAATATTTCTTAAAAAATAATAGTAAATGTGTGTTTCAAAAATTTTTCCCCTGTTTATTTTATTTTATTTTATTTTATTTTATTTTATTTATTTTCTGGCCCACTTTTCAGTTGTTTTTATTTTCGAAAAATGTAAAATAAATATATTTATTTTTATGAATCTATAATATATTAATAATTTGAAAATGTAAAATAACTTGAATAATAAATTAAATAATAAATAATAATTAAAGTTGAAAATAATAATAATAATAATAATTTCAGCTGCTCCCTGTTCAGGGTCACCACAGCGGACCAACGGCCCTTCCTGCCGCAACCCTCCCATTTTTACGGGCTCTGGACCGACACTGCATCCAGTGGCTGGGATTTGGGCATTGGCTAGGAATTGAACCCGGGTCTTCCGTGTGATGGACGAGAAACCTACCACTGAGCCACCAACGCCCCTACCACTGACCCACCAATGCCCAGAAATACAATAAAAATTTTATTTTTAAAATGGTAAAATAATATTTTTTTCTTCTTTCATTATTTATTTATTTGGTTGTCTTTTTTATTTATTTATGTATTTAATTTTTGTGTTTAATTACAGATTTTTTTGAATAATAAATATATGATGTTATTAATATTTAAATATATTATAAATCTACTATAAGTTAACACTATCGAAGTGACAAATTATTACTGAATATTTGCTATACGTAATTCCTTTAAATGCAATTTTTTTTTAAAAATTAAGAAGATATTAAGCCAAAAAAAATAATGACAGGTCAAGTCAGACTTTAGAGAGGTTTTTATTTAATTCAAAACTACAGTATCATGATTTATAATATATATATTTTTTTTATATTTTTGTCATATTTAGTGAAGAATGGACATCTGATGAGATCTCTATAAAGAAGGTGTGCAAAATGTCAGTTTAAGGTCTCTGGGTTTAAGAATCGGTGTAAGACCAAAAACCGGGGCCTGGTGACTGCTCCGGAGTTCTGTGTCCTTGACTGTGCGTTACTCATCGAAGCAGATTAAGCAGAAACAAAGACAGGAATAGAGAAGGAATTCATATAAAATGCATAAAAGCCTCTCGATCTGAAAACCTTTAGATGAGTCTAGACAAGACTGGAGATGAGAGTAGGCACCGGGGAGAGTCGCGGAAAGCGAGCTGTCGTGACAGGCAAGGTACACATCACTTCATTCCTCTTAAGAGTCTGTCTTCTCGTCTTTTTCTCTGTTCAAAGTCAAGAACTCTATCTTGGAGTGTATCACCACGAAGGCTTTCTCAGAGCGACGGAACAGAATGCGAGTTTATTTCTGTCGGATTCTTCTGTTTGTGGCTTTAAGCAAGTTTGATGGCTACTCCATGTCATACTCATATAGTTAATTTTTTTATTCAGGGGGAAAAAAGACAAGAATGCAGGGTTCTGATTGGAGAGTTTGGGTTTTTTCCTTGGTGTATACACCACCCATAACCGTAATAGCATTATGACTACCTGCCTTAATAATGTGTTGGTCCCTCTTTTACTGCCAAAACAGCCATGTTACTTCATGCACTGTGTATTCTGACACTTTTCTATCAGAACCGGCATTAACTTCTTCAGCAATTTGGGCAACAGTAGCTTGTCTGTTGGATCGGACCACACGGGCCAGCCTTCGCTCCCCACTTGCATCAATGAGCCTTCATCACTGTTCCTTCTCTGGACCACTTTTGATGGATACTGACCACTGCAGACTGGGAACACTCCAAAAGAGCTGCAGTTTTGGAGATGCTCTGGTCCAGTTGTCTAGCCATCACAATTTGGCCCTTGTCAAACTCGCTCAAATCCTTACGCTTGCCTATTTTTCCTGTTTCTAACACGTCAACTTTGAGGACAAAATGACTTGCTGCCTAATATAACCCACCCACTAACAGGTGCCATGATGAGGAGATCATCAGTCTTATTCACTTCACCTGTCACTGCTCACAATGTTATGCCTGATCATTGTACCTTGATTGTACAGCAAACCGTATTTGGCCCTTACTTTCTGATTAGGATTGGATTTAAAAGTATGTTTAAAGTGTTATATTTGTCATTCTCATCATCTTTTTCTCAGTTGTGGTCAAAATGCAGTTTTACATAGATATAGGTAACTGATGTTAAACATTCACATATCAAACGTCTTAAGTGACATGAATGACCTCTAAACATTCTCTTTTCATCTTGACAGGAAAGCTTGTGTTGAAACATTCAATACTATTATGACACAAGGGAAGAGGGCGGAGCTTTCCAGGGAGTCAGTGACTTTAAACCACCTGTCAATCATTTCAGATTCATATATCCATTGGGTAATCTGCTACTCTTCCTCTTATTATTATTATTATTATTATTGGAAAAAAAGTTTGTTTTTGGAATGCTAACTTGTACTAAAGTGCCCTCATATTAAAATTCGAAGCTGAGCAAAATCGGCAGTCACGCAAACTCAGAGAGAAACACATAACAGCTACAGGTTTAGTCAAAATAGCCCCCCAAAAAAATTTTTCTGCATGAGTCACTGAGTCATTTACACTGTTAAATCTAAAAATAAAAAAAAAAATAAATCAAAGCTTTTCATAACATGTCATGGATCCATCCTGTCACCTAATGTGCAATTTACTAAGCAATCAGAATGGCTGTTTTTTGTTTTGTTTTTTTCCGATTCCAGTAAAGCAGCAAGAGTCGAATTGAACGATAATGAATGCTTGCTGCCATGCCAAGACAAAAAAAAAAAAATAATACATTATTTTTTAGCCATTTGAGATGCAGGGAAAGAAAAGACATTTTTCTTTGCAATTTCAAGTAAATGATAGAAATTAGACTGTTGCCCATATGTGTACAGAACGAAAAAGCATGTGTTGTTAATTCCTCATGTGATCTCATGGCAGATGGCAAGCAAAGGCAAACTTTACCCATATGAAACGTTAGACCATGTACCAGCTGAGGAAATATGTTCCTAATATAAAATACAGGGATTGTCTGGAGGCGCCATTAAAGATGGGTAATGTTAAAAAGGAAAAGAAAAAATGGAAATGGGAGAATTAGGTATAAACACAAATTTCGCAACAAGCTTGACCGCTATAATTAACGGCTTGTCTCGTGCTTTCGCATCAGTGAGGAAAAGAAGGGGGCAGGTTTCACGTTCTGCGCTCAAGCAGGCATTTTTACATTTCAACCATATTTCTAATCCTTTATAGTTGACCAGACGTTCGTTGATATCTGACTTCCGCAAAAGAAATCAGCGTCTCATATTCTCCCCTCGTTTCTTCAGTGATGTTTAGCGTTCTGCCGCGTGAGCCATATTTGTTCAGAATTGCTACGTCATGGTTTTCACGTGCTATTCGTTGTCTGTTGCTAAGGTAGTGGTGGCTCAGTGGTGGCTCAAGTGGTTAAGGCTCTGGGTTGCTGCTCGGAGGATCGGGGTTCAAGCCCCACCTCCACCAAGCTCCACTTGTGGGTAATTGAGCAAGGCCCTTAACCCTCTGCTCCAGGAGCGCTGTATCATAGCTGCCCCTGCGCTCTGACCCCAACTTCCTCAGCTGGGATATGCGAAGAAAAGAATTCCACTGTGCTGTAATGTATGTGTGGCGATAATAAAGGCTTCATGCCCTCTACTTCTAAGCAGCTAGCTGTATATTTATTTGGGGTTAACACTGCAAAAGCTGTGTTTCAGAGCAGAGTTCGATAACCCTGGGGGTAAAAAGCTGTGCTACCAAATTACGAGTGTGAAACATTCCTCTACACGGGGTTACAAGCTGGGTTTAGAACGACGCAGTGTGAAAAAGATAATGAACAGGACTGCATATTCCCCACTATTCCTTCACTTTGTTTACAGGTTTAAGCCCTAAACACGGAACCAGGGCTGAGCAAGGAACTGTGCAAGCTTTATTCTGAAAGATTCCTGAGGTTTTGATTTCCGTAAATTTTTACATGCCTCAGAAATCCAGAGATTGTAGATATGTGGGAAATGTGGGAAATGCGGGAAATGAGGGCGCTCTCTTCAGGAATGTGTGTGCGTTGTAAACAAAAGAGTTCCGAACAGACAATAACTCAAGTGTCTGTTTGCTGCATGGCGCCAGTTGATACACACACACACAACACACACACAACTGAGGCAAGCAAAGGCTGACCTTTCACCTCCCGTCTCAACCAGATGACAGTTCTGAGCTTTGGTTACGCAGATCAAAGTGACGCAGCTGATCTTTTCTTACTAGTGGAAGGATTTTAATGCGATTTAACAATCCGCTGTATCCAACAACCTTCATAACCGTCTGCTCGTTATGTCGCAGTTAGACATTAACACTTCTTGCAAGGTTCGCGTCTTTGATCCTTTGATCCATAAGTCCAAACATAATTAAATTAGCTCATAAGTATAAAAAAAGAGTGAATATGTCAATAGTTTTCTATAAAAGATATTTTATTATGCATACATTATGCATTGGTAAATATCCTATTTTAATTTCATTCGATATTAGCATGATCTTAGCCTTAGATGATAAACGTTAAAGATGAGAGGAAGTGAACATGAAAGAGTAAAGATAGTAAGCTGACATAATAACTGAGATAATGGATAAAGTGACTCGAAGCAAGAGAGGGAAAGAGAAGAAAGTGGAGTGTGGAGTTTTTTTTCTGTAATTCAGGAAAAATCTACACCACATTTTTACTTATCATTCTGCTCTACTTTATTTCCATCTGTCTGGCTACATGACATATTTTTCTTCGTTCATTTGCATGCCAGAGGATGAAGAACCTGTTTCGCTATGACATAAATCACACTTAGTGCTTACGACATAAAACAAACATAACTGAAAAGTAAACAACAACATTGTGTTCAAAATAGTCAATGTTTAAGAACTACAAAATCCTAGTAATCTTTCTGCGACTAGCTTCAGACTACAACACTGTTTTTTGCTAAGCTTCTTAGCATAAGCTAGTACACATTGTATGTTCTAAATGCCTGTTTTAGCTAGGTTTTTTAAGTTAGTACAAACTGGTAAAAGGTAACCCCCCCCCCAGTACTACATTTATGTAGAAGCTAATTGCTAAGTGTATTTTAGCTAGTACAAATTGGACAGATTAAAAAAGAAAAAATCTAGCTAGGCTATACAAGGATATGAACTATGGAGCACAAAAAAAATAAATTACAAACAATACAGGAAGCCATGTGTGAAACGACCGATAAAGACAGCAACATGTCTTTGAAAATATTGCAAAATTAAAAATGCAAGCTGTCCCCAAATTCTTGACAGGAAATCTCAATATTTGTAATAAATCTAGCTAGATTACATTCATATTAGAAATAAAACAATGCTTTTGTTTTCCGTCGAGTCCTTGGTGATGACTGTTATATAACAAATGAGGGATTTTATGGATCCATTCCAAGGGCGTAGTGAATAATGATCAATCAACAATTTCACTTCCAGTGAACTTCCAACTAATGAGAATCTCTCTCCCTGTCTCCCCCGAGCTAAACGGCAGAAGTTGGGTCCTGCTGCGAAACGAACTGTTCAAACGGCGCAGACGACGGAGGTCATTTAATAAAATTCCCAGTGGGCAGCCGACATCAGCTCACCACCTGCACCGATCAACTGAACTCACTCAAAATGCTGCAGTGGAACAGAAGTTTCATTTACAAACATGGGAATGAATCTATAAAATACAGAAAATGTTGCTAGCATGGACAAAAAAGGTCACAAATTAGAAAGAAGAACTTCCTGTTTTGACTTACATTATATCAGCTATACACAAATATAAACCGGAATTTCCTTCCTCTGCTTTGTCCTGAAAATTTACTTGACAATGGAGACCATAAACCTCCTTACAGAAATCTTCAGATTTAGAGGATCTACGGATTGTTTATTAAATTAGACATTTTTAAGACGTTGGTTTAATATTTATCTGCCTGTTATTAGTCTTATATTATGCCTACATGCCTGTATGTCATTACTATAGAAATTTATACGAATTATTTGAATTTAATTGGTTCTGGATGCGAGTTTGTATTGCAAAATGAATTTTCCCATAAGAAATAATGTAAATGCAGATAATCTGTTCCAGTCACCCAAAAATATTACCAATATTATCAATACAAAGCGTGGGCGTTGGTGGCTCAGTGGTAGGTTTCTCGCCTATCATGCGGAAGGCCCGGGTTTGATTCCCAGCCAATGCCTCAACCCCAGCCACTGGATGCAGTACCAGTCCCAATCACAGAAAAATGGGATGGTTGTGTCCGGAAGGGCATCTGGCGTAAAACATTTGCCAAGTTGTTGTGCGGACCAGTTGGTCCGCTGCGGCAACCCCGAACAGGGGGCAGCCGAAAGCAACTACTGCTACCAATACAAAGCGTATGTAAACTACATGGCTGCTTACAAAGTACTGACCCAAGCATTCCTCACAGGAAGTTGTCCCAACAAGCTTGGGCTAAAAATAGGACAGACCACTTATGCCACCAATCTGTTAAAGAGAAATGTCTGAAAAATCACCTAGCTTTTGAATGCATGCCAAAGGCAACGTTGGTATCATGGGTTGACTCTTTCGAAATAGCTTTCACTGACTGAAAAAAAATTGTAAAACTCCTAAACTCGCTTCTGTTGGCTTCACTTGGCTTTTCACTGACGTGAACAAGTTTTGAATGGCTCCCGAACATACGCGCAATTTAGCCGATGTTCGGTTAGGTTCGTTCATATGCCGAAAATGCTTCTTTTGAAAATGCTTCTATTTCTTGCAAAATTTCAATTCTTAAGGGCGATAATTCATAAGGGAGGGCATTCTTATGCCGAGGTTCTACTGTATATTTATATTTATGTTTAGTCACGCAACTCTGCTCATGTTTCATTATTGGTTTGTTATCCAACTGTGTTCACCTGTTCCTTCTTTAGCCCTTAATTAGTTTGCTCTTTCTGTGTTTCGTCACAAAGTCTTACCATGCGTTGCTTCTGTAAGTGTACCCTGTTATTCCTTAATGCCTTTTTTCTAGTTTTGAACCTCTGACTAACCTGTGATTAAGTTTGTGTATTGATACATGGTGCAGACATCATCGATTGTCTACATTAAATCAAACACTGGGCAATAAAATTAGAACACTGGAAAATCCTGTGCTATAAACGGTGTGATTTACAGCGAACTTACATTTCCGTATATTATATGTCAATATGGCAATACGATTATAGATTGTGATAACGGTTGCTCCTTCAGTCACTCATTTTATCACTTTTCCACCCATACCAGCTGAGATGGTTTGGGTTCATTCCATCAGCAGTCAGAATGCCAAAGGCTAGGCCTGACAGAAAGAAAAAAAATTCTGCCAGCCACAAAGACAGAGCAGATTTATCTAAACCTAGTTTCACTTCCTTAGCGTGGATCAGAGAATCTGTCCATCCCTTCAGAAAGTAAAGGACAAACACCGGAGGGAAAAACACGCCTGCACTCGGACACCTACACATACACACGCCTCCTCTGAGAAGGGACGGTAATTTATTACCGTCTACTCCACAGATACACATCAAATAGCAGTGCAAAAGGATTTGCTGACACTTAAATGAGGGGCCTCGGGGGAAGGAGAAACCTGTGGCTCAATTTCAATTACTGCTCAGAGATCAGAGGAAGGTTTATGGGTGTGTTTAAAAGAGGGGCTAAGAGGCATCGTCAATATCCATACTGAGAACACACACACACACATATGCTGTCTTTCTTTTCCCCAGATATAATACATAATATATAATATATAAATAAATTCAATTTCCAGACAGTGTTTGTCAACCAACCTGTAAGTGTTATGTCTAGGAAATAGAGAGAGGTGGCAACATTGCCGGCAAGAAAATTCTAGCAAAAAATAAATTAATGAATAAAAATAAATTAATAAAATTCCTAGCATATGCTTGCATACACAATGGCCTTTATTATTATTATTATTATTATTATTATTATTATTATTATTATTATTATTATTATTGTTATTATTATTATTATTATTATTATTATTAAAGCAAAAAAAAGCTGTGATTTTGCTAGTTACTAATTAGAGCCACCTAATTTTCTTTTTAAATGTTATTTTATTTTTTTTACATTTTTTTTCTCACCCAAGCATTCACACTCCTACCTTCTTTTATTATATTGTCTCACCAGACCTGCATAAATCACCTACATAAATTTGATGTGAAGAGTAAGTAAATGCTATCAGAAACACATCCGATCTTTCACATCCCCGGTCCTTTCCCCTTCAGTGAACTGGCAAATTTGATATGTTTTTGTCTCCTTTACCCATAGCAAGAGGTCAAAAAATGGTATACAGTATATATGGGAATCTCTGAACAGTCATCTAGAGAGATTTTTTTTTTTAATAATCTGGGATAGTTAAAAGCAGTAAATGGAATTTGAGCCAGTTTGGTTGTGTCTGTTGAATGTCCCACTTCACAGTGGTGGTTAATATGAAGCGAATATGAAAGTACACACTCAGGAATTTGTAGTGTTTCATAAGTATTTCTGTTTTCCCCAAGTCTACTAGGGGCAATATATTCATAGAAAGGTGTTCTGGGATGCCAGTGTACTGGTAAAAAGGGTTAATGAGTGTCTGTATACTTCACCATACATTCAAGTAACCTTACCATCTCTTAAACATAATTTATAGTTTGGTCGTTAGATACTATAGCACATATGGTAAATTGGGTCATTAAACAAAATGTAAAAGAAAAAAAAAAACAATAGTTAGCAGGTGGACTGCTGATATACTTACAATTTATTCAAAAATATACACTTTTTTATGCAAATATGGCTTCATAAATTAAATATTCATACATTTACATATTTAATAGCAGGGGGAAAAAAATCTGTTCATGTTCTGAGTCTGTTCATGTCGTTAGAATTAAAATATTTGTCTCGTAGTGAAGATGCTCTCGAGAAACGTTTACTTGTTGGAAAGCCATTCCGTTCAAGGAAAGCTATTCAAGAAATTCAAGATTTTGACTCTGTTTGGATTAATTCCAAAGTCTATTCTGCTGATCAAGAATCCAACAATAATCAATATTTTGAGAGATTTCTCTTTAATATCCTTTTAACTAAGGACAGGAATTAATTTTAAGGAAAAACACAACTTACTGATCTCATAATGCCATAATACACTGACATATAAATCAGGAAACAAACGTTTTAGGAAAAAACGCTTATATAATGTGAAAATTGTTGTATCTTCCTGTAGTTGCCCTTAAACCTTAAAATCACTGTAGAAACCGTAGTTAATTCTAAAAAGTTCTAAAAAGTTAATTATAATAATACGTTAACGGGGAATTTAGGACCGAAGCATGAACGTTCAAACCCCACACACGCCAAACAAAATCCATTACCAGCTGTAAACAAATTATACTGAAGCAGTGCCTCCACAACAGGCTATATTAGACGTTACAACAATAGCGTCATCAATAAAAGAGCAGGCGCCTAATTTGTGGCTTCTTAATTAACGGAATTAGGTTCTATGAAATGCAATCTGCGATGGCCAATGAGTCTCTGTACGCCTGGCAATAATGTGCAGTAAACAGAGTGGAGATGAGATTTACTGAAAGCCCTGCGAGACTTCTGTTTGCCTGGAATCTGTGCTTGTGTACTGCAACCCATTGTAGTAGCGCTTGATTTGTGAGGACTTGACAGCCACAGCCTCATTTCACGCAAACGATCACCCAATTCCCTTTTATAACTCGGGACACGTAAGCCTCCTGACATTCTCTTCATGCATTGCACACACACACACACACACACACACCCACACACATGGTATACCTCAAAATCCAGCTTCACACACTCTGAATGCGGCACCTGGATAGCCATCGTCCCTTCATCCTTTCATCTTTTCTCATTTCCTGTGTGCCTCTAAGCTCCTGGTTGGATAAGCACATACTGAGCATATAGATTATGGAATCATCATCCTGTGACTTCCTCTAGGCTACATCTGCCAGAAAGCTATTCCACGGCCCATGTGCTTTTTTTTTTTTTTTCCAAAAAAACTCTTCTTTGTGGCGGTTGCAGGAAGAAATACATCAAGAGAAACCTAAGAGGCTTTAGGTGTGAATGAAAAAAAAATGGATTAACTTGTGTGTTGTTTTTTTATTTATTTTAGAGTTTATAAAAATGTCGCATGAAGAAATCATAGTCATCCTGTATCATGTCGACGCAGTCAACGAATTTTTTTTTTTATTTCATGAGAGTCCTTCATGTACCATTACGCTTGCCGCACCCTCACTCACGTAACGGCCTCATAACGTTCTGCAATAGCACTTCATATCCCCTAATATAGATTTGCTCCCTGCTTTACTGCCATCCAAAATGGCCCCTGTGCTGCAATGCACAATGAAACCTGAATAATACATGAGGCTGTAAACAAAAGGATGCAAGATCGCAAGGCTGCTGCAATACATCCACCTACACGGACATGCAAGAGTAATTACACGTGTTTCATACGGCAACTCAGCGTTTCATGAATACGGAGAACTTGGGTATCTATGAGAAGCACGCATCGCTGCATGAATACACACAGGCCCTTAAAAACCATACATACAAACATTGCTTTATTATGCTGTGTGTGTGTCTATCTACAGCTAGCAGAGTGTCCTGAAGGATAAACCCAGTGCATAACCAGTTACTGTCTACTGGGACCTCACCTACACTTTTTTCCCTCACCCTTCCTTCCTCTCAGTTATTACCTGAAAAAACCATTAACAGGACTGTGTGTTTATCAAAACACAAACAACCACCCTATTATCTTTATCCATAGCCTTTTTAAATTAAATACCAGGATTGAGGACCTAATTTCCTGAAGATCGTGGAAAGAAGAAAAATTCTAATTTATAGATATTTTCTATATTTTCAATGATACCAAGGACAAAGTTTTTCCAAACCTTTCCCAACAACCAATCCCCAAATCTTCAAGAAGTCACAGCTTTCAAAGTTCACAGATTTACCCAAGGGTCTGTGAGTCAAATGGGGATGTTCCTCAAGGTGCTGGAAAGTTCTACCAGTTGTTTAACAGTGACAGGAAGAGGGCACTTTCAGGAATGCTGCAGATCCCTGTGGAACTTGCTTCGAGAAACAATCTGACCTAAAGGTCACAAAGTCCAGAAAACAACAACACTGACATTTTGCATCTATTCCCCTGTGAGGAATCCTCAAGGAACCATGGAAACTAAACAGTAAGCAACTGAAAAGGTCTTTAAAAATCCACCAGTTCTCCAAGCTCAATATAGAGAAGGGCATTTGTAGGTGTTCACGTCATGGCGAGTGAAGTGCATTTATTAGCTTAGCTGTCTTGGAGGCTTCCTTAGAGAATGGGCCTTGATTAAACTTTAATGAAGGAGCTGGCACGGCTGCCAATGTAGCCACATCTCCGAGACCGAGGTTGAGGGCCCCTGGTAATTGACGTCATGTTGAGCCTCCTCAAACTGGAAAATGTGAAAAGTTTGCTTGCCCAGACAGGAGACTGGTGCTAATCGACAGCCTGCTGCATGTCACTGAGATTTGGGTTTGATCCAGTAGATGGGAGAGCGCTTTTATTTGAGTCCTGCTGGTGGATCATCACATTTTAGCAGCCTCTGGCAACTTATTTCTTATTATCTAAAAGATCCTGATAACGGATAATAGATATATATTTAAGCTAAATGGCCTGTGAATAAAATGTATGAGTCTACCACATGTCCTAAGCCAATCAGTGCAAGTCAGTATACTTGCAAAAGTACACAAACTTATTTATTATCCAAGCATGGTGGAGGTAGAATCCTGGTGATAGTTATGCTTGGTCTATTAGTTGCTTCTCTAACTAATCCACCCAACTTTTGATGGAGGATTTACTGTATTCTTTCCATTGTATGTAATGGTACACAATGAGATGTTAAAAGTTATTCAGAACTTGTGTCTCTCTGGAACAGGTGTATTTACTGCCCATAGATTCCTCTAATCATGTTACTAAAGACTATAGACTCATATATTCCCAATTAATTCCATTTCAATTCGTTTTTAATTGTGGGGTTACAAATCGAGAGGGGTGAATACTTTTAAAAAGCCCCATGTATTCGGTTAAAGACGACAAAACTTTTGCAGATGTGTTTCTTTCAATGGTTAAGTCTAATCTGTTAATATCTGAACGCAATTAAACAAAAACAAATGTTGCCAAATGCTTATTTATACTGAGGTGAAGAAGCAGAATCTACAAACAAAGCTAATATTTAACAGCATGGTAATTAGCCATTCCTTGTTGCTATTCTTTCAGACTTTCATTAGATGTTTTAGGTACGTAGACTTTAGGCTCACTTTGCTAATCCTGTTATCTGAATTCTTAACGACACTTCAAACAAAATGCTGCAGACTAAAAGAGGCCGATGGTATGAAGCAAAGTGCTTGAGCACATGTTAGCAAACAACCGGCGCTGGGATTACTGCAATGATGGGAAATGATTAACTTGTTTTAACTTTTGAAAAGGTCTCTGTGGTCATTTGGGGGTAAACTCATTGGATTTCAGCAGATTGTAGTCGATTTATATGCAGTTGCACTTTATGCAGATTCTCCAAACCAATAAGCAATAATCTTTGTAAGTCTAGCCTAAGTAGAGTACTATACTATAAGGACTATAAATAAACAATTGGTAAACAATTGTTTTTTTAATTCAGGTAGACATACAGCATCTTCTTCTGTAACCAATTCTACTTCTTCCCTCCTACCCTTGATTCAAGACACTTTATATTTCAGTCCCTGTGAGTGGACAACTCAGTCTACAAAGACAGAGGAAGGAGGCATCTGTCAAATTAGCGGGTTTCGTTCCATCAGCGTTCATCACTATTTCATATGGTGCTGAATTTTTCATGCAAGGCCCGAGGCGACGGGAGCATTAAGTATTAATGTCGCTCAGGTGGCAAGAGGCGGCTGTTATGAGGCGCATTGCTCTTCAAGTGCATGGCTTAGCCCCTTTCCAAGACAACTGATGCTAAAACGAGGTGGACAGGATAATGTGACCCAATCCTTTTTTTTTTTTCCGGGCAATATTTATCCACGTTTCAATTTATTACAATTGTAGACATGACAAAAAAATATTCTAAAATGACTGTACAATGCTTCTTCTAATAGATAAATAAATAAATAAATAAATAAATAAATAAATAAATAAATAAATAAATAAAAAATTTTATTTTAAAAAATGTATTTTATTTTTTTCCGCTTATCCGATCTATTCTCGGGTCACAGGGAGCCTGTGCCTATCTCAGGCATCATCGGGCATCAAGGCAGGATACACCCTGGATGGACTGCTAGCCCATCACAGGGCACACACACACACACACTTTAGAGATGCCAATTAACCTACAATGCATGTCTTTGGACCAGGGGAGAGAACCGGAGTGCCCAGAGGAAACCCCCAAGGCATGGGGAGAACATGCAAACTCCACACACCCATGGCGGAGGTGGGAATCGACCCGCCAGCCCTGGAGGTGTGAGGCAAACGTGCTAACCACCAAGCTACCGTGCCCCCCTTAAAAAAAATTATTAGTTAAAAAAATATTTTAACCAAAAGTGAAGGAATAACAAAATATTTTATGTTTTAATATTTATTACAATTTTATTTACTTGTGTTTCCTCAGGAAAAAAAGGAATTAAATGAATTACTTATTATTATGAATTATTTAGGTTTTTTTTAAAACTGATTTAACAATTTCCAAATACAAAATAAACAAAATACAAAATAATATAAAGAAACAAAATACAAAAATAAATACATTTAAAAAATAACGATGAAAATTCTTTAGTTAAGTGAATACATTTCCTTACTCCAGTTTATTTCACTAGTAGATATGATATTTAAAAAAAAAAAAAAAGGAAAGCAAGTGGGTTGTTTTATAATTCTTCCTTTTTCATATTATATTACAGAGCTTCTTTTTCTTTTGAGAGGTGAAATATTTGATGAACGAGGCTGTTGTTTGTAAATATAATGCAAAAAGTCTATTTGTGGCCATCTTATGCACTTCATGTCGAATCTGCAAGCATGGAGAGAGTGTGTGGGTGTGTAAGGCAGTAAATATTGTTTATATTAGTATGAGTTAATATAAAAAACATAGATTATTGGCTTTTACCAGTGGAACATCTGCTGCAAAGTAGTGAATAGAACATGAAGGTTAAGCACACCAACATGTAATCTGTCAACAGATGCAAAGTAGTAATGAGCATGCCTTTTGTCTTCTCTGTTTACCTTTGTGTTTGCAAGGGTAAGTGCGGCCGTCTCAGCGGTGTGTGTTGTCTGTTACTTAGCGGTAGTCCTTGACTGAACTTGTTCACTCACGCCTGGGTTCAGAGGTCAAAAGTGATAGAGTGCACACGCCTCATCACTCACTCCAAACTTCCTCATCAATCATCATTTATTCACACAATAATCTAATCTGAGAAAGATGTTGCTCTGTGTACCTAAAGCTAAACTACCATCTGCTTTCTTCTTACCCGATCTCTTGATCTCTAGCTACGTTCACGTCCCAGGTTAGAAAAAAAAAGATGATTAATATAAGAAGATTTACGTACTTTTTTTTTTTCCTTTTTCCCCCACCTCATTATAAGCCATTTGTGTATGCGCAAAAATATTCAGATATAAAATTTTAAAATACATAACATGAAGAAGAACTGAGAGCAAGAATCCTTTATTATTACCACACATACATTACACAGCAGTGGAATTCTTTTCTTCATGTATCCCAGCTGAGGAAGTTGGGGTCAGAGCACAGAGGCAGCTTTGATACCGCGACACTGGAGCAGGGAGGGTTAAGGGCCTTGCTCAATTGCCCAACAGTGGAGCTTGGGGTTCTGGGGCTTGAACCCCGACCAACAACCTTAACCACTTGAGCCAGCACTGCCCCTATGAAATTGTAATTTACCACTCTGAAGTTGGTTAATTTTCTTAAAACTACACATCCAAATTGGTTTTAGCCCTCTTATACCTCATTAAATTGCCGACAATTACAAATTTTAACTTATTAACAAATAACAACTACTTTATTATCAGTTTATAGATGCATTTAATGTTGATAAATGAGTTCCTGTCATCACAACAACTATAACCAAGTCATCCACTATCCTCTTTTTAATGTCCTCAGATTATCAGGCTTAACCTATAACTGTCACAAAGTACTGACACTAGGAGACTTTCTATGACCTCATAGAAAACGTCAGCATATCCCTGTGAATCAACTATTTACAATCGAGCAAGCACAGTACTATAAACTTTGATTTGTCCTGCTGGAACAACTGCTGTTATAGAAAATTTAATCTGACCAATCAGATTTGAGAATTCAACAACACTGTGGTATAATGTTGCCTAACAAACCAGAAACTTTCAGATATCAATTAAACTAACAAGGCAATGTATCCATGCATGCCAAAAGGTGAAACCTTTAAAATGTACACAATGAATGTGTAATCCATTCCTACATTTTCATCAAAGTATGTCGCTCTCGCACAAATTTGCCGGTTTAAGGTGATCACTCAAGACACCTATGCACTTGAGAGAATAAGTATGTATGTCAGAACCCAGCCTTGCAAGGTCTCTCATAACACATCACTTGACGTTTTAATGCAAAGTTTAAAGCAAGGTCAATCGTCTTGCTTTCTGAATATTAAATACAAAAGTAAATAGTAGTATACAGTAGTAATATACAATAGGCGGAATTTGCTTCTTTAACTAATACCGTTGTACTACTAAATTTCCACCATTCATTTTAGCAATACAGTGTACAAATCTAAGAGTATCTTTTTGAAGCTTAAGGCCACAATTTTATACAGCTAAAGGTGGAATTTGCACCTTCTACCAATATCAGTGTACTGGACATTTTCCCCCATAGAATTTAGCAATTCATTATACAATTGTATGCCTACTACCCTAATTTTTTAAAGCTTAATGCCACAATTTTTATTCAGGTGAAGGTATAATTAGTTTCTGTAACCAGTAACAATGCATTACAAAATTTCCAGTATAGAATACATTACATAATTCTAAATGTTCTACTATCATTTTTCAAAGATTAAGTCCACAATCTTTGTTCAGGCAAAGGTCTAATTTACTAATATTAATGTACTGCTAAATTTCCCTCATACACAATTTAGCAATACAGTGCAAAAGTCTGAGTGTACAACCACCACTTATCAAACATTTATCAAACAAAAGTCGCTGTTGTAAATCAGGAAAGATGTATTTCAGTTGTAAAATATTGATATGAAATCCATAAGTAAAATCGAATCATATATTATTATTATTATTATTATTATTATTATTATTATTATGAAATTTTCATGTGCTGTGTTACAAGAAGAACCGTTCTCATTGGGTATCGCAAAATGATAACGTACAATGTCACTGCTTTACAAAAATTCACTTATTATTCACCATAATTAGCCAGAGGATTACTTACTTAATTTGGGCATATGCTATAAACATATTGTATTTATAAACTTTGTCATTTTTTAGCTATACTAATGTTGTAGAATCAAGTGACACCATGATTCATTGAACTGGTTGCAAAATAATTAAAATTGATCACAATCATTCCCAGCCCCAGGCATTCTTCGATTGTTTGTGCTTAAGAGAGCAACCTTGGCTACAAATTCATTCTTAACGCGGAAATTTGTATTGCGAAACAAATTTTCTCATAAGAAATAATGTAAATGCAGATAATATACCAATAGGACCAATACGAAGCGTATGTAAACTGTATGGCTGCTTACAAACTGACCCAAGCCTTGACATTCCATGTCAAGGCTCCTCACAGGAAGTCGTGCCACTAAGCTTGGGCTAAAAATAGAACAGAGCACCTACGCCACCGATCTGTCAACAAAAAAAAACGGCCAAAATATCTCCTAGCTTTTGAACGCATGCCGAAGGCAACACTGGTATCATGGGTTGATTCTTTCGAAACAGCTTTCACTGACTGAAAAAAAATTCGTATTCATAAATTTGTAAACTCGCTTGGCTTTCCACTGACGCAAACAAGTTTTGAACGTCTCCTGGATGTACACGCAACTTAGTTGGTTCGGTTCATTCGTATCCTGAAAATGCTTCGTATGCCGATGCAAGTTTCTTGCAAAATTTTAATTCTTAATGCGAAAATGCTTAAGGGAGGACATTCATATGCCGAGGATTCACTGTGCAGAAATTACACTGATAAATAAAATGTCTCTAATATTTTGAAACACCAGCTATACAATCCATAAAATCTACCAACTAATCAAGTGGCAAATTACTGCATGTCTGTACAATGGATTTTTTTTTTTTTTTTTAAAAAGGAGGTACTTGGTGTGTGCTGGTTGCCAACTGAAGTGATATTTCAAGATGTTGTTTATTTCTAAATGGTTCCTCTTCTGCAGGGGTGAGATAAGCGAGGGAAAAAAGGGGGAATGAGGGGGAAAAAGCAGAAAATTTTCTCCCCCAAGAAAGAAAACACCTAGTGAGAGAACACTGATAGGCAGAAACACGGGAGGAAGTGAGATACCAGCGCTATCACCAAAATACTGCAACAACACAATGATGCAATGTTTGTGAGGTCACACACACACACACACACACACACACACACACACACACAGAGGACTAGTCAGGCTTGTATTACTTTTTCTCATGTATCCTCCTTCCTTTCGTCCTCTCTTCCCTTGTATTCATCCCCCCCCCCACACACACACACAGAGCTTCCTTCAACACCAGCTCTTACACAATCGCACACAGGCCCTGGTGTTTCTTATCCAGCCGTATCAGACAGACGGCTGAGGATGACTCACAGCCTTATCCTCCTTTTCTCTCACCCAGAATGACAGATCAAAGGCAGCGCTAATGAAACCCACTAAAAGTAACAACACACAGCAAGCTCGACAATTAAAACATACCATCAAACAGCATAAAGCCTCTGAACCTGGCGAGCTATTTGACATCCGATTTACTTATTAGCTTTGTGCACTCGGCTTTCTTTGAAACTCGGGAATGGAAAAGGAGAATGCTGGGAGATTGACAGCGATGCCAATGAAAGTGTCCAAGTTAATCATAGCTATTGCTATTAAAAGGAGGATGTTAGTCCAACTCACTATAATTAAACAATTCTTTTTTTTTGGTTTGTGAAAAAGAAAAATTGTTGGTTGCTTGGTGATTCCAGGACTGCATAGCCATTTGCATACCACTGTTCTGAATCTAAGTAATAGTAAGAGACGTCTCTTACTATTTTACTACTATACTACTATAAAAATCTACAAAAATCTTCTATAAAAATCTAAGAAAACAGCGTCCGTTATACGTTATGAAATACGTCCATTTAAGTCATTCACTCGATACTGCAACTCAACAACATTCATTGATATGAAATATTTAGAATATTAAGTACTAGAAAGCAACATCACCAAATTTCCTTAAGATCAGGAAAAGAAAAGTTCTTTCATCCTTGTTTCTTTATTTTCAGTGATATTGACTAATGAGGTCACATTGAAACAGAGGCAGATATGTAGATGTGTGTGTGTGTGTGTTGCATATGTAACTTGATAGGTTTATATTCATGCTCTCGTTCTAACACTTACTCATTCTCAGAGATTTGGAATTTAATATTAATAATAAACACAGCCAATCGATTTTACCGTAAGAGGTTAAAAGGAAATTTTTTTTACATTTAATTTTAAATCTTAGCCATAGTTTTGGACGATTGTTTAATTTTAGAGTCTAAAAGTCATTTCTAATCTCAAGTTAAAGAACATTTCATTCAATTTATTTACATTTTATTTCATACAATTTATTTACATTATTTACAGCTACTTCAGTCTTCAATTGATTCCAATGTGAATGGCATAGATATATGATTAGCAGGTGGTTTACAAGGCTCCGCCCCTTTGAGAGGTCTACCGATCATCATAAGGACAAACCGCTGCCCAGGTGGAGCAAACAAACGCTCCATTGTGAGTCTGTGCATCTGAGTTGGACTCACAATGACGCTTTCACAGCCATTTGTTCAATGAGCATTTCGGCTACACAAACATTTATCACACACATTAGCTGTGTATTGGCTCTGTGTCGGGGCTCTGGGGGAAATTGTCATGTAAAAAAAAGTATCTGAGGTAAATGAACAATACATACGATACTGTAAGGAGACTGTTGATCATTTGTTTCACTAAAATACTGAATTCTACGGGGCTGAGAAGTGCAAAACAAAATGTTTCTTTCCAGTTTTGTCGTTTTGTTTTTGGATTTGTTATTGTGTTTTTGAATTGTTTTTGTTTTCGATTTGTTATTGTGTTTTTGAATTTATTTTGTTTTCGGATTTGTTATTGTGTTTTTGAATTTATTTTGTTTTCAGATTTGTTATTGTGTTTTTGAATTTATTTTGTTTTGGATTTGTTATTGTGTTTTTGAATTTATTTTGTTTTCAGATTTGTTATTGTGTTTTTGAATTTATTTTGTTTTAGGATTTGTTATTGTGTTTTTGAATTTATTTTGTTTTCAGATTTGTTATTGTGTTTTTGAATTTATTTTGTTTTAGGATTTGTTATTGTGTTTTTGAATTTATTTTGTTTTCGGATTTGTTATTTTTTTTGGATTTGTTATTGTGTTTTTGAATTTATTTTGTTTTCGGATTTGTTATTGTGTTTTTGAATTTATTTTGTTTTCAGATTTGTTATTGTGTTTTTGAATTTATTTTGTTTTAGGATTTGTTATTGTGTTTTTGAATTTATTTTGTTTTCGGATTTGTTATTTTTTTGGATTTGTTATTGTGTTTTAGAATTTATTTTTTTTCGGATTTGTTATTGTGTTTTTGAATTTATTTTGTTTTCAGATTTGTTATTGTGTTTTTGAATTTATTTTGTTTTCGGATTTGTTATTGTGTTTTTGAATTTATTTTGTTTTCGGATTTGTTATTTTTTTGGATTTGTTATTGTGTTTTAGAATTTATTTTTTTTCGGATTTGTTATTGTGTTTTTGAATTTATTTTGTTTTTGGATTTGTTATTGTGTTTTTGAATTTATTTTGTTTTCGGATTTGTTATTTTTTTGGATTTGTTATTGTGTTTTAGAATTTATTTTTTTTCGGATTTGTTATTGTGTTTTTGAATTTATTTTGTTTTCAGATTTGTTATTGTGTTTTTGAATTTATTTTGTTTTAGGATTTGTTATTGTGTTTTTGAATTTATTTTGTTTTCGGATTTGTTATTTTTTTGGATTTGTTATTGTGTTTTAGAATTTATTTTTTTTTCGGATTTGTTATTGTGTTTTTGAATTTATTTTGTTTTCAGATTTGTTATTGTGTTTTTGAATTTATTTTGTTTTCGGATTTGTTATTGTGTTTTTGAATTTATTTTGTTTTCGGATTTGTTATTTTTTTGGATTTGTTATTGTGTTTTAGAATTTATTTTTTTTCGGATTTGTTATTGTGTTTTTGAATTTATTTTGTTTTTGGATTTGTTATTGTGTTTTTGAATTTATTTTGTTTTCGGATTTGTTATTTTTTTGGATTTGTTATTGTGTTTTTGAATTTATTTTGTTTTCGGATTTTTTTATTGTGTTTTTGAATTTATTTTGTTTTCGGATTTGTTATTGTGTTTTTGAATTTATTTTGTTTTCAGATTTGTTATTGTGTTTTTGAATTTATTTTGTTTTCGGATTTGTTATTGTGTTTTTGAATTTATTTTGTTTTCAGATTTGTTATTGTGTTTTTGAATTTATTTTGTTTTAGGATTTGTTATTTTGTTTTCAGATTTGTTATTGTGTTTTAGAATTGTTTTTGTTTTAGGATTTGTTATTGTGTTTTTGAATTTATTTTGTTTTCGGATTTGTTATTGTGTTTTTGAATTTATTTTGTTTTTAGATTTGTTATTGTGTTTTGGAATTTATTTTGTTTTCAGATTTGTTATTGTGTTTTTGAATTTATTTTGTTTTCGGATTTGTTATTGTGTTTTTGAATTTATTTTGTTTTCGGATTTGTTATTGTGTTTTTGAATTTATTTTGTTTTCAGATTTGTTATTGTGTTTTTGAATTTATTTTGTTTTAGGATTTGTTATTGTGTTTTTGAATTTATTTTGTTTTCAGATTTGTTATTGTGTTTTTGAATTTATTTTGTTTTCAGATTTGTTATTGTGTTTTTGAATTTATTTTGTTTTCGGATTTGTTATTGTGTTTTTGAATTTATTTTGTTTTCAGATTTGTTATTGTGTTTTTGAATTTATTTTGTTTTCGGATTTGTTATTGTGTTTTTGAATTTATTTTGTTTTCAGATTTGTTATTGTGTTTTTGAATTTATTTTGTTTTCAGATTTGTTATTGTGTTTTGGAATTTATTTTGTTTTCAGATTTGTTATTGTGTTTTTTTTGAATTTATTTTTTGTTTTAGGATTTGGTATTTTGTTTTTGGATTTGTCATTGTGTTATTGAATTTATTTTGTTTTCGGATTTGTTATTGTGCTTTCTGATTTGACATTGTGTTTTGCACTTCTACTGCCACTGTAGAATTCCACCAAGATGGATGAATTATATAGACCTAGGATAAATGGCACACCAATCCTGCAGTCGTTCTACTCTGACCAACAGAATTGCTCTTGAGGAATATTTGGGACAGGCAAAAATAAAAAAAAAACTCCTAAACCTTTTCTTTCCTGACACACAAACTCACTTCCTTTTAAGTCTAACGTTAACATGTTGCTGGAGCAAAAAACATGTTGACACACAGATATGCACCAAATCAATGACACCTCAAACATCTCCTGATAAAAGGGCGTAGGAAAAATGTTCATACTTCAAAGCAATCTCTTTAAGACTCCCTGCCCTTGTTCGTCAGATGGAATTTTTTTTTTCAGAAGGGGATGAAAAGACTAATTATACTGCAGAGTATTGAAGTTTCAAAAATATCTATGACTACAAATTCAATTTTCTAACAGTGACCAACCTAGATGAATTTATTGACCAAAATATTCCACGGTTTTCCTGTGATGTATTCTCTAATGTAGTATGTCCATTACACTGTCCACTCTTTAATTATTTACAAGCTTTTAGTCTCATTCACCTGAGCAAGTTAATCAAAGGTTGCAAGAGCTTTTGAATGTGATAGCAGGATATTTTACTGAAGAGGAAGAAAGAAAGAAAGAAAGAAAGAAAGAAAGAAAGAAAGAAAGAAAGAAAGAAAGAAAGAAAGAAAGAAAGAAAGAAAGAAAGAAAGGAAAACAATAGGGGGGAAGGGAGGGGAGGAATGACAGTGGAAAGAAGAAAGGAAGGAAGGAAGGGAAAAGGAAAGGAAGGAAGGAAGGAAGGAAAAGGAAGGAAGAAAGGAAGGAAGGAAGGAAGGAAGGAGATATAATAAGAAAGAGGGGAGAAAGAGAGAGAAAAAGAAGGAATGGGGGGAAGGGAAGGAAGGGAAGGAAGGGGAAGGAAGGAAGGAAGGAAGATGTAAAGTAGGAAGGAATGATGGAATAAAAGATAGATAGATAGATAGATAGATAGATAGATAGATAGATAGATAGATAGATAGATAGATAGATAGATAGATAGATAGATAGATAAATACATGAATATAAACAAGTCTTACCTGGAAAAGAAAGAAAGAAAGAAAGAAAGAAAGAAAGAAAAAGAAAGAAAGAAAGAAAGAAAGAAAGAAAGAAAAAAGGGAAACAATAGGGGGGAAGGGAGGGGAGGAATGACAGTGGAAAGAAGAAATGGGAAAGGGAAAGGGAAAGGAAGGGAAAGAAGGAAGGGAAAGGGAAAGGGGAAGGGAAAAAAGGAAAAGGAAGGAATATAAGAAGAAAGAGGGGAAGGAAGGAAGGAAGGAAGGAAGGAAGGAAGGAAGGACGGAAGGAAGGAAGGAAGGAAGGAAGGAAGGAAGGAAGGAAGGAAGGAAGGAAAATGTAAAGTAGGAAGGAATGATGGAATAAAAGAAAAAGATAGATAGATAGATAGATAGATAGATAGATAGATAGATAGATAGATAGATAGATAGATAGATAGATAGATAGATAGAGTAGATAGATAGTAATAATACATGAATATAAACAAGTCTTACCTGGAAAGAAAGAAAGAAAGAAAGAAAGAAAGAAAGAAAGAAAGAAAGAAAGAAAGAAAGAAAGAAAGAAAGAAAGAAAGGGAAACAATAGGGGGGAAGGGAGGGGAGGAATGACAGTGGAAAGAAGAAAAGATGGAAGGAAGGAAGGAAGGAAGGAAGGAAGGAAGGAAGGAAGGAAGGAAGGAGATATAATAAGAAAGAGGGGAGAAAGAGAGAGAAAAAGAAGGAATGAAGAAGAGAAGAGGGAAGGAAGGAAGGAAGGAAGGAAGGAAGGAAGGAAGGAAGGAAGGAAGGAAAATGTAAAGTAGGAAGGAATGATGGAATAAAAGATAGATAGATAGATAGATAGATAGATAGATAGATAGATAGATAGATAGATAGATAGATAGATAGATAGATAGATAGATAGATAGATAGATAGATAGATAGATAGATAATACATGAATATAAACAAGTCTTACCTGGGAAAGAAAGAAAGAAAGAAAGAAAGAAAGAAAGAAAGAAAGAAAGAAAGAAAGAAAGAAAGAAAGAAAGAAAGGGAAACAATAGGGGGGAAGGGAGGGGAGGAATGACAGTGGAAAGAAGAAAAGATGGAAGGAAGGAAGGAAGGAAGGAAGGAAGAAAAATATAAAGTAGGAAGGAAGGATGGAATAAAAGAGATAGATAGATAGATAGATAGATAGATAGATAGATAGATAGATAGATAGATAGATAGATAGATAGATAGATAGATAGATAGATAATACATGAAAATAAACAAGTCTTACCTGGGAGCATGATGGGGAATCAGGATCATGTGAAATCCAGCAGAAGACATGAAAAGAAACAGAAGGAGAGAGAAGAAAGAGAATTCGAGTGAGGTGGGATTCCATATTACCTTCACACATTTCCATCTTTATGAAGTCGTATGTGGTTGATCTGAACGATTAGATCCACAATCTGTGCTGCTGAGGAACTAGACTTTGTAATGCAATAACACATTGCATCTGACTCCAAATATTCACATCTGTATCTGTGTCTTAATTGGAATTAAGAACTAAAGACATGGCCTGAACCACAAGAAGTTTCTTTTTTTTTTTTTTTTTTGGAAAGGGGTTATAGATGCTATACAAGTTCTTTCTGACAAGATCTTTCTGTCACTCAGTTTTCTTGTTCCTTTCATCCATGTTTCCTGTACACTATGTTGAGCTGAATATCAGACCAGACACTCACCACCTCAAAAAATATACCACAACCATGATTCCAATCAACCAATATGTCTATAACCTTGTCGCTTGTCCATGTGCATCTAATCAACTGTGGTCAATTAGCATTTGCCTCCATCTCAGCCTGGAATTCAGACCACACACTTGATTGCCAAGAATGCGAAAAGGTTTTTGAAGGAACAATCGAAACGTTGAAGATCAATTCGGCAAAGGCGGCTGTTTGCTGTCTACTCGCGTATCAAACGTTCTCCTGCAGGCAAGTCAATATGGCGCTGTCCATGTGTAATCTACACACACACAAAAAAAAGTTACAAACTGGACAATAAAGCATTTTTCCAGATTTCCAATCAGGTATCTGAGGTAAAAAAAAACATTCTAGTACTACACCACCATTAATACAGAATAGAGAGGGTTTGTGATGGAAAATCCTACAAGAGAATGGCTCTGTCCATTAAGGAGATAAAAGCTATTCCATCTGAAGCGCCAATTTGGCCAAGTTATTAGCCAAACTGTAATATAACCTTCTCAGTGAAGTAAAATCTGAAGTCCAACTCTTCATGCTTAAAGTTTTATTTAAGACCTGTGTGTTTGGAGTTACATCATTCCCATGGCTACCAGAACATAATTTGAAGGGGGAAGTGAGCTTACCTGAGTATTTAGAGCAAAATGAAATCTGTTTACAACATGGCACTCGAATTCTCAATTCTGATTGGTCAGAAGATGTTGATTTATATTCTACAGTAGCTTGGTAAAGAGAAAATGAGGCAAATGTTCCATATAAAGACTAGATTTTTAGTCTCCAGTTTAAAGAGAAAGAAAGAAAGAAAGAAAGAAAGAAAGAAAGAAAGAAAGAAAGAAAGAAAGAAAGAAAGAAAGAAAGAAAGAAAGAAAGTAGAAGGAGTCTTAAGTTTAAAGAGAAAGCTGATGGATGGATGGATGGATGGATGGATGGATGGAAGGAAGGAAGGAAGGAAGGAAGGAAGGAAGGAAGGAAGGAAGGAAGGAAGGAAGGAAGGAAGGAAGGAAGGAAAAAGTAAAAAAGAATGGATGAGTAATAAGAAAAGGTTGGCAGAAAGGAAGAAAGAAAGAATGAGTAATAAGAAGAAAGAATGAAAGAAAAGAAAATTATGAAAATTATTATAAGATTATAGATAGATAGATAGATAGATAGATAGATAGATAGATAGATAGATAGATAGATAGATAGATAGATAGATAGATAATAAATATTTTTCATCCTTTCTGTATACAATAGTACCGTATATGTGCATGCTTTACAAGAAGCCTCATTAAATGCTCTATAAATGCAGAGACAGGACTGATGACGAATGCAGAAAGGAAGAATAAAAAAAAAAACAGAGAGAAAGGAGGAAGAGACATGCAGCATTTAAAGATGGACAATGGGACAGTATTTGAGCGGGTGGAACACTAATTTATGTAGCCTGTAAACAATAATGCATTTATTATTTTTGTCCACTTCTCATTTATTTATTTTTTATTTCATCCTGAAAGCTAATTTGATAAAGAATGGGGGAGGGGTAAAATTCCTTCAATGTTATCTCTCTTTCTTCATTTCAGAACAAATAAAATGCATGCGTCTTCAATATCTGCAATGGCCTGGCATTTATATCCAAATCCAAACTTGACGAGAGGACAATTCCGTCACGGAAATGTGGAAATCTTCCAATTATGCTAATTTTCATTTATTTCATTACAAGAGCTAATGACAGCATGATTGTTTGGATAAAAATTCTTTTCTTTTGTCCAGAATGTGCACAATGAAGCCAATTAAGGAATTATCAAATTATCATCTGCAAAGGAAAAGGATATTTCAATAAGCAATGCCGTCGCAAAAAAAAAAAAAAAAGTTTTTTGCTTATGTGCATACTTGGATGAGCATGCAATTTATCATATTTTTTGTCACAGCACGAGGTAGCAATTTGATTTCAGGATGTCTTTTTTTTCACAGTTTGCGTACAGCTGTGGAGGCAGCAGGTGGAACGCATTCAGGAATAAACTTGACCATGCTTCCTCCTTCTCTGTCTCTTATCTGTTCTTTGCTTCACTAAATAAATCTCACTGCTTTCCTACCTCTTTGATCGTTTTTGTTGTACAGGGTTGGCAGGTGCATTTTTTTTTTTTAAAAACTGAGCCAAATACTAAAATCTACCCTCTACACTGATTTAGAAGTCTAGTTCATGGTAAAGTTAGCATTTCCAACCCACTGACTAGCCTTTTGTGAGGTGGTAAGACATCTGAGAATCCATAGGAACTCCATACAGCCTGTAACCCAAGCACATGATCGAACCAGGGACCCTGAGCTGTGAGGCTGCAATGCTACCCACTGTGTCATATAGTGCTGTACAGAGCTAATCTTAAAAGTAAGTACAAGGGATGTGTTTCATTCAGTGGAACCTTGACATACGAATGCTCTCCCTTATGAATTTTCACCGTAAGAATTGAAATTTGCATCAGTATACGAAGCATTTTCAGCATATAAACAAATCGCACCAAAACGAATGGCAGCTAGATATACCAGTTGTGCGTACATCTGGGAGCCATTCAAAACTTGTTTGCGTCAGTGGAAAGCCAAGAGAAGCCAACCGAAGCGAGTTTATGAATTATACGAATTTGTTTTCAGTCAGCAAAAGCTGTTTAGAAAGTGCAACACACGATACCAACGTTGCCTTCGACATGCGTTCAAAAGCTAGGTGATTTTTTGGACCTTTTTTTGTTGACAGATTGGTGGCCTGAGTAGTCTGTTCTATTTTAGCCCAGGCTTGGTGGCATGACTTCCTGTGAGGACGCTTGACATGGAATGCTTGGCTTATGTCAGTTCTTTGTAAGCAGCCATACAGTTTACATATGCTTCGTATTGGTAATATTGGTCATATTTTTGGGTGGCTGGAACAGATTATCTGCATTTACATTATTTTTTATGGGAAAATTCATTTCGCAATACAAATTTTCGCCTTAAGAACTCACTTCCAGAACGGATTAAATTCATATGCCATGGTTCCACATTAATCCCAAATTGTGTGGTGAAAAAAAACAATGTTAAACATTAGTAGATGGGCAAAACCTTGGACTTGGCAACACCAGGAGGTCATGATATATGCTTAGTCATCCAGCATACATCCCCTTTATACCATTGTAGTAGATATATACACAAGCTTTTTTGGAGTATTCCAGTGACTGTGTGGCAGCGTTTTTTTGTTTTGTTTTGTTTTGTTTAGTTTGTTTGAAATAGACTGCCAGTAAAAGCGTGAGACAATGTATAAGCAAGTCAACGTGAAAAGGATAAGCAGAATCCTGCCAAGGAGCAGCCAGTCAGTCAGAAACACAATAATGACCCAGGGCCAAGCCGACAGCGAAGGTTACAGTGACTGAGAGACTGAGAAAAGGTCCATTACCAGCATGATAGCCTCAAAGGAGAGCACTCTGTCACTTTGGAGGTGGAACTCTTTGAGATCTGCCTCAGCTGCAGTGGAGTGAAGAGGAACAGAGAGAAGGGAATGTGAATTCTGGCTGTGTCAGCCATCATGAGATTGGTCAAGATTAGATACTACTCTTTTACATGTATTCTGGAGACTAGTTACTAGCTATAACTCACCATTCTATCACCAGCCTTTCTTTTCTTCTGCATTAAAGCAAACCAAAATCTGTCAAGTAACCATAAACCACAAAGAAACATCTCAGAAGCTTTCACAAGGAACTGACACTGGAGACTCCAAAAATAAGAAATCTCTTTTTAGAAGTAGCTCATGTGTACCATCCACCATGGTACAACCATGTTTTGGTTTATTAAAACCTTCCAGCCAGAACTACTGCAACTACTGAGCCACTATTATATATGATGAACCACCTTCTGACCACTCAGGTTTGAGAATTTTGCAGTAGTTTTAAATACATTAAAAGCACCAGGCCAATAATAACCCCTGACTTACTAAAGTTGGAACAGAGGCCTGGAGACACAAACAACACCGTGCAAGTCAAAACATGTTGTGAACTCCAAACAACACGGCGGCATGAGGTGAAAACGACTGGTGAGGCTCCCACAAGGAACACGTCTTATCATGCTTCCCTTGATGCCCTGTTTTACAAGTAACCATGACCTGAGAAAACACAGCGGGGGCCTGTTTCTCTCACACAGATTATGGATTAATTTAGTAACAGTGAAATTTTCTGTTGAAAAATCTTTTTAGTGTGTCCTGAAAGCCAGACCCCAGAGAGTTCCCTTGAAATGGATGAATAAACAAAGCCTGTATTTCTGCAAAAAGGCATACTGCATTTGGTAAAGCCAAAAAGCTAAACTTGAAGCTAAATCTATAGCTAATCCTGTAGAGGATTGTACTGAAATGAAAGCTTCTTCATGTGATCATGCATGTGATGCAGTTAACTTCACCAATGAGTCATTTATTACCACTAAGAGATTAGCAAAATGAGATCATCACACAGCACTGATCTTCATCCCTGTTAGAACTTGCAGCACTGCAGCTCGTGATGATTTTACACAGATCAGCTCAATGCAGCCTCAACAGCTCCATCTGAAACATTTCTATACCATAAAATGGGTACTTGAACTTGGGATCAAATTTCTAATGGATATAAGTTTTTTAAAGGTTGGTTTAAAACACAAACTTGGCATTTCTGCATGGTGGACCTCAAGAGCCTGGGTCGCCATCACCTCCATTCCTAACAAGCCCAAAGAATGTTAAATCTTCAGAAGAAGATGATGATGATATCTGGACTACAGGTGCATCTCAATAAATTAGAATGTTGTGGAAAAGTTCATTTATTTCAGTAATTCAACTCAAATTGTGAAACTCGTGTATCAAATAAATTCAATGCACACAGACTGAAGTAGTTTAAGTCTTTGGTTCTTTTAATTGTGATGATTTTGGCTCACATTTAACAAAAACCCATCAATTCACTATCTCAACAAATTAGAATATGGTGAATCAGCTAATCAACTCTAAAGACCTGCAAAGGTTTCCTGAGCCTTCAAAATGGTCTCTCAGTTTGGTTCACTAGGCTACACAATCATGGGGAAGACTGCTGATCTGACAGTTGTCCATAAAACAATCATTGACACCCTTCACAAGGAGGGTAAGCCACAAACATTCATTGCCAAAGAAGCTGGCTGTTCACAGAGTGCTGTATCCAAGCATGTTAACAGAAAGTTGAGGGGAAGGAAAAAGTGTGGAAGAAAAAGATGCACAACCAACCGAGAGAACCGCAGCCTTATGAGGATTGTCGAGCAAAATGGATTCAAGAATTTGAGTGAACTTCACAAGGAATGAAGTGAGGCTGGGGTCAAGACATCAAGAACCACCACACACAGACGTGTCAAGGAATTTGGCTACAGTTGTCGTATTCCTCTTGTTAAGCCACTCCTGAACCACAGACAACGTCAGAGGCATCTTACCTGGGCTAAGGAGAAGAAGAACTGGACTGTTGCCCAGTGGTCCAAAGTCCTCTTTTCAGATGCGAGCAAGTTTTGTATTTCATTTGGAAACCAAGGTCCTAGAGTCTGGAGGAAGGGTGGAGAAGTTGCTTGAAGTCCAGTGTTAAGTTTCCACAGTCTGTGATGATTTGGGGTGCAATGTCATCTGCTGGTGTTGGTCCATTGTGTTTTTTGAAAACCAAAGTCACTGCACCCGTTTACCAAAAAATTTTGGAGCACTTCATGCTTCCTTCTGCTGACCAGCTTTTTGAAGATGCTGATTTCATCTTCCAGCAGGATTTGCAAACTCACCAGACCTGAACCCCATAGAGAATCTATGGGGTATTGTCAAGAGGACAATGAGAAACAAGAGACCAAAAAATGCAGATGAGCTGAAGGCCACTGTCAAAGAAACCTGGGCTTCCATACCACCTCAGCAGTGCCACAAACTGATCACCTCCATGCCACGCCCAATTGAGGCAGTAATTAAAGCAAAAGGAGCCCCTACCAAGTATTGAGTACATGTACAGTAAATGAACATACTTTTCAGAAGGCCAACAATTCACTAGAAATGTTTTTTTTATTGGTCTTATGAAGTATTCTAATTTGTTGAGATAGTGAATTGGTCGGCTTTTCTTAAATGTGAGCCAAAAGCATCACAATTAAAAGAACCAAAGATTTAAACTACTTCAGTCTGTGTGCATTGAATTTATTTAATACACGAGTTTCACAATTTGAGTTGAATTACTGAAATAAATGAACTTTTCCATGACATTCTAATTTATTGAGACGCACCTGTATTAGGAAGGATTCCTTGAAAAGACTTTGGATTGTTAGCTTTCGAAAAGGAGCCTGTTCTGGCAAAAATATCCTCTATTGTAGAACCCTTGGTTCTACTCAGCCAAAATTCAGTTGCCTGGATATGCATGTTTTGTGTCCAGGGTATTATTTTTACATTCCTTGCATTTGCCCTTATCCAGAGCAACTTACAGTTTACCTAATTTATTATGCAATTGAGGGTTAAGGGCCTTTCTCATTGGCCCAACAGTGGCAACTTGGTGGTTCAGGGGTTCAATCTCACAACCTTCCAATCGATAGACCATCACCTTAGCCACTAAGCTATCACATCCCACACTTTAACATTTTTACTGATAGTTTCCTGGCAGACAAGCAGGTTCAACAACAAGAGAAAGACAATAAACCACACTTCCCATTGCCTTCTGCAAAAACAAAACTTGCTAGGTGTGTTTAAACAGAATGCACATCACATTGATGTGACTAGCATGACAAAACTCAACAATACAACACTTTACTTGACAGCATTGTCAAGACAAGACAATGTTTGATTTAAGTTTGCTGATCCAAATGTTAATCAGAAGTCATGAAATAAGCTGGAGGCTTATTAATGAAAACTACAAACACATGAACAATCTTATGCTATATTATTACTGGCAAGGCCAATCAAAGACCTTTAACTCTCAATTAGGGCAACTGCCAAAATGCTGTATATGTAAAAAGACTTGATATGGAACCTCAACAAGATGACTTGACAATACTTACCCAGACTCACATAGACTAAACTAGTCCTGACAAGACAAGCAAGCAGACAAAACTCAAGACAACTTACAATCCTTGATCAGACTTGACAAGATAACAAGAAGATTTGACCACACTTGACTCAACTTTGCAAGCCTACGTCAGACAGTTTGACTACTCAAACATGACTTAGCAAGAGATTCAACTATATTTATAGCATTTGGCAGACAGCCCTATACTGAGCAACATACAACTTGGTCAAGCACTGACCAATTAGTCCTGGGATTTAAACTCACAACCTTCTGAGCTGTAGCCCAACACCTTAACCACTGTACTACAACTTTCACCACTTCAACTAGACTCAAGAAGATGACTCAACTAAACTCGGTCAGTGTAAACTCATTACAACTTGGCAAAACTCTGCTAAACTCAAGATGCAACCTCATCAAAGACAATGGTATCAAGACTCATCTAGACTCAAGATACAACCTTGTCAAAGACAACAGTATCAAGACTCTACTAGACTCAAGATACAACCTCGTCAAAGACAACGGTATCAAGACTCATTTAGACTCAAGATACAACCTTGTCAAAGGCAACAGTATCAAGACTCAGCTAGACTCAAGATACAACCTCGTCAAAGACAACAGTATCAAGACTCATCTGGACTAAAGATACAACCTCATCAAAGACAACAGTTTCAAGAATCTACTAGACTCAAGATACAACCTTGTCAAAGGCAACAGTATCAAGACTCAGCTAGACTCAAGATACAACCTCGTCAAAGACAACAGTATCAAGACTCATCTGGACTAAAGATACAACCTCATCAAAGACAACAGTTTCAAGAATCTGCTACACTCAAGATACAACCTCGTCAAAGACAACAGTATCAAGACTCATCTAGACTAAAGATACAACCTTGTCAAAGACAACAGTATCAAGACTCTACTAGACTCAAGATACAACCTCGTCAAAGACAACAGTATCAAGACTCTACTAGACTTAAGATACAACCTTGTCAAAGACAACAGTATCAAGACTCTACTAGACTCAAGATACAATCATGTCAAAGACAACAGTATCAAGACTCATCTAGACTAAAGATACAACCTTGTCAAAGACAACAGTATCAAGACTCTACTAGACTCAAGATACAATCTCGTCAAAGACAACAGTATCAAGACTCATCTAGACTAAAGATACAACCTTGTCAAAGACAACAGTATCAAGACTCTACTAGACAAAAGATACAACCTTGTCAAAGACAACAGTATCAAGACTCATATAGACTCAAGATACAACATCATCAAAGACAACAGTATCAAGACTCGACTAGACTCAAGATACAACCCCATCAAAGACAACAGTATCAAGACTTGACTGTGACTATCCAGAGGGCATGGTGACTAAAATTTTAACCGTATGATTTAAATACTTTTTGTTGTTTGTTTGTTTACATTAGAAAAAAGGGGTTGGATACCTTTTGACCCACAAGTCGCATTGCTGCAAGTATGTTTCTTGGGGGAGAACATACATTTCTTCATTGATTACTATAGTTGAGAGCTTTTATCGTGCACACATATCCCTTGTATAAAATAGTCGGTAGGTTTGTCTGTCTTGATGCCAATAAGCAATGGCCTCATTAAAATGTGTAACAGACCAGAGCTTATTTTTAAATCCTTTTGTTGCTTTCCAGAAAGCATTTCCCGACCCCAGCGGATACGGGTTTTGTGAAGACTTGCCAGCTCTCAGACGGCCAGCTAAGATGGCAGATGGAGAAGAAAAAATAGTGAGCAAGCGGGAGCAATAAAAGACAGGCCTAGAAAATATATGATGGAGAATGAAAGCAAAAGAGAAAGACTGGGAGACAAAAAAGAAAGCATGTGGAAGATGGGGACCAATCAGCGTCACCTTGGAGCTGATTATCTTCCAATAACAGCAAGTCCTGAAGTGTGTTCCATTTGTTCCATAAAAATTTCCAAATCTTTTTGTATTTATTAATAAATGGCGCGTCATACTTTTTTAGGTTTTAGGTTCTAGCAGCTATAAACCATTTTCCCTCAGCATTCTCTCTTTAAATTCCCTTTTTTCTGCAGCTTGTCCTGTTACAGAGAAACAAGAAGCACAAAATCCTTCATCCTGTAGACGTCCTGACCCTTGACACTCCTTCCATAAGTGTGTCACCATATGAATGTCTGATCATAAACACAAATGTCCTATATTTTATGTCCTGCCATTCTCCTCATTTATTATCTACAGTGATATCTTCTATAACATTAACGCTGCCTGATGCTTCCATATCCCCAAAATATCCAATTTGCTAATTTGGAATTGACTCACACATTCAAAAGTGAGTCTATAAAACTAGTGAGTCTATAAAACTACTATAAAAGTAGCTAAACAAAGCTACTTTATCATGTCCAGAATTTTTTGATTTATTTATTTATTTTATTTATTCCGAGTTGTCTGGAAGATAAGTGTGATTAACAAATTGTAAAAAAAAAAAAAAATAAATAAATAAAAAAAAATATTACAAAAAAACTAGAAAATACTGACCTTTGCGAAACAGATTTTTTTAATTTAGTGTGTATGTTTAAACATAATGTAAAGTAGCTGAGGATATGTTATTAATATCACTTTTCCACATTACCAAAACATGGAACTGGGTATCACAGTGCAGCTTCCACTGACCTAATATATTAATGATTGCGATTTCAATATTAAACAGAAGGATCAGTTTGTTGTTTATTGTTCTTCTCTGATTCAGTCCGAGGTCAAAACAGAAGCCATGGAAATGATTCAGGCACAGCTTAAGAAAGGAAAAGAGGAAGCCTTGGCTCTAAAAGGATGAAAGACACCACATTCTCATGGGGCACACGCTGGACAGGAAAAGAGCAAAAGAGCGAAAAGAGATCATAATTACAATCTTGGCCTGACGCATCAGCAGCAAAACAGACGAGAGAGTGAGTGAGTGACTGCAGATCTGTTTTCCCTTAGGTAGCTTGTGTGTGAGCGAGTGTGTGTGTAAAATAATAGATCTGTTAGCATTCTGTGTCGAAATCAGACTGTACACTGCAGCAGTGCAAACACTGATTTTCCAAGAACATACGTGTACATCAATAACTGAGAGTAATGGGAAAATTATTAGCGCGAGTGTAACAGCTTCGCATAACGTCTCATTTCCAGCTAAATTAGGCAGTGCATTATTGTACAAACCGTTCCTTTGAACTTGTTGTTGCTATAGAAACGATAACTTTAGCGTACCTTCGTTAATATAAATCTGTGAGCAACCAAACAGAATTGGGTAACTCAACTCAACTCTAGAGCGTTTTGGCTGAAATCTTACCCAGGCGAAAAATAAATAAATAAATAAATAAATAAATAAATAAATAAATAAATAAATAACTCACTCTAGAGCATTTTGGAGCATCGACTTCTAGGCTATGAATAAATAACTCTAGAGCATTTTGGGGCTTCGATTTCCAGGTAATAAATAAATAGATATATCTAGAGCATTCTTGATCTTGAATTTCTAGGTCAAAAAATAAATAAATAAATAAATAAATCTAAAGCATTCTGGAGTTTTGATTTCTAGGTGAATACTAAATAAATAAATAAATAAATAAATAAAATTTTGATCTCTCCTTTTAAAACGTCTGCCTATTCCTGAACAATTCCCCAAAATCCTACTATCCTTCATGCATTCCACTGTATTTCTCTGGCTGTTTTACTTCCGAGGAATCGTTGAAAAATTCAAAGCATGTTATACTGAAATAAAGCCGTGGAGCATAGCAATGAATCTAATTTCATCTATTTCACAGAAGATTAGTATTATAAAAACAGACACAAAAGGTGATAATACTGCTAATAGGAACCTTCTAGCAGTCAGATAGGCCTTGCGTTAATAATAAGCAGCTACTTCATTTTGTTATGCATTATCAGCATGACAGTCCTGCCTTTCTATTGGTTCACATCTCATGGCCTTTCCCCTTCGGTGATTTGCTTTTTCCGATGAGGGAGTTTTTTGGTTTTAGGTGAAAAATCCATATCTGCTGTGACTAAATCATTGATATTGGCAGCTCTGAAGAAATGATTTTGGAAATCCAGCGTTCGTCAAACACTTTACAGCTCACTCTTACGTTCAAGATGAACAACGTTGCCTTTAAGGGGTGCCGGAGAACCCGAGAATAAATAAGCTCTCCTGTCCAAGGACATAACGGAGAAGGTTACCATCCATTTTTAAAGATACCCCGCAGCTCTGTTCCTCAGACCCTCAAACACTCAAACTGATGTGCTTTTAGGCGAAGGGGATGTATCTTCACCTGAAGCGAGTTGCTAGGATGGCCTCAGGCTTCTGTTTTTTTCCTGCAGTTTTAGGAATCTGTTTGAAGATGCTTTAAAGAGTAAAATGGCTAGCTGTGTAAGACTTTTTGCTCCTTATGGTTGCAACGTAACATAACATAAACCTGTTGCATATTTCTCACTTTAAACTGCACATCTCGAAAATGTCTCAATTTTTATTTATTTTTATTTATTTACATTTTTTTATGGAAACAATTCATAAATTGACTTGTATTCTAGTAAGCGTAGAAAATTAGTGCTTGGTTTGCTAATCCTTTAAACTGACAACATGTTTACTTTTTTGTTTATTTCACTAATTAGAACAGTGAAATCTTAATTTAATACAAAAAAAAAGCAATTAAAGGCAAAATAATAGAAGTATCCATTTATAATAGCAAGCTATTTTGTTAAATAAGAGCAAAGTTAAATGTTATAAATTTGACTATTCAAGCAGCAATATATACATATACTGTATAGAGAGAATATAATCTTTTTATGCATGTATTACTCATATTTATTTTGTATTTTTTTGCTCAGAGGAATGAACTACACAGATTGTATGGGAAGCCGAAAACTTTCAAGCAGGTGAGTAACCTGAATCTGAATACGCATAACTTTCCCTGCATAAATACTAGAATATGTTTCACCTGGGGAGAAAATACAATTATTTAGTTTCTACTCCATTTTGCTCACTTTTTATTTCCTTACAAAGCCTTTCTTATCTCCTGAGTTCCCTTTGGGGAAAAAAAAGAGCATAAGTGCCCCTTTTTTCTTCATAACTAGCGGAAGGAAAAGACTGATGCATCTCCAGTAATGCATTATATTATTAAATTTTCCATTTTGCCAATGACTGCATCAAAGCTGTCAGAAACCACAGCATCTGCTCTGTTGTTCTCATTTCGACTCAAAGGAAAAACAATTTCAAGATAAGAAGAGGAGGGCAAGAACTTCTGGAGCATCTGGGATAAAATATGAGAGAATGTAGGAAACGCTGTTACTTGTGGGTTATTTTATTTTATTTTTTTTTTGTGGCACTGAATGCACTTTCACAAAGACAGATGGTACCCAATCCTCATTAAACTGTACATGTGGCAGCCTGGGAAACCCTTCACACTGTCAAATTTTGACATTTTCTTCTCTCTCTCTCTCTTTCTCTCTCTCTCTCTATATATATATATAAAAGTTCTGAAAACTACCTGTAACATGTTTGTCTTTTGCTAGAAGTTTTTAAAGTTCTTTCCAAAAGTTAAAAAAGGGGTACGCCCTGGAATCTTCTACATTTATCAACCGACTTACTGATGGAAAACTCAAATTTATTGAAAGATTTTTAAAGAATACAGTGGAACCTTGGCATATGAATGCCCTCCCTTATGAATTTTCACCTTGAGAATTTCATTTTTGCAAGAAATTTGCATCGGCATACGAAGCATTTCCGGTATACCAACGAACCGAATCGAACGCCTGCTTAATTGCGCGTACGTGGAAGGCCAAGTGAAGCCAGCCAAAGCAAGTTTACAAATTTTACTATTTCTTTTTTCAGTCAACGAAAGCTGTTTCGAAAGAGTCAACCCATGATACCAATGTTGCCTTGGGCATGCGTTCAAAAGCTACTTGATTTTTCGGCCATTTTTTTTTGTTGACAGATTGGTGGTGTGGGTGGTCTGTTCTATTTTTAGCCCAAGCTTGGTGGCACAGCTTCCTGTGAAGACCCTTGACATGGAATGCTTGGCTTGGGTCAATTCTTTGTAAGCAGCCATACAGTTTACATACGCTTCGTATTGGTAATATTGGTCACATTTTTGGGTGGCTGGAACAGATTATCTTCATTTACATTAGTTCTTATGGGAAAATTCGTTTTGCAAAATACAAATTTTTGCCTTAAGAACGAATTAAATTCGTATGCATTAAGATTATGATGGAAAATGAGTTTTCCAGTTCCAGTTTGTCGTCTCTGGAATATCTTCCATCCAGTTTGATCCAGTTTGTCGTCTCTGGAATCTCTTCATCGCTGTGGAAATAATATTTCTTCGCTAATCATCCAGGGGCATCTAGGACTTGTGACAACTTCCTTCTCGTTACAAACCGATTCATTTTGGCTATGCCACGTAACAACATGTCCAACAACATGTCCGAAGCGTTACATTCCACCATGTGAGGAAATCACACTTACTTAGTTTGATAAACTGGCTCATAACCCAGTATGATGTCAAGAGCAGAGACAGAAAGTAGACAAAATAAAAACATTTCCAAGCCGTTTTGGATAAAATAAATTTGTGTTTTCTTTACGTTCCTAAGAGATTTCAAAGAATGTTATTGGAAGAAAAAAAACTTTACATCTGTTCAGCCATAACAAAGTCTGATTTGTTTTCCCACAATGCTTCACATACTGTAAACGCATATCTCATATATATAATAATGTGGGATGTTGGATGGAGATAAAAAAAAAATCCCACATTGTAAAATAATCACCATGATTTAGCGCCGATGTGACTGAAGAAAGTTCTGGGAGTGACAAAAATATTGTGCGATCCCATGATGCTTGTCTGTAAAACAAGAGCTAAAAAGACAGCGATAAATAAATAAATTCACAAGCTATTGGAGTAACGTGAACGAAACGTGCTAATGGATGGAAAAATGTGCCTTATTAACTCAAGCTGACTTTTTCTGTTTACGCAGCTCAAGCCTGGATCACTGATTGATGACCTAGGCAGGAACAAAGTGTTTTTCGTTAAGCGCATGGGTCTAGTGTTAGAGGATCGTCGCCGTAGAGTCTGGTATAGATTTCAGTCGAGATTTTCGTCTCGTACGGTGTGAAGTAATCATCTTAAATAATGCTGAAATCACAGCCAGTGTAAAAAGATAAAAGAAGTTAAGAGATCAAAAAGCACACATTTATGTGTGTGTGTGTGTGTGTGTGTGTGTGTGTGTGTGTGTGTGTGTGTGTGTGTGTGTGTGTCTCACACACAATTAAACAGACATGTACATGAATTAACACACCATTTTCTTGACATGTACCTGGGTTGAGAACAGGTGGGTGGTGTGATTTGACACTGCTTTTGAAAGGTGTGTGTGTGTGTATGTGTGCGTGTGTCACTTATAACTCCCATGTATCATCTCACAAGGTTCTCTTAGCATAAGGAGACACCGAAAAGAAAAAGAAAAAGATGAGAATAATGACTGCAAAGCTTTAAATGACCTTGACCCTGACCCTGACCCTAAAGCCATGCCCACACACACACACCTCTCAAATTAGCATTATGTGAACTCTCTCTAATTGCTCACGTGTATGCCACATTCACTTTATTACATTTTATCACCCTTTAACATAAAAAACTATAATAGATTGTATTCACTTATATTATATACATACAAAGTACATTCAAGCTGTTTTCTCAACTTGATCATTTATTACATTTCACTTCAGTATATGTCACATAAAGGTTTCCATTGTGCTAATAAAGGGATAGAAATATAATTTTTTCCCTCCAAGCCAATTAAATTCCCTTTCTTCAGAGCTCTGCAGGGATGACTAAAGCGATTAGGACACTGTCCCTGAAGCACAATGACATTCACATTATATTATATTATATTATATTATATTACACATTCATAACAATCTTAATATTTTTAGAAACCGCTCTAGATCTTGGTTGAAAAGAGAACTCAATCTAAAAACACACACACACACACACACACACACACACAAAGATTCAATATATTCAATGTAAATACACCTGCTCCTGGAAAGAGCCAGAGATTGTAAAAAATCATGCCTACCACCACCATGCTTCATTGTTGGAATGATGATCGGAGCAGAAATGAAGTCCATATCGGTTCCGAATCATTTATCCAGAGGATTAAAACCTGTGCAAGTCCCTCTACATAATAACTTTAGACATTTGGTTCATAGCTTGAATCATTTAGAGCAATTTTATACATTAACAAAAAGGCTGAAGTCTTTTTATTCCCTTCAAACTGCCCTGAGATGTTCTTTGAAAAAGAAAAAAAAAATCCAAATAATATTTGCCTAATAATATAATAGAATTTGGCAATTATAATAATGCCTTTCTATCAATTAAGGTTTCTGTTAAAGAAATTACAAAAAATACTTGTGTGAAGAAAAAAGGAAAAAAAGTGCTAGGAGGAAAAACTGTCAACTTTCACTATATTCATATTTTGATTTGATGGGCGAATTATTTATTTATTAGTTTGTTCATTTATTTGTTTATTTATTAGTCTTGGGTTTTACATCTAAGAAATAGCAGTAATGTATTTGTTGATATAAATGGTATAAAGTTTTAGTATATATATATATATTAAAAAAAATGTGTATATTTGAAACAAAATGAAAAAAACACACAATGAAGTGAGGCTGTGGCTGATTTCGTTCTACCTCAGACTGCAAGATTTGTGCAGCCTATCAGAGACTCTTGTGCAATTTTCTCAAATGCCATTGGAGGAGAAGCTTAAAGAAGAATGAACACATTTTATTCCATCTGAGTAAACATTCTACCAAATTACAGATGACGGAACTGTAAGTTTAGGCCAAGTAGTAGGGCATCACACACATGAAACCTACTATCAGTGGATAATAATCAGACTAGCTGTCCTATTAACCTAATGCTTAACTTTAAGCAAATATTTTCGATCGGTGGACATGCCAGTGATTTAGACCTGATAGAAAGTGGAGATGTTCTTTGACCAGCTTTGGCAGAATAAGCACTCTAAAGAGTTTGGGGTTATTTTTAAAGACCAGACAAGTTTTCCTCAGTGGAACCGAGATAAAGCTTGAAGCACATATCGACTTAGCCACGCTTCATCTCCTGGGATATGAAGTGCTGAGTGGCACTTTTTAGCTTGTGAACTGCTTTCGGCAGAGACCACCACCCCCACACACACACACACACACACACACACACACACACACACACACATGGGGTGCTCAGCTCCACCGAAGCATAATCCTTCCTGACATTGCCAAGACCCAACACTCAACTCACTGTCAGTCCCTGTCACCTGCTGGCATTACAATATGCCCCCTTTTTGCCCACCACACACAAGCACACACACACACACACACACACTCGTCTCTCTGTCTACATATGAGAAATTTAAATTAGTTATGCTTTACATCAATGTTTCCCCAAACTGATTCATCAAGAAGGTCATGAAGTGTTATAAGAATATAAGTAAGGAATAAAATACCTCAGGATGTGCTTCTGAAGAAAAATAATCAACGACAGCACAGCATGGTGTAATGTGGTCACAATCACTACACTTGGGTTGATTTTTTTTTTTTTTTTGTGCATCACATCCTGAAGTGTTTTATTCCTCTTATACCAGAGCAACAATTGCAATTTTTTAAGCAAGAAAAAAATAGTAAGTCACATGATGCTTCCACAAATCATCTCCTTAGAGAAAGCTTCACCATACTAGCAATCATTGTTGTTACATAAGGTTGCAATTACTGTATTATGAGACTAAGATGATGTAAATTAGCTCATAATAAAAAGCTCATGTTCTAGATAATGAAACAACACCTCCTGACCAATCAGAATGAAGAATCCAACAAGGCTACAATACACCCAAATTAGCATAAAAATAGTCCAGATAATAGTACAACCTCTTAGCATCCAAAAAAAGAAGTAAACAAAAGAACCGAAACTGGTCGAAACTGCTTGGCTTCTCATTAAAACCCCCCGTAACAAAATTCTCTTTAATTGAAACAACCGTCCATTGTCCTCTTTTATTTAAAAACAAGTTTCCCAATCTCTTTTCTTCTGACAGGGTCATCGGTGTTCCCTGAATAAGGTTAATGAGGCTACCACCAGGCTGAAAAGGCAACCACGTGGCCTGCTTCAGGTTTTAATGAAGGTCTCGCTCCTAACAAATCTCCTTTCGGCGATCGCCTTTCGACTAACGAGTGCCAAAGTGGAAAGAAATCATAAATCACATAACATGGTGTCGCTCGTATGGTCCGTTAGCTTGACGTCTCATTTGAATTAAGTCCTTGAATGGGTTTTGTTTCGATACTTACGTTAATAGTCTGTTAAGGGTGCCATCAAGCTAGATTAGCTTTCTATCAAGACTAAGGATAGGGTATGAGGAGGGATGGTGTATGCGTTCTCTGTAGCTTCGGAGACAGAAAACCTCTCTCTCTCAAAAAGAGAATTTTATCTGCCCGTATGAAGTCAGATAGCGTTTTGCGGCTGTCCCAAAAATAGACGCGTTTATATTTTTAGCTACCTTCCAGCTCTAGAATATTGATTTTTGTTAAGGTTTGTTTTGCCTGCTTGCACACTGTCCTGCAAGTTGATTGGTTGAGAGACTTGACACCTTTTATGACTAAAAACAGGAGTGAAAGTGCTTTTTTTGAAGTAGAAGTAGACATATCCAATTAAAAGTACAAAGAAAATGCATACAGAGTTGAAATACGAGGTTTTGTTTTGGTTGCGTTTTAGATGAAAGCTTACGTAGAAAGAAATGTTGCTGTTTAGAATTTCATTTGGATATATAGTCTAGAACAGAGGCTTCTATCTTTATACTGTTGAAAATAAAGACCAAAACATGCCCCGAGGTGTTAGATAATTGAATATATTACAAGCGTTGCTGCTTTAAGGCTTGTTGTTATGGCACGTTCTGATCTGGTCGCTTGATATCTGACTCATGTGTTCCTGATTTTTTTTTTTCTCTTTTTGCTGAGCCACTTCCAGCGAGGGTTTGATAGTAGGCTTGCGTTTCCTTCCTTGTATCTTGAATCTGATTGGTCAGAAGGTGCTTTTTCAGTTCCGGTTCCTTCTAATAGTTCCCATAATACAGTTTCCATAATAGCCAAGCCTTTTTAATGAACTTATTCAAAAATTCATTAAAAGTTCATTAATGTCTATTCAATTGTTATTTATGGAAGGAGTCTCCAATGACTTCAACTGAGAAAAAAATATAATATCGCTTTTATAAACTTTGCTAATGGAAATCAATCCTTTTATTCCAAGCGTTTTATCCCTTATATAGTTATTACATGTTATATTTGTTCTGTCCTGAACTGAGCGCCGTACTTTATATTTGCTTTGGCAACCCTACGAAGAAAAGCAGTGTCAATATATCATAATTCAAACTGAATTGAAGCCTTTATCTCACGGATGGTTAACAGCCAGCGTTTACACCACTCTTTCAAAAAGAGACACCTGCAGGTATAGTGGGAGATACAATAGAGGAATAAAACTCAAAGGGGAGGAGACAGAGGCCTGGATGAGGGTGGATTGATGATGGTGTTGATTATGTTGGTGGGAAACACACACATACATGTATACACACATGCACACATACACAAAGCTGACAGAAAGCCTTTTGTTAGTAGAGGAATAAAAACAGCACACACCTGGGTAGATACCGGTAAAGAAATGAGAAAAACAATGACTATAGCTTCAGCACAATGTGAAAAAAAGGTGAGAACCTTCAAAAAGGACATGACAATATGGTGCTTGTGTGTTTTTGGATATGAGCTGAAAGCTGATTTTCTTCTTTAATAAGCAGAGAGCTATTCATTCTGTGCGTCTCTCTTGATCTGCCTCTCCCCCCCTGTCTTTGTATGTCTTTCTCTCTCTCTGAATCTCATTCTGTCTGTTTTCTCTTCTTATGTGTATCTTGTTTCATCCTTCTGTCTCTCTCTGTCTGTCTCTCCATCTGACTATCTTTTTACCATTTCTTTCTGTGTCTCTCTCATGTCTATCTCTTCCTCTCTCCCATTTTTCTGTTTTTCTCTGTTTGTGATCCCCAACCCACCTCATCTTTCTCTGTGTTTGTCTATCTCTCTGACTTGTCTGTGTCTGGCTATCTTGACTGTCTGTCTGTCTGTCTGTCTGTCTGTCTGTCTGTCTGTCACCAAACCCCACCTCTCTGTCTCTCTCTCATTCTCAATCACACATTCTCTCTTTCAACACTCTCTCTCTGTGTTTTTTGTGTATATGTGAGTCTATCTATCTATCCATCCATCCATCCATCCATCCATCCATCCATCCATCCATCCATCCATCTATCTCTCTCATTCTCTCTAACTGTCTCTCTCCTGCTTTCTGTGTATATGTGAGTCTCTCTCTCTCTCTCTCTCTCTCTCTCTCTCTCTCTCTCTCTCAATCTCATTCTCTCTAACACTCTCTCTCCTGCTTTCTGTGTATATGTCAGTCTCTCCCTCTCTCTCTCTCTCTCTCTCTCTCTCTCTCTCTCTCTCTCTCTCTCTCTCCTGCTTTCTGTGTATATGTGAGTCTCTCTCTCTCTCTCTCTCTCTCTCTCTCTCTCTCTCTCTCTCTCTCTAAGGGCCTTTAATTGAAACCAAAGGCATGCAACAACAGTCTGGCTCTGGCACAAGAGAAACAGCATCACAAATTTCAGCTAGATGTGACATAGGAAGAGCACTTTTATTAATATTTCAAACAGAGGCATGTACCATGTCACAAGAATCTCACACACACACACACACACACACACATAGAGAGTCAACACAAGCTCCACTGCCTTTAAAATGGTTAGAGGTAGTAGATAATTTGAATCCCCAAAATGGCAAGACATCTGTTGGCTTTTCACAATTTTTTTTTTATATCAAGTCAAACTCCTTTATGTTCTTCAGCCAATGAATTTTCCCCCTGACCCAAAAAAGGGGGTGAAGTCCAGCGGAATCCTAAAATCAGATTGGACAACGATTCGATCAAGATCCTCTAAAGGAAAGCAAAAATAAAAAAAATATTAGTCCATTCTCCATCTGTCTGACTAAAGGTGAACCAGTAGGAGGTCTGACTTGAATGTGTTTTAAAATAGCTTTTCCTTTTAGGCTTTGTAAAAAAAGAAAATGTAGACCCAATTAAAAACAGCCAAGGTTTTGTCTCGGCCTAAATGCAATAACACAGCGGGGGGTTGAATGTTTGTCAGATCCTCACTTAAACAACAAAAAAAGTGAAGGAAGAAATAGGAATACAATATAAGGTCAGTGTAGTAGCAGATATTTCATCATTCTATCATTGACTGGATTTTTTTTTTTTAAATAAACTCTAAAGACATGCATGAAAATCCCCCCAAAAAACTAAAAAAAAAAACCTGAAATACCGGACGTTTCTGCTGTCCTAATGTTTGCTATATCCATAACCTGAAAGCCACTTCTAGTTTTAAATTCAAACACATATAGATATAGATTATATATTTCTAGAATAATGGCATAATGTTAATCCCCTAATCCTGTTGTTTTAATCTTGTCTATAACAATTAACAGTTCTGTTTTTTTACTGTAAACATTTCTTGGTAGTGAGCTCAAGACATGTAGAGTCTATATTCCAGTAAGAAGTGCGCCCTAAGGCCGTTGAAATATAGAAGGAGGTCAAGTGCTTGAACGACGCTGGTTCGTTAATGTGTAGTGGGCTTGGGGAAGTGAGAAGGCTTGGAGAATGGCTCCGGGGTCAGAGCGACTGCATTACAGCAGAGCTTACGGCCCAGAGGATTAACACACCCACACACACACACACACACACACACACACACTCTCTTGCACAAGGAACAAGAATGAATATGTACCCTCCTACAGGGTAGCTCTTAGACACATTATGGTAATGGATGAGGGAGGAGAAAGGGGGTGTTCATTAATGTTTATTAAAGATGTCTGAGTGTGTATAGAGGAGTAAAGACAGCTGAGGACACACCGGGGACAAGGGAAGGGGATTAGAGGAACCAACACAATCCTAATTACCCCTTATGGGTAGGAGAAAATTTAAGGACAAAATGGAGAAAAAAATGGTTGCTCTACCAAGGTACTACTTTGGATCAGTTATCGTGCTGTTTATTTTATTCTTTTGTAGCCAGCGCAGATCCTAACTCGACCCGTGAGGGTCCACCAAAGTAAGGTATCACGCATCGCTGAGCATCAGTATGCAAGGATCAATCGCATACCAGAACTCCATCCAGGCATCGGTTCAGACAAGTCTGAATGAAGGACAAAGAAAACGGGACAAAAGCCAGTAAAGTGCCGACTTGCTTGGGCGAAGTGGGTGCACTTTGGGCTGTGTTAATGCAGAGATCGCTTCCTGTGAGGAGCTGCATCAATCAGCCAGCCATGGTCATAGCACGAATGGCGATGCCATATGGAGCTATCTGCTCGAGTTATGTTACACAATCTGCTGTGGATGTGCCAGACAAATTCTAGCCTTTCCACACAACAGCATGGATGATGGAGGAGAGAATGTGTTAGAGAGCGGGGGGAGGGAAAGAGAGAAGAAAAAAAAAAAAAAGACTGTGAGGAGATGCACCAATAATTGACTTTGTAGTATTCTGTAATATTCAGCATGAATTATTCAAAATAAAACTTCATCCCCGTTTTGTAGTGTACCAACCTTTAAATAACATGGACTTCGTTGGGAGTTTTACTAAGCTGAAGGTGCAGACAGAAGGTGCTGTTCACCTCCAGGTCAATACTTTTCGCTCTTAATACAGCTACGTGAGTTCTGGTGCATGTCTGCCAGTTTTACACATCAGGATCCTGAAGTTTTTGCCAATTCTTCTTGGCAGAATTGCCCAAGCTCTGTCCGGTTGCATGGAAACCATTGATGAACAGTCATTTTCGAGTCTTGCTGCAGATTCGGACTGGGCCTTGTTTTGCCCATTGTCAGACATTCAGGCTTTTGATTTTGAACTATTCAAGTATTCCAGCCTTGTATTTGGCTTCAATCGTTTTACCCTTAATCCGGACCAATTTCCTGTTGATGAACAGCATCCCAGTAACATAACGCTCCCACCACCATGCTTCTGCCAACTCCACGGTTTCCACCAACTCTTCAAACTACCACTAGTCTTTCGCGAAGACTCAGCTTTTCAGCTTCTCTAATTAGAGCTGTGGATCACTTGACCTTCTTTAGAGTTACGCTTTGCCTTCTTGGTTGATTCTCAAAATAATCCGCTCCTTTAGGCCGAGTTTTAGTTATAGTGCCTTATAATATCCTGATAATGGCTTTTCCTGGTCTGTGAGTTCACCTTTTATTTGTGCTTTTTTGAGCAATCTTCAGAATTCAATGTTCATCCTGTAAATAAAATGCTGTCCAGCTTTTCTTCTATTTTTATTTTAGGTCAGTGAAAGTTCATTTCCTTTAAGGAAATGGTGGTTTGGAGCTTGTTTTGTCAATCATGAAAAACAAGCCATGCAAAAACCCAGTCAGAGGAAGAGCCAAAAGGGGAAAATAGGTGTTTAACACTTCTTCACACATGCGATCCTTTGCAAAAATGAATGAGAAAGAAAAGAATTCCCATTCTGTAAATAGCAAATAGGAAGAGGAAGAAATAAATCCATCTAGTAACGAGAGCAGATGAACAGACAAAAGAAATGAGGGTCCTTCAATCATAGGAACTCTCTTCCTTTCATTAGGTTATTTAAGCCTAGATAAAGTCTTGATAAAGCCTAGCAACAACAAAAAAGTAGAGAAAAAGAAACAGTAAAGGGAATAGGAAAAGTAGAAAAAAAAAAAAAAAACTCAGCTCTGCATGAATGAACAGTCAGGACGTATATTTGCATTTGTGCTCCATCCTTCAAGCTGAGCTTCTTTGCAAGAGGGAAAAAAAGAGAGAAGAAGAAGAAAAAAAAACTCCATTTAACACTCTCACTCCTAATCACGTCTGGATGACCTTGAGCGAAGGTCACCAGACAGATTTTGGAGCACGGGTCTCTGAGAAGGAAGCTAATTAACCGTGATCACATGGCACAATTTGAGCCTTGTATCACCAAGAGAGATCTGATCCATTTCTGATAGCCACTACGCTGCTTCCTAGCGGTTCTCATCCCCCACACACTGCCTCAGGAAGCATGAAGACGCAGACACAGCTGGGAAGGGAGAAGGACAGACAAATGACGGGGGAAAAAAATGTCTGTGGCCTTCCCAGCATGAAAAAGATAGCACACACACACACACACACACACACACAGACACAGCAAACTGATTGCTTAGGGCAGATGAAGGTCTATGGCAATTATCAACTCGCTTGTTTTGCACATCAGTTTTTAAAGATAATGAAAAGATAGCACTGAAAATCCATTGAGGTTTATTCATACATCTGTATAAGCTCAAAAGTCTATTCAACAGATGTAACATGACTAATTGTACCTTCAGTAAAAAAAAAAAAAAAATTGCTTAGGTTCTACCAAGCTCCTAAGACTGAGCGGTTACTATAGAAACGGTAGTTGGCACTACTGCCAGAGCATCCCTTTGACCAATCAGAATAGAGCATTCAACTTTAATATAAGCCTAGTAATATATCATCTCAAGAACAGCAGCCATTCAAGTAAGTAATGAAAAGGAATGGTATAAAAGAAGGACGTTTTAGTGTTTCTCTGTGGTTGCAAAAGCTTTGCTGTTGTTTTTTGGAGTTTTGTGGCCATCAATACATGCAAATCTTTTTGGATGATTGGCGCTATTTTGGGTTGGCCTACAAAAACATAAATGTTTTTTAAAAAGAATGGCAAATAAGGACAGTTACATTTATGGCATTTGGCAGACACCCTTATCCAGAGCGACTTACATTTTTAGCTCACATTTATACAACAGGACCAATTGAGAGATAAGAAGCCTCCTGGCGGTCCAGCAACATGATCCAATCCCATGCTCTCATTGCTGTGGCCCAGGTTCGATTCCAGGGCAGGGCGCTAACCCAAACACTGAACAGTTAACTCTCAGTGCTGGTCCCAAGCCCGGATTAAATGGGAGGATTTAGTCACCTTAACCACTAAGCTACCACATCCCTTTTTTGAGTCTGGTCGAGACTCATTTTCAGTTGAGTCTGCTTGAGTCATTAGGAGTCAAGCCTGGTTGAGTCTTCTTCAGCTTTTTTTTCAAGTCTTTTTAGGTCATTTGACTTTTCTTGAGTCTACCCTTGGCGGGTGCCCTTGTTGTGTCAGTTGTAGCTGATCAGAAAGTTATGAGCTCAAATCAGTTGCTTCAGATAACTTCAAATATAAAGAATCTCCATCAGGGTTTGGTAGCCAAACTACTACTGCTGATCTCTTGAGCAAGGCTCTTAACACCATACAGCTCAGTTGTAAAAGATAGATAAAGGTTAAGTTGCACAGGATAAGGGTATCTACCAAACACTAATGGAGATTCTTCATATTTTAAGCTAAATAATAACATCATGTAGAAGATACATACAGGTCTTTTATTGAAAATAAAGAGAATTTGTCCATAGATAGTGTGTCTACATAGGTTGGCAAAGTCGTGTGCCAACATCTAACCATCTCCTGCCACACTCTTTCCCAACAATTAGCTAGTTTATCAAGTTCCATCATCTCACATTTAGGAAAGCATGCTCGCAAAATGCACTTAACAGAAGTCAAACTTTATATAAGCTACATCCAGAAGCTGAGACAACTGTAGAAGATGAATCGTACTGTCTGTGTACAAGATGAGTGGATTGCAGAGTGATACAGACAGGGGTGAACCACAAGGGTCAGTCTTGCGATGTGAACTGACAAATCTGTTCGATATTATATCGTCCAAACAACGAGGGGAAAAAATTATGTCTGCTTCTTCGCCAAGAGGAGTAGAGCTCGAGTTCTATTTCTCATTCACTTTTCATCACTCTCATATACTTCCTATTTTTCATGGTCAGTAGTATTTCACTCACAAAATCCCTCACCTCTTCGTTATTCTGTCCACTATCCAGCACATCTTTACATCCCTTTTTCTCTCTCTCTCTCTCTCTCTCTCTCTCTCTCTCTCTCTCATGGCAGGAGATCATATTCAGTAATGAGGGCTCTACACGCTGACAGCCATAACTCTTCCAGTCCCTGTTGTTGGGTCATCCTTGAATCTTGCTGAGCTTTGCTGATAGAATATTTACCACCAGCATGCAAGTAAATGCTCTCTTTATTCCTCCCTCCAATATTTTTTCCACCAGAAGAGGCAGGGAGGTGATTGAAAGGGCACTTTTTTCCCTTGCAATTATGCATGCTTGAAAGTCAATTTGTTGCCCTCACAGCCAGGAAATATCCAAGAAGTTAAACAAGAGGCATCACAATAAAGAAAGGTGAATTCTTCAGCGATAAAGAAGCATCTGTTGGAAAATGAGGACTTTGCTTAATCGATCAAACAACTACCGATGCTTTTACGGTACCGCTAATAGTCAAGGCTGTATTGTAATATGGTTTCGCGGACAAGGCTGCATGCTTAAGCCAATTATTCTAATCACATTTGTCACACTCTAGTCGATATTGAAGCTCGTCTTACGGAAGCATCTTCCCATGGAGTTATGGATTGAGTGGTGATAGGGCAATCCAGCCTGGAAGTTCTTGCTGAAATTCAGGCCAGGTGGCTGCACGAAAAAAGTGTCAGCAAGAGTAGGTTTTGAATGTCCTCTCTGGGGACATTCGGAGGCTCTGCACTGCAGATTAATCTAGTTTAACATGACTGCTCCATTTGAGGGAGTCCTAATAGCTGGAAATCCTCTGTCCTAGAGGAATTGGAATTTGTATCTTTATTCAGTCAGACAAAAATGAATGAAAAGCAAGAGGTGACATGAAATTTTCCGGAGGCTCTATGTGCATATGCCAAGTCAAACTAAGAAGAGGGAAGCAGACGCTTTGTTATTCCGGTCAGTTTTAGTCTTGAAAGAATGCCAAAATAAGGAAATGTAAGAACATACAGTTCCTTTTATATCATATCTTCATCAGCTGATGAATAATTAGTTGTTATTCATAATCAATCATTGACATTTTGTTTCAAATTAAAATAGGTTCACGAAAGAGCCGTAGCTTCTTCGCTCACTCACTATGAGAACATCAAAATAGTGGGTACATTGGTACAAAGGTTCAGAGTTCTGTGGGAGGATGAGCGTAATGGTATCTATGTTATTATTGATAAAAGTCTAAGCTTCTGTCTGACATGAGTCTGCAGACATGGTGGTAAGTATGGAAGCATCATGGGCTCAATTACCCTGGCACCACTATGAGCAACTGGTGAAATTGTGCATTGTGGGTAATGAGTTAACCATTCATTCATTCATTGTCTACCGCTTAGCCGAACTATTCTCGGGTCACGGGGAGCCTGTGCCTATCTCAGGCATCATTGGGCATCAAGGCAGGATACACCCTGGACGGAGTGCCAACCCATCGCAGGGCACACACACACGCTCATTCACACACTACAGACAATTTAGAGATGCCAATCAGCCTACCACACATGTTTTTGGACTGGGGGAGGAAACCGGAGCACCCGGAGGAAACCCCCGAAGCACCCGGAGGAAACCCCCGAAGCACAGGGAGAACATGCAAACTCCACACACACGGCAGAGGCGGGAATCAAACCCCCAACCCTGGAGGTGTGAGGCAAACGTGCTAACCACTAAGCAACCGCGCCCCCCATGAGTTAACCAAAGCTGATGGAAAATAGAAATATGAAAACTGATCAATTAATTCTTGGCTGAGATTCTTCAAGTGCGAGCAATGACAACCCTATCCCTGGTCCCAATGGTACCATGTTCAAGACTCAATGTCTCAAGAAGACGCATTTGTGCCAAGAAGACAAAATTGTTGACCTAGTTGTTGGGAGGTTTCTCTACTAAATTTGTAACCAATTTGAGTTTTAAACAGATGCCATGAAGAATGCAGATAGAGCTCTGGGCTTGGGTTTTTGTGCTATGGGTATCACTCACAAAAAAGTAGAACAATTGATGAGTGTTGAGAGGAATGCAGCTGTCCACCACTGAACCAGAAGAAAGCTTCTTAAGGGCTTGCTTAAACAATCTCCTCAGGAACCAGCTTCACCAGACATCACATGTGACAGCATACTACTTGACTGGCATCCGAATTGAAATCTATAAGCAAATTTTGTTTCTGGGTCAAGCTCCTGGTTTGCAAAAGCGAAATTCCGCAAACGTTTTCCACGGCCGACGGTGGCCTCTTGCAAGAATAGCTCAGTGGGGGCTCTAGCGATGAGTGACAGTTGTGTGCCTGACTACCACTAGCTCATTGCTTTTTCCCTCTATCTCTGCTTCTCTCTTTCTCTCTGAGGTGCACCATCAGTATAGCCTCATGGGGAGAAGAGCTGACAGACTGAGTGGCATTCTGGGTAATTCCCAGGGGCCTCTTGCAGGCGATGAGGAAAAAAGTGGCAAGTTCCAAAGTGGACACAAAGAGGAGTAAAAGCAGGGTAAACTGAACATGCATGCGAAGGGTGATATAGAGAGAGAAGAAAAATACTGATGGAAGGAGGCAATGAAAAAATCCTCCCTGAGGCTTATAAATGTCAGTCCCCTTCTTTCTTCTGACCCTCAAAAACTCGCTTTCAAATATCTTCAGTACTATTCTCAACTCCGGAAAGCTTCCCTTTCTCTTTTCTCACTCCCCTCCCCTCGTCTTTGCTCTGCAGAGGCAATAAATCAAGGACTGGTGCTTTCTCCTCCCTCCCTTCGACCCTCCTTTCAGGAGATAATACGGCAAAGAGCTGCCGAGGACAGCTCGACTGCATCAACAGGAAAAACACAGACAATGTTACAAGACATAACATGGCTGATTCTTTATGTCAGCATCCCCTTAAGTGGGGTTAGTGGAGTCGGAAATGGGAAAAAACTTGGGAAAATCTCTCTATCTTGCCGAACAGATGCATCCGTATTAGACCTCTGTTTATGACAAAAAGCAGACATCTTTCTCATCTCAACAGAGTATAAATCTAATCCGAAAATAAACATTTACTCTTGCCCTAGGACTAGTCTGAAAATATCACTTAAACATTTATATTATCATACCACCACCATTGTTGAATCCTAGATCCTGATTGGTACTTATTATAATAAATTAATGATTTCTACTGCCATTGCTCACAAGTTCTTAACAAAATGTTGACATTCTGTAATGAGAATTAGGGAATGAGTCTCCAGTGTTAGAAAGCATTCCACCATGAGAAAGTCAGGATAAGGATCGTAGACTTTCTGCTTTTTGGTTTCTTGGTAAAATCACAAAGTTAGTGAAAACACTTCCGGGTTTTGCTGCTAAAGGAAAACTGTTATAGGTCAAGAACTTTCCCAGTGGCTTTGTCTCAATGAGGAATAACCTCATAAAAGCCATTCTGAAAAGCCTGGCTTGTTGCCCTTTCATACATTCTATACCATCACTCCCAAAGCTGCCAATGATTCTTTACCAAATGATATAATGGACCAACAAGAGGCACTAAAACTGAGAGCATTCTCAAGCCAGGACTTGCCTTTTGTGTCCACATTCCCTTAGTGTGAAGTGGGCCTCTTAGGCTTTGTTATTAGCTTCGCCACTGGAATTGTTGGCGAGTCACCCTACAAACGGTGAGATTCAGCCAACAGATGGTGGCTGACATTCAAAATATGTGAAACAGTGCATTTTTTGCAACATTAGATGCAAAGTAATTATGCAGTTCCCTCAAGCCTCACCTGTTCATGGTTCTGAAGGTCATCAAGCTAAACACTGAACAATAGAAACAACTGACTTCCACACTAAGTCTTTGTTTTTCTTCTTTAAAAAATAAAAAGGTTTGGGGGGGGTGCTAAGCTTAGCCTCACGTCTTACGGCCGCACCAGTTTAGCTAGGAGAGGAGAGGGAACTCAGAACCTTTCCTAATTAAAGCTCGGCTGAGTTCCAACTCCCATGGAGAGCGTGGAGGCCCTAATTATGAATAATAAATATGTTTGTTAAATCGGTCAATGCATGGCAATTTGTTCTCGGCACAGGAAATCAATCTGAAGCGATTGTCAAGGGGCCTTTACCTGGCGCAGGGTTGCCTGAAAGGACCTTTTAGTAAAATCTCTGTTTAAGCAAAGTCAATGAATCGCTTGCAATGCAGAGCCAATATTAAGAAACTTAAATAAGCAATGCCAAAGGAAAAGGATTACTAATACTAGGGCTACCAGCACGTGAGGCCAGTGCGACAAAAATGATCAAGCAAATAGTGAGCGTTTAACAACATTTTAAAAACTAATAAAAGCGCTCAGGTTACTTGAGGTTCGACACAGACTGTGATTAAAATAGCACTGCTCTCATTTCAGGGTCTGGATAAACGCATTGGCTAGATAAATGGATAAATTGGAAGTGCTTGATGTTTTTGATGTTCTGATAAATTGAAGCTGAAAGGTGTTCTAATATTATGAGAACAGATCCAAGTACAAGGCAACAGTCAGAATACTCAATCAGCTTTTAGGTGTGCCATGCGGTGGGTTAACACACACACACACACACACACACACACACACACAACACACACACACACACACACACACACACTCTGCCTCAGACATGGCTGCCATCAGACTTTCTTGTAGCTAATCCAGCTATTGTTCCAGTGACGTAATGAGAATGATGGTAATGCACTGTAGAGGTGTTTCTTAACCCAATTAACCCAATTAACCTAAACCCATATTTGCTATGTGAAGCTAGATTTGTACTAACCTTAAATTTATACTAGTGGCTGAAATGTTAAATGTTGTGAAAACAAAACATACCAAGAGCTCCTAAGAGTTCAGCGGTTATTTCAGGGCTTTCCATCTTCAGAACTAAACAAACTTCCTCATACAAAAATTGAAGTAGATTTTGGACTACACATTCAATTGTATTGGAGGAGCATTTCTACAGTCTGCACAGATTAAAAAAAAAAGAAAAGAAACGACACCTTTTTTGTGTATAATGTAACAATGCTTACAATGTTTTCACTGTTCCTACTCCCATCAGTCGGCCATTTGCCAAGTTGGCTCTCGTCAACCAGACACATGATTCCATTGTTTCCTTGTATCGCAAGATTTCAATGCATACATGCAGCAAGCACAAAAATGATGGATAAAGTTGGAGTAAGATGCTCTGGGGTGTTATTTCTCCTCTGCAGCAGATGGGCGTGGGATCTGAATTAGGGCGTAACAGGTTTTGGATGGGGCTGTGTATAATCCATGCTGATCTGATGGGATTACCACATGAGGACCAGGCTATACCTCCAGAGGCTGAGCTTCAAATTCAAAGTCACTATGTCATGAAGGCCTGGCCATGGGACACTGGATCAGCCGGAGGTTCGGCAGTGGGAAACTGGCAGAGAAAGCCTGGCCATCTGGTGCACTCTTGAACCCAGAGAACAAAGCAACACTTTTACAGGGCTTGGTAATGCTGGACACTTGTTACATTAGAGGAATATTTCATAGTAAGCTGCTAGAGGCAATACTGATTAAAAACCACTGGGGCTTGGAAAAAAGCTAGCACAAAAATGCTACAAAAAAAACCCTGTCAATTCCGATGTAAAATATTGATGGGGTTCCAAGCTTAATAAACTTTCTTAACCAAGGTATATTAAGTAACCAAGCTTATCCAATCTTAATATACCTTCTTGACCAAGGTATATCAGCCTAACACCTGGTTGCCTCTGCCAAGAGGCATGCATGTGTCTGCATGCAACAAAATAGTCTATACATCATTTATATATGTATTAATCTTAGGGACACATTGATACCAATACTGGTATATATGGCTATACCTATGACTACTCATGTAGTTGTACCTCTACTTGTAAATAAAATGTCAATGAGACAAAATGATTGCGATCTAGCAATCGGAAGAAAGCTCTTAAAAAACATTCAGAAGGAGGAACTACAGCATCTTCCAACAATACAAGTAGATATATATATATATATATATATATATATATATATATATATATAAAATATCCTGTTTAAGATAAATGCCACAAATGTCCTGATATGATGAGCGTCAAAATTCATTCTCATGTTCGTTTAGAAGAATAATGGAACTGATGCATCTCGAGTTGATATGAATAATTGCTAATATATTCTGACTGTAGAGTCATTGAGCAGCCACGGTAGAGCGATTTCCCGTAATTCCTCCTCAACAGAGGCCATCTCTCCTTTCTGCCGCATCAAGCACTTTTGAAGAGCTCTTGAACAATATCAGTCTCTGACCCGGGTGCTTTGTAATTCACCCATTCTCCTCAGGGTATCATCTACTGCCCTTGTTTTTAACCACCAATCATTTCATCCCTGCCTAGCAGACCTGGAGTTTTACATATATTCACATATAAGATACAGATGAAGACACTCATTCAAATCCGTCGATTTGCACTAATTACCGCCTAAAGTACTGCGGCTTTTTCGTGCTATCCAGACCGTCGGAAAAACAATATAATGCATGCTGTAATAATATGCGGCTTATATTATTGCAACAAATCTTCCATGAAAATATATTCAACTGGAACGGCTGATCTTTCTGGGTAGACCATCCCCCCTAAAGCTGGAATGCGTGCAGAAAATTACCTGGACCATTTGATTAGAAAATGACACCTGAGAAAGAGAGAAAGAGAGAAAGAGAAAAAGAGAGAGAGAGAGAGAGAGAGAGAGAGAGAGAGAGAGAGAGAGAGAGAGAGAGAGGTGGATAAAGCAAGAGAGTCTTAAAATGAAAAAGAATGACAGCGGTGTTGCGGCTGGTTTCTCGGCCAGTTTATTGGCCTGGGAGTCGAAATCTGCTGCAATATCTTTAAATAGGCAAAGATGAGAAGAGTGTGAAGGATCAGAAATAAACTCCTAACACCATGCTCTTTACGATGCATTAATTAGACCGCATCACAGGAGCTCGTTTTTTTTTTTTTCACTTCACAGACCCTACTACCTTCCATACTCATACTTTAACGCTATTAATCAATATTGTATCATTAGTGGAAGTAGATATAGACATGCGCAGATCTTGTTAGGGGTTAAACCATGGTAATGTCAGGCTTCTTTCTTAAGCTTTCAAAGCTTCAGTCTCCGCAAGTCATCCATTATGAGTTAAAAAAGAAAAAATGTCAGTATAAATGTCCGAATCGACCCAGTTACCTGAACACGTCCACGCTTATTAACCATTTGGAACGTTCCACGTCTCACATGTTGTATAGGAAGTCACAGAGGCATTTTCTGAAGATCATTTTCACTGATAGTTTGTGAAGGTTACAGAAATGACAGATCGAAAGCATGTTATAAATTGAAAATAACTGAATTCTGTAAAATCGTTAGATCCTTGCAGCATTAGCATGGATGCTAGAGAGAAAGATTGATTTTTGAACGGTTAAATCTCTTTTTTATTAATTCACTAGAGACAAAAACAAAAAAAATGAGGAGCGGAAGGTTGTGAGGTGAGTTTGAATACTCCAAGTGTCACAAAGTCACTGCAGTGCCCTTGAGTAAGGCATTTAACGCTCAACCGATCCTCTATACACAATCATATTCTGCCTCACTGCTAAGACATGCTGGATGAAAGCAGTTGCCAGTAAAATAAAGCGTCGGCATCACAGAAATGAATTCAGCCCCACTTGGATGGCAAAAAGATATGACACAGCCACGTCCTTCCAATGCTCACAGGACACAAAACCGGTCTTTGTGTAGTCAAGCATGTGTTCAAGCTCAGCTGTAGAGCGACGACTATTAAAATTCACCTTATAGATTTAAAAAATCTTATACTCTATACACTTTTTATCATGGATTGATATCGTATATGAACATTGCTAGCAAATAATTCTTAGGAGGTAAAGGATAGAAACCATTTTTGCCACAGAAATTTTTTTTTCCCATCAATCAAATAAGCGGCTACTCCATTTTGTAACAACCAAGCAGACTAAAGCCCCACCCACTTGTTTCCTATTGGGCAAGTTTCAAGAAACAAACTGCTACTTGACGCTACAAACTGCTAGTTAAAGCATTATTTATTATTATTATTTTTTGTTTTTTTATTATTATTATTTAGTTAGAAGCCTGTATCGTTATCCCTTAAAGCCTTATTACAAACCGATTTAACGTTTTAATGTGCACAAAGTTTGGAAGTCCGCTAAAGTAGAGCGCTAACACATATTCATACGTTTTTTGTTTTTTTTTTTTCATTCATACAAGTAAGAAAGCAAAACTAATTACAGTTTAAAATTTCTCATTGAAACAAATAAGATTTTAGAGAAGGTTCCTAGCAGTTTTACTTATTAAAAGTTTGAAATATTCCTCTTTTTATCCTTTAAAGCCGATCATTTTGGCCATTCCAAGCATTTCTTTTTGACAGGAAACTGTCTCTCAGATAAATAATAATTTCTATTTTAATTTATTTGAAATTAATCTTTTTTTTTCTTTCACTTTATTTACCAATGAGAAATATTCAATAAAATGGCTATGATTAAAGATATTTTGATGAGATTTTTTTTAGACAAAAAGTGTGTGTGTGTGTGTGTGTGTGTGTGTGTGTGTGTATTCCAATCAACTGTACATTAAATTTCTCACTCTGCATGAAATCCAGCCTCTTATCTAAAAATATCTGTATATAAGCGTAACGATTAGTTCTGCTCCACACGGTTTTGGGAAACCACCGAGAGCACAGAGATGACGGACGGGGAATATTAAAACGGATTTACGCATCCGGTTGACTTGAGGCCTGTTTTGAAACCCCAGTCCACGCTGCTGGAATGTCTCCTGTGTTTACAAGAGGGCCGTTTTACTACACAGTAATTTTCCACTCCTACTGCACATCAGGGACGTTCCTACATCGAATTGATCCTGCTACACACACACACACACACACACACACACACACACACACAGAGAAAGAGCTTAAGGCGAGTTAATGTAATATTGGAGAGATTTTCAACCTGCCTGTACTTACACAGCAAAATCTCAAATGTTGACTTTACTTTTTAGTGTGTGTGTGTGTGTGTGTGTGTGTGTGTGTGTGTGTGTGTGTGTGTGTATCCAGCTGGACTGATATGAAAGACAGGATGTACTAATTCATCTTTGAGGCTCGTCCAAAGAAACAAGCACATCATGGGGGGGGAGGGGGGAGTGCAATTAGAGAGAAAAATAAATCATGTCACAAATAAGCAATTAATAAATAGTAAACAATATTGTGAGCATCTAATTTCACTAGATAGATAGATAGATAGATAGATAGATAGATAGATAGATAGATAGATAGATAGATAGATAGATAGATAGATAGATAGATAGATAGATAAACAGACAGAGAGACAGACAGACAGAGAGATAGATAGATAGATAGACAGACAGACAGACAGACAGACAGACAGACAGATAGACAGATAGATAGATAGATAG
>JAUCMX010000005.1:3099169-3169169 GCA_033459395.1 Hemibagrus guttatus | reverse complement strand
CTTTCCTGTATGCTTGTATTTTATTTGTATTGGATGCTTTCAAAAATGTTCAGATGAAAGAAGGAAACTGACATGTATCTCATGTATGTCATTTTGCATCTCTATCCAGGAAAGCAGCATTCCAGGAGTATGGCATGATGACATGTCTGTACCAACTTCTTCAAAGTTATTTTATATTTTTATTATTATAGTTTTAAAGAATACAGGTTCTAGAGGAAGTGTATCCAGCTTTAAAGCTTCTATAACTATAGATATCAAAGAAAAGCAGAAATTAGCAGAAACCTTTATCTGCTAATTAAATTTTGCACTAATTACTGCTTCATCCGTGTCTAGATAATGTAAGCTGCTATGAACCGGTGCATTGTCATGGAGGATGTCCTTGTCAATGGCCTTACGTGCAGAAAGGGAAGTGGTTAAACCAGAAGGCGTGACATAATGCTTGTGTCCTTATGTCTCAGATTGTATTCACTACTTAAATCTAATTAAGTGTGTCTGTCTGTGCTACATGGTTGGTTCATGCAAAATTAATCAAATCTTGACAGTCAGAATGGGGTTTAAAGTAACATGTTTCAAGATATTTCAGTGGACTGGACAAAATAGTCCAAAAATATCATGCCAATGATTTGAGAATTCCAAATCTTCTCCCTCAGTTTCATCCATTTATCTTTTTTTCTTGGCCCAAGCCATAGCTCCAATGGTTATCACAGAAAACCTGGATGCAAGCAGGAATAAACTCTGGAATAGATTCCAGTCCAAAAATAACCAACTTATGTTTAGCCATGGAAATCAATCAATAATAGTTAAGCATTAAAAGTAACCAGTTGTGTCCGGTCTTTAGCTGCATATCTGGAATATTTTTTTTAGCTGGACCTTTTGTCCAGCAAGTAGATTTTACTGCAGAACAAAAAAATCCCTGGTTGTAGAGACCCATGGAATTGAGCCAAAATTCCAGGGGATAGAGTCAACTTGATGCATAAGATAGGCTTATAGAAGGAGTTGGATTAGAGATGTGGAAAATTGTCCTGAAATACCAGAGATAAGTCTGTTATTATATCCTTGCAAATCCAGGATAACTATGGGTTTGTGCCCATAGTCCAAGAATGACAAGGTGATGAGGTGAACTGATGAATCCAGGGGCAATTTATTTGCACTTGTATTAGGTGAGTTCTTTCCTGAATCCTCTCTAAGCCAAGAGGTCTGGCTTGTGGTTTCCCCCGGGATATAACAGGTGTAAATCTCTGAAGCTCAGTGCTAGCATGGTGTGATTAGCAGTCTACTGGTATTGCATAAATCACTGTATTATTCAAGCATCTAATTTTCTGGTATTGGAAACTCGACAGTCTGCATTCGTATAGCCGACGCCTTTACAGTGTCGAAGCTGCTTCTTCCTGAGAGGAATAGAGGAGGGGTCTCTGGTTGCCTGTGTCTTCACCCGACATCTGGAAGTATCATCTGGGTTGATATTAATTTATATTTGGAACTGAGATCCCAGTACCTAAAAAAAACAATTGCAATAGGGAAAGAGAGCTAAATACTAAAGGGCAGAAATGTATTTCCTGACAGGAGTAGAGCCAGATGTGGTCTCCTACCGTCATAACCTATTTGCCAAGTGTCAATGTGTCATTCTGAGATGCTTTTCTGCTCACCATTCTTGTACAGAGTAGTTATTTGGTTCCCATAGGCTTCCATTCAAACTCTGTAGACAGTTGTGCATCAATTTCCCAGGAGATCATCTATTTCTGAAATGTTCAAAGCACTGAATGTTCTCAAGGTACTGTAAGTCACTGAGGTCATTCCAACACCTAATTATACTTACTTAGGCAGCTGTGGCGTTCAAGTTTAGCTAAAGGATCACTCAGGATTCGGAGATTATGAGTGACCTTTTTAATCGTATGATATTTATGACTAGATGATTAGAGGATTAGTTCAATGACACATAAACTTTTAGATGTTTAACAACATAATAGGGAATGAGGTTGGTATTTTAATCAGCCTGCTCTCTAAGGGGGAAAAAAGGACAATTACCATTTAGTCATAAGTTCACCGTGCAGTATAGAGCAGCACAGGGCCCTTCAGACAGTCCACAGTTTTTGCACTATCCCATTCAAATCAAGTCACACTAAAGAATCCCGCATTATGGCTTTGATTTGCTCAAAGATGAACAAAAAAACAACAACTTTTCCTGCCTACTCAGGTGTGAGATTCTATAATCAACCCTAAAACATTCCAGGAGTTCAACAGTTGCAGCACTTTATTTAATGCTTTACTTAATAAAAGACTGCTTAAAGGACTAATTGAGGGTTTCACCTTCTGAAAAGGAAACAAGCAAATAACTAGCACTTATACCCCAGTGAAATAGATGCACATGGCAGAAGTAAGGCTGCAATTACCAACATATCGAAACATTGCTTCTCGCACAAAAACACTGTTTAGAATAATGTTATAGATTTTTCAACAAAATTGGAATCCCCGTACAGACAGTAACCAGAGCTCAGTATCGTACCCTGAACCCTGGAGTTGTGGGACGTTTCTCAGTCCTACTCTGCAACTCAGTCTCAGTTTGTTTATAACTGGTCTGTTTATCTATAACTTGGATTTAATTTAGTCTGAGAAACTAATTAAGCCGGATAAATATTGAGCTTGGATGCATCAGTAATTAAAATCAAAATGACTTGATGTTTGTTAAGTAAATGAATGAAGCCTGAGGAGCTTTTGACGGACTGTCACTTCGACTACGAGGTTAAAGGTGTAATAACAGACTACGAGGAGGCTCGCCTCGTTTGGAGTGTCACTCTCATTCAGGGCTGTCGAGATCTACCCTCATTTAATCAGCACGTGATGACCGAGGCTGTCTCGGGCTTGACCTTCTTACTGCCGGATCAAAGATAAGGAGAATATGCCTCAAGGATGCGAGCGATTTTCCTGATGAACCGAAGCACTGTGGCCAAGAAGGTTAGAACCTTATATTTCAAAGCTTGACAGGTTTACTGTGAAAAGACAGCTACTCATGACGTACAGCGTAATTAGCATTCTTACACCGGAAAAATATATAGCTGTTTCTGCTTACCGATGCGTCTTTGCTGGATGTTCCCTAAATTAAATTCGGCTTAGCAGGAAAACACGATAGGGCTTTCATTTCAGTAAGAAAACGTCAAGTCTTTCGAAGTAAATGTGCCTCGTTGTGAGAGAGAAAAACTGTTAGGGCTGCAAATTTTTTAAAAAAAAAGAAAACTATGAATTGGTGCGATGTTGCCATGGCGATATATTTTACCACACGTCATGAAGTGTTTTATTCCTCTCCTAGTGCAAATTTTGTGTTAATTAAAGAATGAAACTTTTCATCCATGTATAATTCCATTTTAATGTTTATTTGTATGTTACTGTAGAAATGATAACATATTAGAATGAGTGCACCGATACAAACTTTGCCCATGAACAGCATCCGACCAATCAGAATCAAGAATCATCTGCAATTGTATTTTTAGCCACTTATCATCCAGAATGATTTTCATTCGAACGCATTGCTTAGTATCCAGTTATCACCTGACCTGATAAAAAATAATATCAAAACTTTCTCTTTCTTCTGAAATAACATAACAGATTGAGTTAAAAAATAAATAAAAAAAAACACTACGAGATATGTCAAAGATCTCCCTGTGATCTGTAAAATACAGATGTTATGTTTGTGGATCTTCAAAAAGACCTTTGGTTTGTCAAAGAGTCCCAGGTGCTTAAAATCTCTCTGGTAGGAAGCAGATGGTAAGGTAAAGCTTTTATCGCTATGAATGAGCAGTTATTTGATTTTGTGTGTGGAGCAGGGAAATATTGTGTCAAACTATAAAGAGAATATTTAAGCTCCTAGCTGTCGATCAAGCCAATCCGAGTTCCTGCTTTCTTTCTGTTTTGGTATTGTCTTTGGTTTTTAAACACTTTGCAGGGTTAATGGATACACACAGGAAGTGAAAATAGAGATACTTCATGAGACCTCATGGGTCTGTATTTAAAAATCGCCACAGATCTGAGGTTTATATTGTATATTGTGGATAAGTAACCTTCCATGTAGACTGTGTAAAGTACAAAACTGTACCAGGTACAGCAATGACTTTTTTTTAGCAACTTTATATACCAGAAAGTTACAATAGCTAACAATCCAATGCCCAAATGAGTCTATAGAGACATTTTAACCTTTTACCAGTTCAAGGAAACTCCTTTGTGGGCTGGATTCAGAATTAGATCATTAGTATTTACATAGAGAAAGGTATGTTTAGGCAGATTGAACTTATGTAAGCTGATTTTAGGCATGGGATGGTCAAAATATGCAAATTGCCAGTGCGTAGTTGACATCTTTCTAGTTTTTCAGTAATGTCTAGACCACTTCTTTTAAACATCAGTTCTTAAAATTTGTTGAAAAATTAAGGGATAGAAAATGCAGACTTCTTTTCTTTGAGAAAAGGATGTAAAAATATGTTGATTTTATGAATTAAAGATGGCTCGAAATTTCATAAAACCTATAGATGTTTAGTATTTTGCTAATATATTACATCATTAATTATTCTAAAATAGCACTTGATCCAGCACATTCTATAATTAAGCGTTTCATTTGGTTTTTGTTAATTATACATATAACCTAAGGAATTATAAGGTAATTTATTGATACATTATATTGCCAAAGGTTTTGGGACACCCCTCCAAATCATTGAATTCAGGTGTTGTTTTCCTTAGTTCCAGTGAAAGGAACTCAAATTGCTTCAAGACATTTTGGAAAATTTCATGCTCCCAAATTTGTGAGAACAGTTTGGGGATGACTCCTCCCTGTTCCAACATGAGTGCACAAAGCAAGGTCCATAAAGAGATGCATTAGCGAGTTTGGTGTGGAGGAACTTGACTGGCCTGCACAGAGTCCTGACCTCAACCCCATAGAACACCTTTAGGATGAATTAGAGCGGAGACTGCAGGCGGTGACTTCACAAATGCGCTTCTAGCAGAATGGTCAAAAATTCCCATAAACACACTCCTAAACCTTGTGGAAAGCCTTCCCAGAAGAGTTGAAGCTGTTATAACTGCAAAGTTCGGGACAACTCCATATTACATTCATGTGCATGTAAAGACAGATGTCCCGAAACTTTTGGCAATATAGTGTATTTGCAGTACTGAGGAATAGAAAAATAGTCCAATAAGTCAGCCTATGAAAGTATTAATGACTCATTGAAAAGGCAATACTATAATCATACTCAATTTGTTGGAGCATATAGAAACACCTAACAATTCTGTTTATTAGTTTTAATAGAGAAATTTATTGAATAGTGCCTTGTGACTAGAGTCTGAATTCACCTTTACCAAGGGTCGGCAACCTGTGGCTCCTCTGCAGTGGCTCCCTGTAGCCTTGAAAAAAAAAAGGGAATAAATAAAGGCTATTTTATTAATTTTTTTCCAATGGAATACCTTTATTTTTCCTGATCAGTGGTCTTGTTACATTAAAGTGAAAAGTTTTTTAATATTTCGTCGCTCAAAATATGCATCACATGCAGGTGAATGATATAGATTTTTCAACTCCTGGTAAGAAGGATAAATTAAAAAAAAAAAAAAAAAAAAGATTTGGAAGAAAATAGAGTGTTTAATGCTTTATGGACAGATTCATTTGCCTTCATTGCAGAAAATGCTGGCTTACCTGTATGCTTAATATGTGGCGAGAAATTAGCAAACATCTAATGAAAAAATTCTAATGTAGAAAGACATTACCAGAACAAACACACAGCTGGAGATGAATAAATGCAACAAACTAACTGGATATAAAACATGATATGCAGTGTTATCTATATTTTAGGGGTTTTGTGGCTCTGTGTGAATTTTATTCGGGGGCAAAAATGACTCTTTTAAATGTTGAAGGTTGCAGACCCCCTATTACTCTGTTGCAATAGATGTAACGGTGTGCCGGCATAAATAACAGCAGTGTTCTGTCTTTTTTTTTTTTTTTTTTTTATTATTTAATCAAATGCCTCTTAAAGGTCATGTTTAACATTTCTTCAGGGACTCTATAAGTTTAGCAAAGCCATAATAAGAGCAAGTCTCGGGAGCAAGGGTGATTCGATAGTTTACCCCTGTTTGAGTTCCTAATGTATGATATACAAACAGTGATGAAATAGAAAGAACGCAAAAGGGCACTGTAACGCTTGTGTAGACATTTGTGTGTGAATGTTGTGCATATTTGTGTTATATGTCTATATTACAGTATATCACAGAATCTGGCATTCTGCAGTGTTTCTTTTATTTATTTATTTATTTTTTTTACATCAGACTGCCACGGCTGTATATTAATTACAAAATCATAACCGCACATTCATTACATGTTTATTACCACTTCATCGAAGAGTAAAATAACTGTTTGTAATTTAAAACTTTTTAATATCTCCCAATCAATAATGTATCGCAGTAATGGAGATATCAGCAGCGATTTTGTACTCCCTCTTTTTTTTTCCCCCTCCACTAACCCAGCAGGTGACCTCATGATTGTACATTACACGACCAGGGTTTGATTTTAACACGCCTCGGGAACGTTACTGTATAATAACGTGTCAAAATTCCACACAAAATGCCTTCTATTCTACATTAGAGCAGTAATGATACCGCAAGCCGGTTTAGTTAGTCTAGCTGAGGTGAGCAAATACACTGCGACAATGAGAGAAAAAAAGATGAATATTTACACCAGAGCTATAAAAAAAGAAAGTTTGGCATATTAGTGCTGCTGAAATCAGTTGTCTGGGTGGCTGTGTTTCAGCCATTTCATTACGTCCTTGACAGCAGCAGAGTTACACTACAACATCTGCACAAGTCAACTTTAATGAGGTTTTATGAGTTTTATTTTCTTTTATGAGCTCTTTAAAAAAAAAAGAGAAATCAAAAGGTAAATGATAGGAAGGAAAATGATACAGAAATATTATTATAAATTTCATTAATATTACTATTATTATTATTATTATTATTATTATTATTATTATTATTATTAATAATAATAATAATAATAATAATAATAATAATAATTAATAATAATATATTATTATTATTATTATTATTATTATTATATAATAATAATAACAATGAACAATTTTAAGTTTGTAATATTTTATTGAAAAATTATTAAGGCGGGGGATACGGTGGCTTAGCGGTTAGCACGTTTGCCTCACACCTCCAGGGTTGGGGGTTCGATTCCCACCTCTGCCATGTGTGTGTGGAGTTTGCATGTTCTCCCCGTGCCTCGGGGGTTTCCTCCGGGTACTCCGGTTTCCTCTCCCAGTCCAAAGACATGCATGGTAGGTTGATTGGCATCTCTAAATTGTGTGTGTGCCCTGCGATGGGTTGGCACTCCGTCCAGGGTGTATCCTGCCTTGATGCCCTATGATGCCTGAGATAGGCACAGGCTCCCCGTGACCCGAGTGTAGTTCGGATAAGCGGCAGACAATGAATGAATGAATTATTGAGGCAATAATTTAAATTTATATTTATTTTTACTATATATTATCTATTATTAATTATTTATATTTTATATTTAGAAAACTTGAAAAATTATTAATACATTAATTTATATAAAAAAAAATTAATAAACAAACAAATAAATCATTGTCTATGGTAACAGGGACCTGTATGCATCTAATAAACAGATATAAACAAAGTTTTTAGAGGAGTATTTTAACATTTATGGAAGGAGTCTCCAATGTCAGACATTTCAAACAGTAACGTGGTTGGACTGTTAGAAAGCTCTGGAACTGGAGACTCCTTCTGTAAATGCTAAATAATAATCTCCTTACTGTAATATTTCAACATACACAAATTTAGTAAGAATGGTGGAATGGTATAAAGGGGCACACACAGGCAGGCAGGTTGAGTCCATGGCTTTTGTTGACCTTACCCAATTGTTCAGATGATGTTTTTCTAATTTTCAGTAGATTCTGTAGCCGCAGATTTTTGTTCTTGGCTCTTGAGTGGACGTTATAGAGGTCTTCAGCTTCAAGGTTTAGAAATGTCCATTTTGGGATGCTTTTATGCTCATAACGGTTGTAAAGATTGATGTCAACTCGAACCTGACTGGCCATTTTAATCTAATAATATAAACATTAATGGAAGAAATATCCAGGATTTTATTCATTGCAGTGTCACTATTTACGCCTAGGTTCCAAAATCCGTGTTGTTCCTAATGAACAAGTTTCTCAAGTCTTGTACCGCATCTTCCCCCAGCTCTCAATGTGTCATCTTGTAATTACTTCATTCCTAAAATAAGTGCAATGAAACATTTCCCCTCTGACTCTTCTCATCCTGTTCAACAAGCCTGTTCCGGCAATTCCTGACCCACTTTCCTCCCACTGATGCATGCAATATCTGTCCTTATCTCCAACTCACATCTCTCCACATGGCAGCTCAACCGTTTCCTAACCTAACCTTCCTATTTTGTTTTTGTTTGGTGATTAGCTCACGTATTATTTCTTCACTGAAATCTTCCACTATAATGCAGGGGACATTCAGATTATTACAATTTTCATGTCACTGCCAGAAAATAAACAAAAACTATGAGATTCCAGGTAAAAAATAAAAAATTTTAAAAATATTTTCGTGTTATTTTGTGTCGATTCATGACGTAAAATACTGATTAAAATCCATTTCATTTCTCGGTTTATTGTGGCTGTTGTATTTTTTGCTATTGATTTGTTGCTGTGTTTTGTTTCATTCCTTTGCTGTTGTGTGTTTGGTTTTGCAGCTGTGTGGATTTTTTTTTTTTATTATTATTATTTATTTTGTTTTTGCATTTTTTTCATGCACTTTTTGGTTTTACTGTTGTATTTTTTTTTTAATTTGTTGTTGCATTGGATTTGTAGTTTTCTTACTGTGTTTTCTGATTTGCTGTTCTTTTATGTGTCGTTGTTGTGTTGTTGTGTCTTCGGATTTGCTACTGATTATTTGCTTTGCTGTTGTGTTTTTTGTTTTGTTTTGTTGTTATGTCTTCTGTTTTGCTGTTGAGTTTTTGCGTTGCTGTTTTATTTTCGTAGTTGTTTTTTAACTTTTGCTGTTGTGTTGTTAAAATATTGGTAAGATGCAACCAGGTGACCTGAATTGCCAGGTCACTGATCTTTTGTTTCAAAAGAAGAAAGATGTGGTGGCGAAAGAAAGCATGCAGCTGGCTGCAACAAGCCAGACAAGAGTTGAATCTTTAAATTCAGTCTTCTTTTCAGTGAATCAGGTCATTTAACTCAGTTCACTGATAAGAGTCGACTATCAAATAACTCTGGTCAAAGTTTAATCTTTTGGTTACTGATTCATTTTTTTGACCTATATATAGTCTCCTTTCTCACATAATTAACAAAAGCAAGCATCGCTGCAATAATGTTATTGTGCCGCCATGCTACACTTCATTAAAAAGATTCATTTCCATTTATCCTGATTATTCATCACCCCACTGAATATGCTGAAGCTTCCCTGCCGTGTCGCGTCACATGCACAGCTGAGAGTCGAACACGCTAACAAACAGCTCAGATGTTGGAAAGAGGTTTCCATGGAAGCATTTCTGACTGAATTACACTACAAGACTAACAGCATTATTAGCAAAGCTCACGTAAGCTGAATGAGTCAGTTCGTTCACTCAGCGTTCAGCTAAGGCTCATCGAGAAATGACACATCTCTACTATGAGAAGTAAGAACTGGATATCAGAAAACTCCAAAACCAAGCTGGCAGAAATGACTAGCCATGTAGTAACTCCTTCAAATATTTAGTATCATTTCAATTGGTTATACTGCTGGTCCAAAAAAAATGGACTGAATCTATTTTTAATGGATATGTCAAATTAGAAGTACGACAGTTATCGGAATGCTGATTGTAATTTAGAGATATTGACTGGTTTAATCCCGACGGAGCTGTGAAATCGGATTCAGATCGATATTAATTTAAAACCCAGAAACAACACAAACAAGCAAATCAGACAGATGTGGAAAGAGGGTGTGTGTCTTTGGTTAGAGTTGAAAAAATAAGACCAGAAAGTAAACTTCATGTGGAATATAATCAGATGCTTGGCGCTCAAACATACCATTATTTTTGTGTTTTGTTAAAGACTTACGCAAAGTGACTCGAAAAGGTAATCTCAAACCAACGCGACCGAATCAGTGTCCCAAATACAAGTGAGTCAGGATGACAGCATGCAATAATGAAAGACTTAAAACTCTAAATTAAACTGCTGATGAAAAAAAGTGCTAATTCATAACAAGCAAAACTCTTTAATGAGTATCATAATGGCTGATATGATTGGCTGATTAGACCAAAGTTGAATTGTTTGCCTTTTACCTTACATTTGGTAAAAAGCCAACACCAAGAACAACTTCCCCAAAGACTAAAGCATGGTGGTGGTAGTATCATGTTGTGCACAGGCTTGGGTGTGTGTTAACACTTGTTTTGTTTTTTTTGTTTAATTCATTACTTTTTGTATTTACATGAATGCCAGGATTTGTCAAGATTTCAATATGGTATATTCCAATGACTAAACCTTTTACTATTAAAAATAAGATGTAACTTGGAAATAGTCAACTAGAACTCAAGGTAAGAAGACCTCTACTGGCAGGGAGGTGTAATGTGTAATGTCCCAACTCAGGCTGGGGTATCAAGCATCTATTGCGCCAGGTTTGACAGATATACCGTACTCCCAAAGGACCTGTTTGAAAAGATCAACCTGAGCTCATGATTACAAAATTAATACAGATTCAAAATTAATACAGTCCTTTGCACAATATCAGACCATCTTCCTTGACCACCAGCATGTCATTATCGCTGGCATATTTCAAGGTGGATGTTGTCTTATCTATTGGAGGAAGTGCCAGATTGTTGCCCCTGTAAAGACGGCAAGAATGTGTCTTGCTGAACACTCCACAGAAATGCCCTTGCCACCCAACCGTGCACTCTCTCCTTCATCCCTCTGGAATCCGGTGCTTATTAGCCATCTGGTATCAGACTAAAGCGAGTTCCTCAGGCAGGAGACACTTCAAAACAAACTAGTTTCTCCCCTGTCACTACATGGACTCTCTTTTTTTCCATATTTTTGCCTCAGGAGAATAATGATCTGCTGATGATGAAAGATATTAGAATTTCCACAAGCAGGGAATTGTCTTCTGAGAATACACCAAAGATAATGGAGTTTTATAGCAATGAGGGGTGAATACTTATGCAATGTTAACTATTATGTGTTTTATCTGTGAATAATTGTTTTAAACTGTGTGGAATATTCTGGAACATTCTACATTTTTCTCAGTTATTTTGTGTTGACATAAAATCCTGATTAAGTCAGTTTCAGTTACAGGTTTTTTATTGTTCCACCTATTATTAGTAGTAGTAGTAGTATTATTATGGAGAGTTTCTTGGAGGTTTTTTTTGCAGCATTTTATAATGTAGTTTTTGGTTTTGCTGTTGGTTTTGTTATTGCATTTTTATGTTTGTTTTTCTGATTTGCTGTTTTTGTTTTTGTATTGTTGTTGTGTTTTTCATTTTGCTGTTGTGTTTTTTATTTTTATTCTGTTGTTTTGCATTGTTTTTTTCTGATGTTTTCATTTTGTTCTTGTGTTTACTAATTTGTTGTTGTCTTTTCTGATTTCTCTGCTGTTTGTTTTGATATGTTTTTATTTTGTTTTTGTGTTTTTTGCTTTGCTTCTCTGTTTTTGTTTTTGTGCTGTTGTGTCTACTTATTTGGTATTAATTTTTTTCACTTTACTGTTTTTCGTTTTGTTGTTGTGTTTGTTTTTCCTATGTTTTCTGAATTTCTGCATTTGCTGATGCAGTTTTGGTTTGTTAATGTGTTTCATGCCAGCGTAGAATACTTGAGCACTAAACGAACAAATGAGATTTTATGCAGCATCCACATTGCAGATCCACACACTCGCTCACACAAATAAAGTAAGTGACGCTTCTTCTCCAGGTGTCTAATGTGTCATGCTCAAGATGAAATACAGCTTTTGCCAGAGATGAGCCTGAGATCACTGAGCTTGCAACTAAAATATTGGCAAGACACAACCAGGTGACCTGAATTGCCAGGTCACTGATCCTCTGCTTCAAAAGTAGAGAAAGACAGAGAGTGAGAGAAAGAGCGAGAAAGCCCATAATTCATTTTATTGAGCTTTCGCCAAAAATATTGTCAAAAGGACGTAGACATGTTATACTGAAATAGTCTGGAGCCTGACGGAACTCTTTCCTTCCAAAGCTCAGACAGAGAAAGAGAGAATGAGCTAAGAGAGATTTATTTTTTCTCTCTTTCTCTACCTCTTTCCACAGAGCACAGCTTCCTTCAAACCCACCGTCACTCTTAGTAATAGCCAGTGGCTTTTATTTATGTTTCAATCATGGATCAGAAGATTTCTGCGGGACGCAGAGTCATGGACATGGCTGTGTGCCAGACACAAATATATCACTCCAACCCCCTCCAGTCTTTGTAAATCAACCAACACAAAGCCATTAACACCACACACACACCCATTTACAAACACACACACACACACACACACACACACACATACACATACACATACATTTTTTATTGACATGTATTCAGTGTACAATTTGGTAGTAAGTAAAACATAGCGTCTTTAGAGCAAACATAATCTATATATTATAATAAATTCTAATAATGTGAAAATGACAATGTACAAAAACAATAATTCCAAAATTAATGACAAAAAAATGCAAGTTAATGTCCCTATACTTATATTTATAAATACATGTAGTATATGTAGTATACCTTGTATATGTACATATAGATACACACAAACACACACACACACAAAAAGGAAACATCGAAACATTGAAAATGTTAACATAGTTGACTAAATAAAGCCCTATGTAATATACATATAACAATAATTTTCACATTTATCTCTGCAAGCAATTATTTTGTAAACTCTGATACGTCATTTTATAGAACTGAACTCAAAAGGAAAATAAATAAATAAATAAAATAAAATAAATAAAGGACCATTCTTACAAAATTATTTTAAGTCAACTGACTTTAATTTGAAAAGGTACTTTAATTCTGATCTGGACAAGGATTCGGCACCCCAGAGGGCCCTATTCTGTAAGCAAGACTATTCTTCTCAAATCTGAAGGCAAGTGGCCTATAAATGGGGACCACAGGTTCTCAACTTTCTCAACATCATCCTTAAGTACAGCTGCCGTTTTTTCATACGTAGTACAACAAAAATCTGAGTGACAGTGGGAGGAGCCATATGCAACAATTTGTCCAGCAATTTATAACCTGATGCATGCAGTGTTAGTGTCATTGTTTGTGCTTTAGATGGAATCCCTAAAAGAAAAAGACCAGGATCCTTTATGATTTTTATCCGAAGAATGGTTTTGATTTCACATGCAATAAAACTCCAGAACTTGGAAATGCATTTGATTTCCAAAAACAGTGGAAATAGATCCCTAGTTCTGTGTGACACTTAACACAGAGAGCTGATACATTACAATCAATTTTATTCATCACAGCTGGAAATATATGTAGGTTGTAAGTCGGTTACAGATGAAGTAGGACGTCACACACCCAGTAGCCTTCTGCCAGTCATCATCTATATATTCATTGCCTAGATCGTCCCTCCATTTGCAAGCTATTGGATTTAAAAGTCCTGCGTCCTGAGAGTATAAGAAAGAATAGAACCTAGATATGAAGTCAGTAGCCCTACTTGTGTTTACAAAAAATCTCTCGAGTTCAGTGAGCTCTGCCAGATCTGAGGGGGATTTTTGCTTTGAGATACATGTCGAATTTGCAAATATCCAAAATGATGTTGTTAAGGAAGATCAAACTTCTGTTGTAACTGTTGAAAGGATATTATGAAGCCACCCTGAAATAAATCTCCCACCACACGGATCCCCTTTCTATGCCACACTTTAAAAAGAGGTGAGCCTATCCCTGAGACAAAGTCCGCATTCAAACAGATTGGGCTTAACATAGCAAAGTTTTTTTTTTTAACCTAAGCTTTGTTTGGTAAGGATTTTTACAGCCTTCCTATAAATGAGCATGTGCTGTCCTGTGTTTAAAGCAACGTAAACATCTGTCTCATTTCCATGGATATCACAGCATAGATTTACTGCGCATGTATCTGACAGGCTTCAGTTACGACAAATGTTATATAAATGGCACGTGTGCAGAATGATTGATGTAGTGCAGCATGCGTGATTTAATTCCCTTTACATAGTCGATCCGAGTTTGACGCTTTAAAACTCATTTGTTCTTTCGAGAACCGTCTGTCATTCGGCATCCTCAAAGATTCCTCAGCACTTTACATTCAAGGCTTAAATGGGCTGCATTGTAACACTAAGTGGTTTTCTCTATAGATATTAAACAACAACATAGAGCTTGCATATATCTCTGACTAGCAAAATACGTATCACAATACCTGTAGTTTACTTTTAGGATTGAGTTTTAGCACTTTTAGCGACTCTAGCATTCATGCTAACAGCAAAAGTCTAGCAAATAAATACCTTTATTTGATATTTTGTATAGTAGCACAGACGAGACCCTTTTTAATCAGTCAATATCAAACTATTATAAAAAAAAATAAAGAAAATGGACTGAGGGAATATGTGTTTCTTTGAGAAATTCGAACTGCCTGTTTTACTCTACATACACATTTGTAAATAAGCAACACAAATTAAAATGCTATCCCAACGATGGAATCAGCCAGCTAATAGATAGAATAACATCGATAACAGGCATCTGGCTTGCTGTCATGCCATTTTCATAAAAAATGTGTTATTACCCCCACTCACTGTCAGAAATGACTGTAACTCATACGCTTCAATGAGCTAGCAGGCAGTGGACTGGCCACATGCAGTCTTTCCCAATCTGCTTGACATATGATACTGTACTTGCGGCATGGGAGTACACAAGCACGCTAATTTGATGCCTTGCCAGATGCCTTTGTCTCTTTTGCTGAAAAACAGGTGGGGAAAAAAAAACATGGCAGGAAACAAACGACTAGTACGTTAATTGTAAATAAAAACTTTCTTGAGAAATGATAACAAAGCTAGCAAAAAATAGTGCAACTAAACTGATAATCATCAAATCTGTTAAAAATAACTTTAAAATTTTGGGGAATGTTATCAGCTGATGCTAAATAGTCACCAAACCTTTCTAAAAGATGTTAAAAACAAGCTATAGCTAGCTGAACTGGCACAGCTAAGAGGATTCTAACTTGTCACCAAAATATTCCTGTGAAATGTTAACATAGCTAAAAACAAATTAGAGCTGGCAAGGACTAGTGCCACCGTGGTGATTCTAACAAATATTATCATAGCTAAAAACAAATTAGAACTGGGAAGAACTGACGTAGCTGAAATGGTGCTAATTTGGCACCAAAAATTTTGTGGAAAATGTTATCATAGATTAAAAAAAATAATAATAATCATAGCAAGAATGTACTGACATAGCTAAGAGGATGCTAACTTGTCACCAAAACAATCCAGTGAAATCTTACATAGCTAAAACAAATTATAGGACAACTGCAACAAATGTGATGCTAATTGTAACTAAAACTTGTCATCATAGCTAAAAATAAGTTACAGCTAGGAAGAACTGGAGCAATAATTGGTACCAAAACTTTCCTAACAAATATTATCATAGATAATAACAAATTATAGTTAGAAGGGACTGACACAGCTGAGGCAATGTTAACATGTCACCAAAACTTTTGTGTAAATTGTTAACAAATCAAACAACAAACTACTTATTAGTATAGCTAAGCACTGACATAGTTAAGGACTGATGCAGCTGAAGTGATGTGATACTAACAAATTAGAGCTGGCAAGGACTGGTGCAACTGAGGTGATGCTAACTTGATACCAAAACATTCATCTGTAATGTTAACACAGCTAAAAAAAAAAACAAATTATAGCTAAGAGGGAATGACACAGCCGAGGTGATGCTAACAAATTAGAGCTAGCAAGGACTGGTGCACCTGAAGTGATGCTAACTTGTTACCAAAAAAAATTCCTGTGGAAAAACAAAGCTAGGAAAGCTTCTAGTTAGCAAGGAGCAGTGCAACCTGAGGTAACGATAACTCACCACTGCTTTTAATTTTCAGTTAGTTCTTTTTTTCTCTCAGGGAGTAACAGTGAGAAAAGGCAGAATGACTCTGTGTGTGTGTGTGTGTGTGTGTGTGTGTGTGTGTGTGTGTGTGTGTGTGTGTGTGTGTGAATCAGGACCATCTGGCATTTTAGCTCTACATTTACAAAAGCTAGAAAATGCATTAGCTAAGGTCTTATTAGATTTCTAGGAAAATATTTAGGTGTCAAACTGTAAATGGGTGGAAATGCATTATCGACTATAGGGGAAAAACTTGCCTTTTAATCCATTTATCAACATATAATTACTATTGTTTGTGGTAAATTAATTAGCTAAAGCTTTGATAGAACCTGGAAATTTAATGGTTTATGGATTAGAAAAAATGTAGCTTTAAAAATAATAATAATAATAATAATAATAATAATAATAGTAAAAACGTATGGCAAGCTAGTCAGAAAAAAGAATCTAGCCTCCTAGCATCCCCAAGCTGCTGATCTGAAATTAAGTGAGTGATTTCCTGTGGGCCAAAAAAATTAAAATGATCGTAACCGGATGAGATCATATCTCAGTCTTGATATAAACGAATACTTACAGTTAGCCCACCTTTCGATAAACTTTTCTGTACACGTTAGATTTGCTCTAAAGCTAACACCTTAAAAAAAATCATTGGATAAATGTTTAAAATGTAAAAAAAAAAGGATTCAGAAATATATATTTGGCAGTTTTATATTCCTATAAAGCTGCTTTGTGAAAACGTCCATTGTTAAATATAATTGAGTTGAATTAAAATTTAGGTAACAATAAATGTACTGTCCAGTTCATTAGGAATCCTGGAGCTGAAAAAATCAAGTAAGAAAGAAATTCTTTGAAAATGTGGTGAGCAGGAAAACATGTCAAAACATGCCGAACCTTCAGGTAGATGAGATGAGGAAGGAAGCCACACCAGGTTCCTCTGCTCAGATTCCAAGATCATGTTTCTGAGGCCACACTGGACACCAAAAATCTAATCTTTGGTCAGACTAGCTGAGGCAAGACTATTTAAAATGAAGTTAAAATGACTCCAAATGTATCGGGAGAACAAATAGAGGAACTCAAGCCCTGTGAACTGTGAAGAATTAATTCATAAATTACATATATGCAGTTGAACATTTTCAGTTTGTGCCACCACCGGACCAAACCTACCTCTGTTTCACTAGGGAAGAAAGGTGACATTTTCATTTTCTTTTTCTAGCATCGGGTGTACAATTTCAATTTCAGTTAAATGTCATTAATCAGCTATGCAGTAAATGTCACGGGTTTTCTCCAGGAACTTGACGTGCATGCCACTTTAGCATGATTTTCATTTAACTATCTTCTTCTTGTGCTTTACTTTTTATCTCCATCAGAGCAAGAATTCTTTCGTCCCAGCCTTGGCTTGATTAGTATGACCCTGAGATTATTAATTTCCATAGCTGTCCATGTCTTTTGTACTTAAAAAAAAAGAAGAAGCAATCAAAGAAAACAATGGCTCATTCCCTGAAGCATGAAATTAAATTAATATTTCGAACAATGCTCATCTGAGTTCATAAAAATCAATTCCACTCTACCTGCTTGTCCATTCTGGGGGGAAAATGGGCAAGTTTTGATATGATATGACATGACAAAGACTGTCTTCTGTCTCCCTTAGGACAAATTAAACATTGTCTTTATTTCTTTTTATTAACACAAGTAAGTATTAAATCTTTTAGCTTGAAAGGTTTCCATTCGTAGGTTGCGTCTCAATCATCTCCCTTGTTCACTAGTCAGGGCATATTAGAGAGGTGGCCATTTTAATCACGAAATCCTTTCAAAAGGTATCCATGCTATAGGTATAGGGAGTATCCATGCTAAAAATACCACAAATACAAAAAAAAACCACAGACGAACTTTCAGCCAAATTTGTAAACAAATATAGCTTGTTATCATTGTTGTAGCTATCAAACGATTACCTAATATTTTTAAGTTTCTGAGTTGAATTTTTTCACTAGCTAGACTATGATCCTGCTTGACAGAAAGAAAGCTAACAAATTGATATAATATGTAAAACTTATACTATAAACAGTCATTTCCCTCACCAGCTTTCCGTTTTTTCTTTGTATTTAAAGTAATAAAATAAAATAAAAGTAAAATAAAAAAAGTAATAAAGTAAAATAAAACTTTCCTATGGTGGAAAAACCCATCAGTGACACTGGAGACTCCTTTCATAAATGATTGAATAATTAATACTACTTAATTGAGTACTATTTTGGTTTTTGTTTTGTTTTTTTTTTGTTTTTTTTTTAATTTTTTAAATTGTTGATTATTATCAAAATAAATACATTTTTTATGCTTATTTTTTTTGTCCATTTTGCTTCTAATATACAGGAAGAAATGTGTATTCTGTTCTTTACTTAACACAATCTAGGTTATGATTTGGTCTAAAAAAAATTAGAACCTCCAACCTCTAAAGGTTTCATAGCTTGTTAGGATTAAAACGAGTGATTCAGTTCTGTATTTTAACATCCTAAATAACATTTCCTTCCGTTTTATTACCCATTTTTTCTGTACTTAATGGTATGTCAAAATAATACATGAGCCATCCTCCTGCAGAACGCAAGCCATCATTACAGCCAATTCATAAACGCTTGTATTTGTTGACAATTTGCAAAGCACCGAGCAGAGATTTAAATGATCTTGTGTAAATACGCATTTCTTTAAGACATCATGAAGCTTTCTGTTTTTGTTTTTTTTTTTTCGTTTTGCCACAGTAGATTGTCATTCTGGTTCTTACGAACTCCTGGGAAATGAAGACAAGGAAACAGAGAGAGAGAGAGAGAGAGAGAGTTGTTTTCGAGTCCCAGTGAACAAATATGCAATTTGTTAAAGAAAGCCAACATTCATTTGCTGTAAAACAGAGCTGATTGAGTTCACTTAAAAGCTGACAAATGGGAAAATTACATGTGTATATGAGCTGACTGATGGAAATGAAAAGCTATCTTGTAATGTTATCGCATCTATAAACCAAGAATAATGCTTTTTTTCCCTAAAAATTAAAAAGTCAAGTACACAATGTGCCTATGTTTTTCGAAACGCTTGTGTAAGCTTGTGTAAGGTTTCTCGTGGCTGTTCGTTGATTTCCTTCGTGTTCATTACTTTGAGTTGACATGTTGACCTTTAGGTTAAGGTAACATTAGCTAAAACATTGATTCATACTTCTGTCTATTTTATATTCCATCAGGCTAGAATGTCAGTGGAATATATACGGTACAAATATCACAGACTCACCATTTAACTAGTCCTACAGTTGTATATAAGGGCAGAATTTGAATTTTAGGATGTTTAGCTAACGATGTGATTAGCTAACCTTGTGTTTCGATAAGATGCTGAATAATGAAGCTGGATGGCCACCATTTTGTTAAAAGGCTGGATTAATGTGTTGACTAGGATTATTTCAGCAGCCAATATACTACCTACCACGAACATTGGCACCCTTGATAAATATGAGAAAAGAAGGCTGTAGCACAATTATTGGCACCTTTGTGAATTCGAAATTGTTCAACCGTGACTTCCTGTTTTACAGGGATATAAATACATTATATTGTCAAATGTTTTGGGACGTCTGCCTTTACAGGACCTCTACCTGAAAAACAATTCAATGATTTGGAGGGGTGTCCCAAAACTTTTGGCAATATTGTGTATGAGGGGAAATTCCTTTATTCGTTCATCACAGTATATTATTTTGACCACTATTTGTATTAAATGTTTACAGAATTGCCTCTCCAGTCCGCATTTTCTATCTCCTTATAGATAGAAAATCTGTTTTCGGGCTTATTTTAAAAGGTGGGTGTCTTAGACAGTATTGGAAAACATGTCTACTTAAGAAAAATCTGCAACCACTAGAGAAGTGAGGTACATGTAGGTGATTTTAATGATCTGAACATCATCTTCAGTAAACCAGCTCCAACTGACGCAGCTGCATAACCCGATTCTGAACACGAGGAACTTTCCTGCACAAATGTTGTATGTTTCTTTGATTGTATATAGCTTCAATTATTCAATTCCAGATACGAAATTAATTCCAGATATTAAACGACGGGATTCCACTAAGTCGGCTGTCGACTCGCAGGCGAAAAACACATGGTGATATTGTGAACACATTTCAAAACCCCGCTAACTCTTGACATACATCATGCTCAGTGACGGTATTCGGAATATCACTCAAAATCATCGTGTTTATTTCGCTACTCATTATGCAGCTCGACGGAGACGCGTTAGCATTAGTCATACTAAGTGCTTGAAAGTAATCACAAATCATAGGTGATGAAAAATGGCCTCGACGTCTTACGTAAATCATGCACTGGTGCCAGGACGCGCTTCCGTTGGATCCTCGCCTCCGGTCTGTGTGCAGAAAAGCCATTTCCCTCTGAGCAGATTAATTGATGCTGCGATGACATGCGTCATTAACCTGATGCAGATAGCAGAGCAGACAAAACTCCAGTGGCCATACCGAGACGAAGCCTCTTTCCCAGCATGATTTTCATACAGATTTTTGTTCGTCACAGAAACATTTCATTCCCAAAATCTTTTCCTCAGAAACAAAGCACAAGTAAAGAGAGAGAGATAAAATATCTTCTATACCTGACCTAAATTGGCCTTTTACTGTAATTACGCCAAGTGGACGTGGACTGTTCACCTCCAGAACACAAGAGGTCCCCATCACAATGATTGCATTTTTTTATTCTGTGGTGATGTTTGTTTTTTTTGTAATTTAATAAACACTATTACTATGCAGTCACTTAAAAGTGTTTTAGCCCAAAACAGTCCACCGTAGAAGAATATAAAAGGCAGCATGTCTGTCACAAGTTTGTGCCCATTATATAAACTCTAGCTAATCTTAGCTAACAGCCAACCCTTTAAGTGGATATTCTAGCTATTAGCCAGTCATTTATTGATTCTTAGCTCTGTACTAGCTTTTAAACTTTGTGTAATCCTGAGTTATGCTAGCTTTTTTTTTTTTACTTTGTTGATTCTTAGCTCTGTGCTAGCTTTTGGATTTTGTATAATCTTGAGTTATGCTAGCGTCTTAGATTGTTGATCCTGTTATCATTTTTTACTTTTTTATTTTTAGCTCTCAACCTCTTCTCATTACGCTGATTATTTCCCTGCAATGGTGTTTTAGTCCTTACACAACTTGAAAAGAGAGAACGTTGCTCCACACATCTATGCACAACATCACAGATGATCACAGTGTTTACGAGTCGCACTCGCTGGCTGCGGAATTTATTACGGCTGTTTTAATCTCTTGACTCCTTTTTCCTCCTTTATGCTCGACGCAATTCCTTGCCATCTCATTTTTCCTTGATAAAGAAAGAAAGGCAGCGAGAGACTTGGCCCATCATGCCCTCCAGAGGTAAAATGAAGCCATCCTTCAATCTGAAAAGGTCATTGGCACAGTGCTTGTCTGGATAATCCATTAATCTCCAAATTCAAATTGTCAGTCTTCATCCTTATTACAGGCAGCTGAGGTCTCCTCTTCCAGACCTCCCTCATTTTCATAACCACGGGATCACAAGCAGAAGAGCAAGAGCTGATAACAAAAAGAAAATTGTAGCCGGTGTATGATTAGCCATGGACAGGGATTTAGGGAGATTTCTTACAGTGATGGAATTTGTTCGAGGAATGACAACGCTAGAAAGGCATGGAAATCGGCATGAGAGGAAAGCTCAAGTATTAAAAGTTTGTCACAAATCACGCAGCGTGACTGGAACGACGTCCAGCTCAAGGTTTGGGTATGCTAAATAGACACAGAGACTGCTTTGAAAGGAAACGAAGCTTACAGTTATTCAAATAATCACTTTTTACAATTGTGATGAGCAGAAAAGCATCTCAAAATGCACAATATATCAGTGTTAAAATGGTAAGGGAGCGTATGTACATGAATTACGGTCTCCTTATGGGCTAAGAAGGCAACCGGTAGGTAGGGGGAAAGGTTAGTAACTTAATTTGTGTGAATGTGAAATTTTTTTTTATATGGGTTTGGTCTTAAATGTCCAGGGATATGAAGAACAAACTCAGTACAACAATCAACTCAAGTTTCACTTCATAGTATGCAAAACTATGTTCGGCGATGAAAACATTTTCACCAGAGGAATTATTAGACACTGATGGAAGCAAACAGTTAACAAAACACCATCGATCATATCGTATCATTGCTTACGAATTATATATGTAACCCAGTGACACCAACTGTATTTGTGTCTGTATTTATATTTGTACATGAACCCAAAGTGTGGGTTTTGGGTTGTTGTTGGGTTTTTTTTTTGCTAGCACTGCCAGCATGGTGTGTGAATTTAATATCCTACACTAAATTATAGGATACAAAAAAACATGGAAGAAATTGGATTCCGAGAGCAACCTTCTGAAGAAATGTCTTTTTTTTTTTTTTTAAATACAGGACCATTTTGCTTATTCATTTCATTTCCACTGCCCCTGTATTTATGCCACTGCAGTATTATGTCCTTCTCCACTCTGTAAAGTAACAGCTGGTTACTGCAATATTGTTTCCGTGCTATTTAGGCTACGAACAGCTCTCTAGTGGGCTTAAGCAATAAGGTGAACTGAAAATGACAAGTGGAAACGTCAGAGAAATGAGTCTTTCCTGCATAAAGGAAAATAAATAAACCTCATTTCCATAACTAGGTTTCAGGTCTGCATTTAGGACTGAATTATCTGGGAGTTTCATGGCCTAAAAGAATGAAGCAGCACATTTCTGCTTAAAAACTGTAACAAATTTATTTATTCATTGTTCTGCTGTGTTTTTGTATTTTACTTTAATTATTTCTACTATGAGGTACAGCAGGAATTCAGTTTCTTGTTTTGTCTCATGATGTCATTCCCCACAAAGTTATGTGTTTTGAGATGTTTTTCTGCTTAAAACGGTTGTAAAGACTAGTTAGGTGTATGACACATTCTTTTTGTAAAACATTACGTGAAGACCGCGATGGGTCGGAAACCTTTCTAGGGTGTCCCCTGCCTCCCCTGGATAGGCTCCTGGTTTCTAGTGACCCTGTACTGGATAAGCAGGACAGAATATGGATGGATGGATGGATGGATGGATGGATGGATGGATGGATGGATGGATGGATGGATGGATGGATGGATGGATGGATGGATGGATGGATGACTCCATATTACATTCATGTGCATGTAAAGGCAGATGTCCCAGTTTTAGGCTGGCTCTAATTCATTTCAAAGGTGGTCTATGGGGTTGAGGCTAGGACTCTGTGCAGGCCAGTCAAGTTTCTCCACACCACACTCGCTCATCCCTGAAAAACATCACCTGAATTCAATGATTTGGAGAGGTGTCCCAAAACCTTTGGAAATATAGCGTAGTTTTGGGATTTGACACTGAATGATGTCCATAATGTCCATAACAAGTACCTATTGATTGTATATGACTTAAACATGCCTGCCTTTAGCCTTATATTTCATCCGAATCACACAAATGCAAAGATTTCAACACAAGAAACAGCTTTTGCCAAAAAGCCAGTATTATTCGCATAAAATCTTATTTCATCAATCTATAGTAGGAGGCATCCTGCACTGATTTTGTATTCCATCTGTGAGGTTTAAAGCCTAATTTCTGGAAGATCAATTGTGTTTACACTGTACAATAGCAGACTCTTTTTAATTATAATATCCGTACATTATTAATGACAGCATCAAGATCTGTAATTGGAAAGCGGAAAAGGGCGGCGTGCGATTAAAAACATCACTCAGCAAGACGGCATGCGAAAGAGAGAACGCGAGAGACACGAAAAGAGAGAAAGAAAGAGAGAAAGGCTTAAACGAAATGGACAGTCTTAAACAAAATCAAACAGAATTCACATTTTCTAATTACTTTAAATTGATTCATCTCACCCACCGAGGGATGTTTAATTGTGAGAGATGGAGATTAAAAGGAGTTTTTAATGACTGTGACTCAGTGCCTGAACCTCTTAATTGAAGTAAAGCCTGTTCTGTAGTGTTTTAATTATCGGGGTTGACAAGTTGGTCATCACCGTGATTTCAAAGCATATTATTTGTGCAGTCATTGTGAAAATCTTGCGAATATTGACCAAGACGTAACAGGTTTAAGTAGGGAAAGTATCTCTGACCTGTATAAAGGTGTTCTTGACTGTTTAGTTCTAGTTGCTCAGATTTGCTTCTTTTACTCAACAACCAGAAAAAGAAAAAGAAACTGACTTTTTGTTGTAAAAAATGAATGTTTTCCCCTGACCTCTCATTGTTTTGCTACCTGACCGTGATCACCTGTTTTGTGTTATGTCTTCATTAGTTTATCTCCATATATCTTTCTGTTTCTATGTTTTGTTGTTTTGTTTTGTATCATGCTTTTTGTAGTACAGTGGGACCTCTGCATACGGATTATGAAATGATGTACATGCAGATAATCCATTCCAGCCACTCAAAAATATGACCAATATTACCAATTTCCAACACTATAAGCATATGTTTGCATATAAAGACAATGAAAACTTTTGGAAAAGACATGTAAATGAAATAAAGTATGAAATAAATAGACGATACACCTCACTTAACCTTAATTCCTCTTGCCACCAATTTGTCAACAAAAAAAAAAAAAAAAACATGCGAAAAATCACCTAGCTTTTGAACGTATGTCGAAGGCAATGTTGGTATCGTGGGTTGACTCTTTTGATACAGATTTCGCTGACTGAAAAAGAAAATGGTAAAATTCGTAAACTCGCTTCGGTTGGCTTCGCTTGGCTTTCCACTGATGCAAACAAGTTTTGAACAGCTTCTGGGCGTACGCGCGGTTCGTTCGTATGCCGAAAATGCTTCATATGCCGATGCAAATTTCTTGCAAAATTTCAATTCTTAATGTGAAAATTCGTAAGGGAGGGCATTTGTATGATGATGTTCCACTGTATTACATTAAGCCCAAATCTTGTTTTCTGAATTCTGTATGTCATTGTAGTTTTATGTTTTGAGGCATACTGATAAGTACGTAAGTCTTTAGGAGTGATCGGTTTGGATTTGTAATTACGCTGTCATGCAGATTGCTGTATACACAAATGGTCTGAATGACCAGGTGTTGATTCAACAGCCTGGGACATCCACATAAAGGGGCTGTTGATGTGATGAAGTTTACTGTGTGGAGATGTGTTTAGTTAATATGTTTGGAAAGAGACTCCAGTGTTAGCACAATGAGAGGCTGGAGAGGGACTGACTGATTCTTGAGGGTCATTCATTCATTGTCTACCGCTTATCCGATCTATTCTCGGGTCATAGGGAGCCTGTGCCTATCTCAGGTGTCATTGGGCATCAACGCAGGATACACCCTGGACAGAGTGCCAACCCATCGCAGGGCACACACACACACACACACACTCTCATTCACTCACACACTATGGACAATTTAGAGATGCCAATCAACCTACAATGCATGTTTTTGGACCAGGGGAGGAAACCGGAGCACCCGGAGGAAACCCCCGAGGCACGGGGAGAACATGCAAACTCCACACACACATGGCGGAGGCGGGAATCAAACCCCTAACCCTGGCGGTGTGAGGCAAACGTGCTAGCCACCGTGCCCTCCCCCACCCCCCCGATTCTTGAGGGATAAAGCTGTTATGCCATAACATAATCATTTCTACTGCTATTGGAAAACATCAACCTTGGTGTGGTAACATCACACATTCATCCTATGATTGTTCATCATATTTAGTCACACATTCTAATTGTATTATTCCTAAATTGACTACACTCGGCTAAATAAAACACACGGCTTAAGAAACTGGGAATAAAGAAGAACTGGTTGTCAAAGGGAAGCTCTCTCAATCAATGATCAGTCAATGTCATGGTTGTTTAGGTCTTCAGTGTGCATCTCACAACCCTGCAGTTCTCACTACACATGTTTTATTGGCTCCCTCAACTGACTAAGCTCCCACAAGAGCTTAGTTTATTGCATCTACTCATGCAACACAGTTAGATTTGCTCATTAGCAATGTTCTGGTTTAACACAGGATCAGCTGGCTTGACTGCTCCTTTGACCAGAAAAATTGTTCTACAGGATAACACAGGCTATTTTTTTTATTGGTGAGTGGTTACTTCAAGGGATTAGCTTAGTGGTCTTGTTTTATTAAATCCAATTCCCACTTGTTTGAATTGCTGTAAATGCTGAGGATTAGATGGAAATTGGACACACTTTTGGAAGATAAAAGGCTCTAATTTCATCCAACTTTAGAGTGCCCCTGGTAAGGAAAATACCAAAAATATAGCTGTCATGCCTGCACGCACAAAGTAATAGATATAAAAGAATTGGGCATGGTGTTACAGAGAAAAAAATCAGTGACAGGCTGTTGTGAGGAGACCCAAGACAAAGCAAAGTTAATGTTATTACCTCTTAGATTATTCTCCAATTACAGAACATCTCAAAGCATGGCTTGCCTCCGCACCTATGGGGTTACTCAGATTCTTCCTCCAGTCCAAAGACATGTTGTAGTCTGATTGGCATCTGTAAATTGGCTGCTGTGTGAGAATGAGTATGTGTGTGTGATTGAGTTTGTGTGAACATTTGCCCTGCAATGGACTGGTGCCCCATCCAGGGTCCTTGTGCCGCATCAAAGGTGTTCTTTTTCCTCAGGGTGTCCTTGTTCCCTGTATACGGTGTCCTTGTGCCCTGTCCAGGATGTGCTTGTTTCCCAGGGTGTCCTTGTGCCCTATCCAGAGTGTCCTTTTGACTGTGGGTGTCTTTTTCCTCAGGGTGTCCTTTTGCCTTAGGGTGTCTTTGTTCCTTAGGGTATCCTTGTGCTCCATCCAGGGTGTCCTTTTCACTTAGGGTGTCTTTGCTCCTCAGGGTGTCCTTTTGCCTTAGGGTGTCTTTGTGCTCCATCCAGGGTGTCCTTTTCACTTAGGGTGTCTTTGCTCCTCAGGGTGTCCTTTTGCCTTAGGGTGTCTTTGTTCCTTAGGGTATCCTTGTGCTCCATCCAGGGTGTCCTTTTCACTTAGGGTGTCTTTGCTCCTCAGGGTGTCCTTTTGCCTTAGGGTGTCTTTGCTCCTCAGGGTGTTCTTGTTTTCTAGGGTGTCATTGTGCCTCAGTATCCCCTGGGGTAGGCTCCAGGTTCCTCATGACCCTGTGTAGGATAAGTGGTTCAGAAAATGGATGAATTTGTGGATGGAGGATAGAGGACATTTTAAAGTATTTTTATTTCCTTTTATGTTATACCATAGCAATGTTTCAACATGTTTAGAGTTATCTTTAATGTTTTGCAATGTCCATAAATCTAGTTAGTCATATATTAAAGCAGCTATAAGTATTTGTTCTCTTGGTTTTTTTTTCCTCTCTTGTACTTGTGATGCTACTGAGCAGAATGCCAAGCACAGCATGCTAACACTGAATATTTTTAAGCATTCCTTTTGTTTTGTTTTGTTTTCAATTTGTGCACCAGACTGATGAATAGAACACATTATTCCTACTAGTACCAGTCAAACAGAGGCAAACAAAAGTGGCTTTGTGTAACTTAATATGATTTTTTTTTTTCTAAATGCAATTTGGCAGAAGTTATGATGTGTTTTTTTCTGGGGTTTTTTTTTGCCAGAGCTTTCAGACATGAAACTCAATCCGTATATTGTTACTGGGATTATCCAGTAATTAAGCTCCATCTCACCAACAGCACCATTGATTCCCAGGGCTTTCCGGTTGTAACTCAACTCAGCGAGTGGCGTTCTTAATGGTCATGATAAGGTTTCCTCTCCGGTTTTATCACAGCCAGGCCATTTCTGGATCAATTTGGATGCTACCCCTGAATTTGACTAAGCACTGGAAATTTTTTTATTATTTATTTATTTGTTTTATTTTTTCAAAGGGGAACAAATTGCTGACGAGAATCGTGTTACAGTGATTGTGAGGAGGGAGATGAGAAAGGTAGAGAGTCAGACATCCTTTCCACCCACGCTGGCTCCAGGTTTCCTATGTTTATAAGGACCGGTTGGAGATAAAGCAGAGCGGGATAACAATATCGGAAGAATACAACACAAATGAATTTGATATACACGGGTATCATGGTTTTGTGAATGTCTTCTGAAATAAATACGCTTATAGGACCATGTTTAGATGCGATAAGCTCAATGTCAAGGGAATACTAGCATAATGATTCTTTATACAGAGCGCACACTCTGGCACAAACCACAGATATAATGCGGTTATTTATTTCCCAAGTTTAGTACAGTGAACTTAGCACAGCTTTAAAACTCACATTAAAACATTTAAACACACAAGCATGCATTAGATGTCACTGCCCAGAGCTAGTCAGGTTAGAAAACTGATGAGCCATAAATGTGAAACTGGTTGAAACAGAAATAGAAACCACCCACAGACTCGCTCTCCCAGCATGGCTTTCATTATTTTTCCATCTCACCAACATGGTGCATCTGATAAGCAAGGACTAAAACACTTCACTGTGTGCTTTTCTAGGATTGCACAAATGTAACTGCTTTCGATCATGTTATAGGAAGGTTTTAATTAATTGAAGACACACTGCTAGTTTTTTATCCAGTTATAGTTCTATGTAACATAGTTAGGTTCCTGATGTCGCTTACATTAGAACAGCTGTAAGCAGAAATTCCTCTGCCTCTATTTTAAAGATCTTAACAATAAAGAAAATGAACATCTGCAACATTTTTGCGACTTTTATTGCCACAAAATGGAGACTCCTTCCAAAAATGTTAAATAAACATGTTCTTACAGAAGACATCACTGTGTCGACAATTACAAGCATTTTATTTTACATTTGCTTATTTAGAATGTCATAGAGGTCCCTGTGTAAATTTAATAAACACCTTCTACCCTGTTATTAGCAATCAAATACTAATTATTAGCTAGATGAATGAGTAAGTGGTTTCTTAATTAGCCTGAAATATAACAAACAAAAATCAGGGCAAGTCAGCGTTTTGGTGAAATTTTGTTATTTTTAAGTACAAACTTACTTTATCATGATGGCTGGGAACTGGATCATGATCCACTCTCAGCCATGTCTCTCCATTACCTTCTCCTGGGTGTCTAGATTGAATCCTAGACTTTCTGATTGACTCTGGTTGTGTCCTTTGTGTGTCCCAGGACACAAAAACAAAAATGACACTCACTACCACCACTGACCCAGAAAAAGTAGCTAGCAGAGTAGCAGCCACTCAGAAAATAAAGACTGCTCTGTCCTTCGCTCAGGTAACCTTGGGCATGGCATTGTTCCCAATTATGTATTATCATGCTCAGCGTAATCTCGATTTTAATTGAGTAATGCAGAGTCAAAACAATCTTTAATTATGTCTGTTCTGTGCTTTAAATGAAAATTATGTAAATGTTAAATCATATAGCTAAAAAAAAAAATCTAAAAGCATAAATGCTTTATTATAATTGCACGGTCCATAATTAAACATACTTTATATTAACGCCTAACTAATGCCTTATTAATGTTGAATTAATACATGCACTAATCCTTAGCTTAACAGCCTTCAAGTCATATGAATATATATGAGTAACTTTGATGATGGTTATAGTTGATCAGGACTTGCAGTACTGATAAAGATCATTTACATATTTATGCACAATTCAATTCAATTTTATTTGTATAGTGCTTTTAACAATATATATTCTTTCTATAACTGCGGTCAGACATTCAAGCAGGAAATATGACTGAAACTGGATTAATCCTTAGATTTTGGTGATTGATTTTATGTGCAGATACCAATGATTTTCTTTTCGATTCCATGCTTCTTCAAAATGGTAAATTCTTTTTGTATATATTTCACAAATATATCATACTTAACCTTCATTTTGAAGCTTTTCCACCAAATTTTGACAGTTGTTGAGATGATGGTATTGAGGAAGCAAGGGTGTTGTTTTATAGCCAGGAATATCAAGTGTGTTATTCATATCTTTTGCATTCTGATTGTTTAATTTCTAACAGGATGTTGTTGGTACAATAATGATTTATTATAATTGGCTTTCCAGGTAATTTGTTTTGGAAATTGAGGTGCTTGAGCTTTGCTGTGCTTTTCTGTAGACTCTTCTAAACTAATTCTTAGTTTCGTCTTGTTATTTTTAGGTAAACTCAACTTATAATTGACTTAAAGTAAAACAGGTGGTATTAGTTGTGAAGAGATAATGAACTTTTAGAAATATTGACTTTTTTAAATTGTATTTTTGTGTATTTATCTGGTGCGGCAAAGTCGTTTGAAACGTTTTAAATAAATAGGCTTGATAGCTTCGAAGAAATGTTAATCCTTCCTAAGGGTACTTAATATTGTCAATGGAAATAGAGATAGTTGATAACTGAGTCCAATGGTTCCAGTGATTTCCTTTAAGTTGTACTGTTGTCGAGTATTTTGACCATACATTGTTATTTCAGAAAAGATCTTTATGAGTCTTCTTGACTTCACAGAGAGTTTAAAACTGAAGAGGACCAAGTACTGAGCCTTGTGGGACACCAGTGGAGATTCTGCGGACTTTCTGGCAGGAACCAAACCATTGCCATGCTGTGGCCATGAATTCCATGGAGACTCATAAGCTTGGACAAGAGATTTTTGTGGTTGACCATGTTAGACACTGCTGAAAGGTCAAGGAGGATGAGGACTGGTGAGAGATTGGCTAGTCTAGCAGCTTCTCACTGACCGCCAAAAGTGCAGTCTCTGTGGAATCTGTCATTTTGAAGCCAAACTGGCTAGGATCTTAGGAGTTGTTATATGAGAGATGCTGGTTGGTGGTTTAATGAAGATGGTGAACAAGGATAGTCAGAATGGACAACCCTGTTTTTTCCATCCTTCCCTTCACTTTCACGCTCTTTTAGTCTTTATGATCAAATGTATTTACTATTTAATGAGGGAATTACACCACATTATTGTTTTCCTTAAAATGTTATTTAGAAGAATTTCCAATCCAAAAACACAGCTCTAGCAGGCAATAAAGTTTGGTGTAGTCACTCTTCTATATTCAAACTGAGAGGCGTGTCATGAGTAATATACAGGAAGCATTTACCCGCTAAGAGCAGAATGGATGAGTGTTTCAAGGTCATTAAAAGCCATGGGGGGAAAGCATGGTCTGATTAGAGCTATTAAATTGCACTCGAGGGAACATTACAAGACTTTAGTGTCCTCTGCTATGTTAACAAGACAAAGTATCATTACAATGCAGCTTCAGTGTAAATACACTATCAGGCTGCCCTTGAAGAACATCAACGTTTTTGTTGATCTTGTTATTATGTTTATGTCGGATGATAAGCTGCTCTGGAGAAGGGTATGTAAAACATATGGCTTGATGTGGAATCTTGGTTGAAGGTTTTTGGCAGGGTGTAGACTCACAATAGGTGTATAATTGGCATGCTTTAGTGAGACCATTGTAGTCTATATATTATAAGATCTTTGAATCATATGAATCTCTCATTCTTTCATTCAGCTGTAGATCTTTCTAGAATATATATGTACGTATATACTGTATATTTTCAAAAGATCAACATCCCAAGGTCACTGTACAGCAGTAAAGTGTTTATGCTAGCAATAATGAAACACAAGTAAGAACCAATATGATATTGCCCTTAGAAATCAAAAAGAAACCTTTTAAGCATAGACTTTTACCTATGGGATCTGCCACCCATTGAAAATAAAGCAAAGAAAATAAAATAAAATAAATTATTATGATGCAACAATAAGAATATGATTTGGTTGGGTCATCAGTTTAAAAATTGGCCTATTGCAAAAGCTTGGAAATTCTTTCCAAACACTATTGGTAAAGGACAAAAATTAATCTATAGACCAATTCTTTCAATATCATCTGAGGTGTACTTCTCATTTGAGAGAATTTGGGAACATTGCAATTTGTGCTGAATATGTACCACCTCAGGGGAATGTAGCAAAAGCAGCTGCCTAAATTGTACAGCTGTACTCCTGTACTCCTGTACTTATTCTCAGACACTTTAACCTTTGTAAATTGAAAATGTCCTTCTCAGGCTTTGAAGAATACTGTCAATGAAGTAGATATCCTTGATAAACGTTTCTACAAACCCCTGTTGAATACAAACTATTTCATTTCACATGATGTGTCCCAAATTTTATGTTTCTTACTGTATGCCCAAATATTGTAGTAATGACCTGCTGGTTTAAGAATATCATTTCAATGTATTACTATTTGGAAGTGGACCCTCATGGAGCAAATAGAATAGATTGGCATTCCAGATATTGTTTATGTCCCCACACCACCTGGCCATCGGACCCATATGTGTTTCTTCCCCAAACTGTTTCCACAACATCTATTTCTTCTTTAGCACTGTGATTTTTTTTACTTTTCTTTTTTTTTTTTTTTTTTTACAAATGATGCCTATTGATCTTTCTCATTTAACCTGACATTTACTTTTTGGCATGAATTGTAGCCTATTATTAAGCAAAGTCTTGCAATTTAAGAGATTGCCCACTGGGAGTTTAATGTCAAACTATCCTGCAGTATTGCCTATGAGCACAGTGTCTGGCTTATGCATGTTTTACAGCAGGCTGAGAAATCTCTTCTGAACAGCATATAGAGTATGCAAGCCTTTAAGGCATTGGTTATTTTAATGGGGTTTCAATTGGTGCATTTGAACAACCAGATCTTGGGTCAGCATCTTTTGGCATTGCATTGTATGCAACATTTAGAATAAATCCATATAGATTTGTTGTGTTGCCTTTGATATCTTTGAACATGAAAACCTGAAACCTTGAAAACCTTTTAGCAAACAAGTCAGGTCCACGGTCTAAATAGTGTATTCAGTGGGAAAAAATCTCATAGTTTTTCATATGTAAACTATTAAGTTGTTAAAGTTCTTGTATTACCCTGTTTGACTGGTGGGTCATTTAAAATTTCAATAACATGGTAGACCTTTAAATCGTGTCAACTTGGATCTAACGTGAAGATTTTGGGAGGAGCAACAAAACATGTTTAAGATTATACCAGAAGTTCTACTTTTAATTGTTTCCAGCCTGCTGTTCCCAGTTTCCCAGTGTTGAATGAGAGTGGCCTCGAGGCTGCCCATTTTCTACTTGTTTGATCTACTTTTTTCTTCTTTGGTCTTCCACTCCATTATGGTCCTCCAGAGATGTCTGCATGGTTGCTGGCTGGTGTTCATCCTGCATACATAACAGAACCATCACAATATTCATCTCTCTTATTTTCTCTTCAGTCACAGGTTAACATTTTAGTCTAAAGGTCTGGTTTGGTCAAATTTGGAAGGCTACAAGGTTGTTCGTGTGCGCCAATCTCCAAGCCACATGGATTTCAGACAAATGGACATTTTTGCCAATAATTACATGATATTGCTGGCTTTTTTGAGGATGAGTGTCTGAACAATCAGGCTATTTTCTATTTTTCTTAGTTCATGTCTTCTTTGAGATATGGTACCTTAGTTGTTAAGGCATTGGACTGCTGATTGAAAGGTTGTGAGTTTGAATCCCAGGTCTACCAAGCTGTCACTGCTGGGCCCCTGAGCAAGGCCCTTAACCCTCAATTGATCATTCATTCATTCATTGTCTATCGCTTATCTGAACTATACTCAGGTCACGGGGAGCCTGTGCCTATCTCAGGCGTCATTGGGCATCAAGGCAGGATACACCCTGGACGGAGTGCCAACCCATTGCAGGGCGCACCCACACACACACTCTCATTCACTCACGCAATCACACACTACGGACAATTTAGAGATGCCAATCAACCTACCACGCATGTCTTTGGACCGGGGGAGGAAACCGGAGTACCTGGAGGAAACCCCCGAGGCACGGGGAGAACATGCAAACTCCACACACACATGGCGGAGGCAGGAATCGAACCCCAAACCCTGGAGGTATGAGGCAAACGTGCCCCCCCTCAATTGATCAGTTGTAAAAAAAATTATATATATTGCAAGTTGCTCTGGATTAGAGTGTCTGCCAAATGCCAGAAATGTAAATGTCTTCCACTTCTTTTCTTCCAGAGAAGCTAGCAGGTCTTTATGGTATGGGAGTCATCTGGGACACATTGCCAAACCATTGCAAACATCATCTCTGGATTTTCTCTTCGATCGTCTAATGGTCTTGTTACGAAGGTGTTACCGTGTTACGAAGGTGTTATTGCATTTGAAAAACCTTGAGCCTTAATGTCTCCAATCCATCAAGCAGTACTAGCAGGATTAGTGTAAGGAAGAGGTGCTTCTTGACCTTGATGGATGGACATGCTCGATTTCTTTCACAAGGACCACTCGAGAAAGTCAAAGGCCACATTATCTAGAGCAATCCTGCTGTAAATCTGAGCCACTTTCCTCCTTTTCACCAGTCCTACTTTAGTCTCCAACTCTTGCAGGATTATGAAAACAAAACACCAAAAAGGATCTCTAAAGTATAGGTTATCAAAACGTCATCGTGTGCTTCTTTGAATTGCTTTCATTTGCAGAACAAAGATGTTACTGCCATATATCATCAAATCAACCCGCCACATGCTAAAACTGCATCTGGTTGCAATCAAGCCAAATGTAATACTGAGCTGTGCCATCCATTATTCATTATGTCATTAACGGCTTGGGCAACTGTGCCGTGGAGCAGCATATCAATGAATCACACGGGAACAGAAGAAGACATTTTAATTCTTGACTCTTGACTGCTGCAAAAGGGTGACTTAATCTCATTAGACCCAAGGGCTGATTAGCAAAGACAAACTTTGCTCTAAGGTTTGAAAGCCATGGGAAAAGACAGAAAAAGCCTAAAGAGCATTTCTCTGCTACAGTAATTTCTAGTACCCTGACTTCAACCTGGCGTCATGCCAAATCTATAGGAATCCTGAGAAACAAGAAGCTAATTACAGCGCTAATCATAACCTTTTGTACCTTTTGATAGAAAGTGGTTTTGCTAATCCTTAGAAAGATATAACCATAGGGACATTTGCAATCTAAGTATGTTAACAGTTATAAATGGCATTATATATGTGGCTATCATTTTGGGCATGCTGTTATAGGAAAATAATCAACAACTGGGTAGTATGAAATGGCTTGGTGCCTAGTGCTTTATTCCTTTTGTACCACAGAATGTTTTTTATCCGTTTCTAGTTAGATTTCAAGCATTCATAAAGCAAGTTAAATTATTACTTACATTATAGCAGCTATAAACATCATTCCCTTACCAGCATCTGTTTTTTTCTCACTTTAAAGTTGGCATGTTTCAAAGTTTATTTCTTAACAAATTGATCTCCTTATCATTGAACTTGCATTTCCTCTTTTGTTCCAAGCTTGCTGAAGACACCATATGGTGGTTCACTTTTCTCCTTTTCACAGCAGCTTTTAAAACCATAAGTGGTTCAATGCACAGTTTAAATAATTATGGGCAGCACTGGAGCATCAATTTCAGAACCTCAGACATATTGCAGGGGCATACTGGAGCCATATCAAGCCACGTTTTGAACTGCAAAAAATGGGGCTAGTAATTAACTAGAACACAGACGTCCCATTTCCTGTTACGGGTAGCAGGGCTGAGGGTGAACCACTAGGGGGCTCTCAGTAGGGGTTGTCATGTCTTGTCTGTTTATGTTTATGTTTTGGCCATGTGCGTGTTTAAGCCCCGCCCTAGCCTAATGTGTGTTCCTGCCCCTGCGCACCTGTTCCCAATGTTTCCATGATTATGTTCTACATTTATAGTCCGGTCTGTGTCTTCATTAGTTGCTAGTCCTCGTTTGTATGTAGGCCGATGTGGTGTCGCGGTTTCTGTTTCATGTCATGTCTCGTGCTTCATGTTTAATAAACCCCATTTTGTTTCACGGAAGCTTCGCGTTGGGTCTGTTATATCCAGCCGGACACCGCCGGCCGTAACATTTCCACTAGTATATAAACCATCTCCAGTTTATCATTTACCTCAGTCAGTGTCTCAATCAGCGTCAACGCCTTCTGTGCTATTCCATAGAACCTTCATGCAACCTCCATGGAAAGGCATGAACAGGATTGATAGCAAATGCTTTCTAGTGTCTTTCTTTTCTAGGTGAATCAATCAGAACACTGTCACCAGAAGGTTGAGCAGTTAATGTGGCAGGATGTAAACAGAGACTCGGTTTTCCATTACTTACACCCAGGTAAATATAGACTTGTGAGTATTGACTGAATAGGGACAGAAAGCAATAATAGAGTTGGTGTAGGTAAAGAACTTTAGCTGTCACTCAACATTAAAGGTCACAACAGTTCTACCAAAGACAGTAATGCACTAAAGGGCAAATGACAGATGCGTAGCTAGAGAAAGATATTCCCTCCATTGGTGTTTTGATGATAATGGAGGAGAATGATAACACATCATTCCAGAATCATCTATGGGTGTTCAAATGCGGTGAGATCTTTCAAATTTCTTTAAAATATGCAAAATCTGTCCTTGGTCTGTTTTTAGTGAACAGGTAACTTCAATTGTTCAGGGTATCAGGGTTTTTTTAAGGTCTTGAAACAGCAAAAAATTTAAACGCCAGGCTGCAACTCTAGAGCTCGGGAGTCTATTGACTGCATTTCTGGATTGTTTCCAAAAGGCTATAGAACACTTGAAGAATTTCTTATTTCAGGAGAAACTACCGTTGCACTGCTCATCCATAGCGTCAGATGAGCCAGACCCCCACCATATATACTGTATACAGCATCAGCCATTCAACAAATCTTATTTTTCCTCCTAAAGGTCCTCAATTACATCAAACTCCATAATTGAGAGACCAACATTTTATTAAATGTTCATTCCAATTTAGTGTCATAGAGCTAATATTGGACCTAGTGTTTAAAAAAACACTACAACTGCTAATAGAAAGTGCAAATAGAAGCTCACTGGGAGAGCAGTCCAACATCAGGTATATAACAGGTTTGCAAAATAGATTAAAAATACTCTGATGCCACAAGAGCCTGTTTTATAGCAAAAAATCTAATCAAACAAATGCAAAACAATGGTGCAGTGTTGAACAAATGCTACTAGACTGTATGATGGATACAAATATTTTATCAGGTCTCAGCTGTTTATTATGCATTATTAAGTGCAAAAATTCACTAGCATATAGCATAAGTCAAGTGCTATCAATTTTTTTTTTTCCTTATTAAACTCCAAACTCACTCTAAACTCTATGAGCATGAGCTGCTGCTGTTCTGTTCTGAAAACATCTAGACGTTAGCTCATCCATTAGCCATTTTAGATTGTATTTCCATCTTAGAAAGAATAAAGCAGAAAACAAGAGCGACATTTGATGACTATCTTTAGGCTCCAAACTTTTGCCATCCTGCAGAGCTCCTAATGAGCTCTCCTTCTTTGTTATGCTCTATTTTGACATTAATTGCACAAAAGCACAATGTCCACTCAGGTCACAAAGCAACTTTCTTTTCATTAACAACACTCACAATCAGTATTATTCAAAAAAAAAAGTACACTAATGAAATGGTTGACATTTGGTAATAGCACATAGTGACATTACCATGCCATGTTTACTTTCTAATTTATTTATATAGTTATATTTGGAGGCCTATGAACAGTCATTAGGGGTTTTTCATCATTTCCCAGGCTTGTTTGTTTGGATGGCAAGTTCATATATCTTCTCTGTATTTTCTTGACTAGTTTTTGTGACCTTTTTTAATGGAGGGAGGCATGAAGGGGAGGGTGGCGCCCAAAATGCTTAAAACTCTTACAATACAAAATAAGAACGAGAGGAACTGAAGTTGATGAACTCGGTTTGTAACAGTTCAGTTCAATTAGGGATTATGAACGAGTGCTCCGATTCTTTCGATTTCCAAATCGATTATCTATGAATACATCTATCTATGAATTCATAAGGTCTTATAATCTTATTATATAAAGGCATTACATCATGTAAAGCATGTAGTCCATCCTTTAATAAATCTTGTTTCTTGAGAGATATACATTAGTTCATGTTTTATTATATCATCTAAACCCTAAAGCCTCATGGTTTTAATTAAACCCATTTTGTTTTTTCCCACAAAATCCAATAATAGTTCAATTTAACATTTTAACCACTGATGCTTGGATGGACATTCTTAATCTTTAAAATAACATGATTTTATAAAAGTGCATTTAAAGAGCACATTAAGTAATAAAGAAAAACATATTTTCCCAAACTGTTCTGTAAGCCTTTCTCTGGAGAGTATCTTCAATTGCCTTAAAAAATTGCCTTATTGCCCTTTACCTAAAGAGCTGCAATGTATCCAACAAGAGAGTTTTTTTCTCTCTATTCACTGGCCAGATTTCTATTAATGACCTTATTATGGAACAGACAAGAACTGTGTATCCAGACTACTGCTAGAACTGATTGGCCACATTCATCAGTATGAATCACCACCCAATAATCCGATAGCACTCGTGTACCGCTGACTGCTCAGTCTCTTCTCTAGTGAGTTTATGAGGATAAAGACGCCACACTTAATCCAGAGCAGACAGCCAGATCACTCAATAATGAAAAAAGAGAGATAGAGGGAGAGAGAGAGCAGTAGCAAGTGTTGTATGTGCCATAATCCTTTTCATACTGGGTTTTTGTTCACAAGACCTTACATTAATGAGTGCAGAGCTGGAAGTCAGACCTTGTCACTTTTAATAAAAGTAAAAGTTCAATTTAATGAGGGTCAAAAATCCACATTTCAAGCTTTATTTGCAAAGTACGCCATCAACATTCAAATTCTCTCTCGGCCGGATAAAGGGCTGTGTGAAGTGTTGAAGGACTGACATTGTATGTTGAAAAAAATTCAAACCTACCTCTAATATTGATCGTACAACCAATTTCCTTACCAAATATGTCAGATATATTATTTGAAACAACTTTTACATTTTACAACACCATGTTGTTTTAGTTAAACTATGCCTTCTTACTTCCTGAAGCTTACCAATTTGGTAATTTCTTACAAATTAGTGCTGGAGAAATTGTACAAACTCTAATCCTGCATAAAGGGCACAGTGATAATCCATAATCAAAGGCAAAATACAGGGTCAAAAACCCAATGAACCTGGAGTCATGAAAACAAGGCTTGTACTAAAGGTACAATAAGGCTTTGCGATGATGCCCTTATGCACAGACTAACTAATCAAGGACTAACACAGAAAAGAGTTGGAGACAAGAAGCACATGACTTTACTGCCATGGTAACAGTGATGCAATGGGAAAAACTATAACCCGCCCTGCCCCTTGCTCGACAGTTGGTATCTTTTCTTTTCATTCTAGTTCAATTTAATCTAAGTATATAATCATGAGATAATTATGCATGTTTGGGCTTCAGTGATTACTTTTCTCCCCCTCCCAAAAAAGCCCAAACAGATCATTTTACTTTCAGGAAAAAACCTTTGATTATTAACTGAAACCTCCCATTTCTCCGCTTTCCACAAAATGCACCACCCACTGAGATTAATTGTGAATCAATATTGGCCTGTTCAACCTGCTGTTCATTTCCTGACCTGCAGCATACATCCTATTCTTGGGCTTCATGCTGCTTCCTGACTATTCTTCTTTATACTGAAGCATGTCAGCATCAGTTATATTATAAGCCATATGTTACCAGAGTTTCCACACCTTCGCCTCCACACCTTGAACACCATGAATAGAATAGAGTTACAGCTTTGGAGATCTGTTGTCACTGCCCAAGATATGCTGCTTTCCACCCAAGTACAATAACTCCAGCAGACCTCCTCAGTCAGTGAGGGATTTATCCTGGTTTGCAGAGGTACCTTCACAGACCACTGCTACTCCTTACTCCACTGTAGGCAATACTGAAACCCAGAGTGGCACCTTACAATAAACTTGGAATGAATGGACTATTAGCATGTTATTTTGCCATCTTTGTACATAGATATTGGCAAAAGTCCCTTGCTTTTAACTAGAAGGGCATTGCTTTTTATCAAAGTCAAACTTTCCTCTAGGTTGCTTACCAATAAACTGGCCACTTCAATTCAGGAAAAGGAGGCAGTGAAACAGTTGTTGAGATTTAGCCAGAGAATGAAATCTACAGTTGAATATCCGTTCACATTCCGTAGCTGGAATCATATGAGCCAGATTTGAAAACCGTGTTTCTTTCGAGTCAAAACTTTCTTGCAGGGATAAAAGTTACTCTCTCAAGCAGTTCATTCATCTCTACATTACAACTGACAACTTGCTCCACACCAATTCTCTACAAGCATCCAAGCTTTATGTTGCAAAATGGTTGAAATTCAGGGGCTGAATGCCCCTTGTGTTTGCAGACTCACAGGTGAGACAGAGATACTGATATATCAATATCTCGTAAAGCTTTGTTTAATTTTTACCTGAACAGAAGATTATGGTTAGTGATTTTTGATGTGGTTTCGACTGAGACTAACCACAAGTCATTTAAAAGGGTCATTAAAGCACTGGAGTCATTTTACACTGATGACAGTCTAGCGTCTATAGCACTCTTGTGGTCTTTGGTAAAGACTATAAAGACACTGGAGTACCCATTAGTTCAAAATGTTGTTCACCTCAGATAGTTCAGGGGCATCGTGTTGACACCCAAGTATTTTATAAAAGCTAACAAAAATTCAAGTTCATGCTGGGTCTAATTCAATTTTATTTGTATAACATTTTAAAAAAATAGACAATTTTATGTAGATCCCCAGTGATGAACAAGCCTGAACTGTCAGTGGCACTCCCTGAGAAGCCATAAGGAAGAAACCTTCAGAGAAACCGTACTCAAAAGGGAGCCCTTCCTTTTTATTTTTGGGGGTGGTATCATATAGTGGGATTATTCATCATTACAAAACACAGGGGCATTGGTGGCTCAGTGGCCCGGGTTCTATTCCCAGCCAATGCCTCAACCCCAGCCACTGGATGCAGTGCCGGTCCCAAGCCCGGAAAAATGGGAGGGTTGCGTCAGGAAGGGCATCTGGCGTAAAACATTTGCCAAGTTGTTGTGCGGACCAGTTGGTCCACTGTGGTGACCTTGAACAGGAAGCAGCCGAAAGCAACTTCATTCATCATTACAAAACACAGTTGTAGTCCTCCTGGTGGTCAAGAGACAGGATCCTGTACTCTCATTGATGTGGCCAGGTTTGATTCCTGGTCAGGAAACTAACCCAGCCACTGAAGAGTTAACTCTCAGTGCTGGTCTCAAGCCTGGATAAAATGGGAGGGTTGCATCAGGAAGGGCATTCGGCATCAAATAAAAATATGCTGACCAAGTTATTCACTGCGGTGAACAGGAAGCAACCAAAAGAACAACAGTACACAAGTACATACAAACTGTTTTTTTGTTGAAAGGATGTTCTGTATGAGCAGATGGTGAATCAGTGCCCTGGGATTCAAAGGAAAGTCTTTACAATTAGAGCAACGGTTCTTAAGTACAAAGATAACATTCAGGTGAGATTTTCTGCTGGAACAAGGGTTAGACTTGAGCATAAACTGTTTTGGGGAAGTGCAACTCTTTAGGGTATCTATGTGGTGACCATCCACTACAGCTGAAAGTGAATCACAAGTGCAGACAGCTCCAAGCAAAAGTAGAGGATGACTCAGGCGGATGCGTAGGGCGAGAAGAGCCACAGCAGTAGACGTGAGTCAAGTTCTGGCACCGGCATCACAGGCAGCAGGAACATACTTGTAGCTTGACAATGAGAATAAAAACAGATTATTTCTAGCCCACCAGTAGAAAGTCAAGGGGAGTTGTTGAGTCCACTTCACTCGAGCCATTCATGCAAGGCTGAAGGGACATGTATCATCTCAGTGGGCTTCTCAAACAGTCCAGGCTGCTTTATCCTGGATAGTTCTTCTGTTAATGGCTGTCTGTTTTGCATTTGTTCTTTACTTAATGTCTATTTATTGTAACCCACACAAACTCTATTCTCCATTTCCGTTAAATCAAGATCAATAGGACTTTGATTTGGATGTTTTCATGATTCACACACAGCCTTCACAGTCTTTCTTTCCTATTTCCGTCAATAGGTTGCAACAGAGCCTCAAAGCACCACGGCACACAAAAATCACAATTCCCACTTTCATCTACGAGTGCTCCGGGTGAGTTAATTTCGTCATCTCTCAGCACCACCAGAAACCTGTCAATTAGGAAGATATTTCGACTTCTGGTACTGCCTTCTGTAGCTCATTCTGCTCGTGTGGCATGTTCTTCTCCACCAACTGTTCACAGCCTCAAGCTCACAGGCTTCCTTAGAGCCTCGACTACAAGCAGATGCTTCTTGATTTTAATTTATGTTGGTGATAACTGTCCAAGTAATCTTTGACTTAGGGTCAAGAAGGATCAGCAATGAATAAAGTAAACTTTCATGCCAATACTTCAATAAACACTCCGAATTTTTTTTAAAATTTTATTAAGGTTTTAGAGTGTGACAGCTTCTACAACACATCTAAAAACTCCCCTAAACTAATATCCTTATTACTTTAAACTCATTTTGTAGACTGATTATGTTTAAAAGCACAGAGGTTTCTCTCATTCTCATTGAATGCAAATTCAAAACCCACAAGGCTGTATCTTTGGATGGATCTGAAGAAACATAAGAGGATACACAGTAACGAGCGGCTCTTAAGCCGCTGCATGTAAGAAAAAGCCTGTAAATACAAGTAGAACAAGTCCCTGAGGTGGAAAGCCCTTCAGGTTTAGTTCCTGCGTCTCGGATTTGAAGAGACATTGGAACATCATGGACAATGAGTGGCTGCAGCTGCTGCCAACAGCTTACAGAGTGAGAGTAAGCATCTGCAAGCAGTCGCTATGGCAGCAGAAGCTGAGCAACAACCCTGAAGGACTGGCGTCATATCCGGGGTGAATTTTTCCACTTTTTTGCTCTTGCTTGTTGTCTCTGTATCCACTGTAGCCCTGATCTGGACAATGCGGTTCCTAACGATTCTTCAAGATTTTGTTTGCATAAGTGGAACAATCTTGAAGTCCTATTAGTATCTCAGAGTGACCACAAGTTTCACAGATTTAAGGTCCTTCAATTTGTTTGGACTTCACCGGTAATCACTGACTAAGCTACACAAATTGCAATGCATCAATTGGTTAAAAAAAAAGCAGACGTTCAAAAACTTTTATTGAAATAAATCAGCCAGAATAAGTAAAAGTAAATCTTGAAGTTAAAAAATCTCCTTAAGTAATCAGCCATCCTGACTGGCCTACAGTGAAATATCTTCCAGATTAAGCCATAAATCTAGTCGTATTGACTTTTACTACTAGACAAACTGACGCATCGTTCTGATTTGTAGAACATTGCGAGGCATTAATATTAAAGCCATGTAATGCATATGAATGTGCACCTACAGCCAAAGCTATTCTGCTGCTGCATATGCCATCCATTTCTGCATGCATTCTCTATGCCTTCTGCAAAAAAGAGAGATCACATTGCTCATGGTTTATGTAGCTGTTTCCAAAAAAAAAAAAGGAATATTTATGGCATGGACAGCTTTTCATATTAAAAAACAACAACTACACACATACACAGTCAGTATGTAAAACAAACTAACTAGGGCACTTTCCCAAACTACACTACTTTAATAATTGACTCAGTAATGTTCCAGTAAGTCATTTCCAGGGAGATACATTTGATGATGTCTTATATCAACTACAGCGGCTCTCTGACTCTCTGACAAATCTCCTTAATTGCACGTGTATTATTAAAAAAACACCATTTACATTCATTATTAAATACCCACAAACCCACCCACTAGCTAGGTTTCACCTATCAAAAGAAAACTGACTTGAAGGAAATACTATATACAGCACATGATCTAATAGATGATTAGACAGTGACGCTTGAAATACCTACAGTAAAGCATGGTGGTGGTAGCATCATGTTGTTGGTGAAGTAGATGGGTTGAGTGCAAGATGGGCAGAGCAAATAATCCTATAATGAGCTAGGATGTACACTGATCAGGCATAACATTATGACCTAATATTGGTGTTGGTCCACCTTTTGCTGTGAAAACAGCCCTGTTCCATTGAGGCATGGACTCCACCAGATCGATGTGCTGTGATATCTGGCACCAAAATGTTAGCAGCAGATCCTTTAAGTTCTGTAAGTTGTGATGTGGGGCCTCCACGGGCCCCATCTTACAACTTACAGGACTTAAAGTACTTACAGGACTTAAATCATATCGAATCAAATCAAATCTCTTTGTCACATCATCATCAACACAAGTGTAGAAGTGAGTGAAATTCATGCGTAGCAGCATGAATGTCATGTACATAGGCAGTGTACAGTGTGCAGTGTACAGATATGATAGATACTGACCACTGCAGACCAGGAAAACCCTACAAGAGCTGCAGTTTTGGAGATGCACTAATCCAGTCATCTAGCCATCACAATTTGGCCCTTGTCAAACTTGCTCAAATCCTTACAATTGCCCATTTTTCCAGCTTCTAACACAGCAACAAAATGTTCACTTGCTGCATAATATATCTCACCCACTAACAGGTGCCATTATGAGGAGATAATCAGCGTTATTCACTTCACCTGTCACTGCTTAGAATGTTATGGCTGATTGGTGTATGTGTATGTGAAAAAACATCGCTAAGAAACTCCAAAAGCTTCCATCTTAAAGAGACCCCTTTACAAGACTCTAGAGACCCCTTACAAAAATATTAAATAAACATTGCACCTCCTCACAGGAAACTTCACCGTTCACATCTGTTTATGTGGAGCGTTCACAGTACACATCCTTTTATAAATTGCTACAAAATATAGCTGTGAGCAGCTGTTTCAGGGGTTCAAGCAAATTTAAGTGTATGTGTAGAAAGATATTTTGTAATGATACGCTAAAGCATTTAGAAAATACTGCATCACTACACCCTGGACAGGATGCCAGTCTATCACAGGGCCCAATCACACACAAATCACACAATTTAGAGATGCCAATCAACCTAAAATGCATGTCTTTGGACTCGAGGAGGAAACTGGAGTACCCAGAAGAGATCACCGAGGCACGGGGAGAACATGCAAACTCCACACACACATTGTGGAGGTGGGAATCGAACCCCCAACCCAGGAGGCGTGAGGCAAACATGCTAACCACCATGCCCTCCTATCTAACAGTCCTAAAACATTAAGTGTCTATCAGTTCGCTAAAGATTCACCAAAAATCCATGGCAACATTGTTTTAGTTGTGACTCTGTTCATCATCCATAATACGGCTACACAATGAAGGATCCTTTCCAAATCCAAAGAAGGATTTCTGTTTATTGCACTAATTCCTAACATATCACTTGGTAGCTGTACTTTATTCCGTACCCAGCAACCTTTTTTCAGTCACTACACTGTTTATGTATTCTGAGTTGTATTTCCTCTTTAGTCTCAAGAATTTTGCCATCTCTCCGGTTGATCAATTCCACCATTTCACAACAGAATTTAAGCCACAAATTTCCTGAAAATCTAGCAATCCAATATACTACAGCTTTATTGTCCTGAATATAAATTTCACATGCACTTTGAGGGCATTTTGCAGCTTCTGACATCATTCATCTTGTCCTTTAGGGGGTAAAAAAAAACACCATTGTCTAGTCCAATGAAGTACAGCATGTGTGATTTATATTATTTTCCCAACAACACTCTACTTCTATGACAGATTATAAAATTAAAATCATCCTACAGGTGAAACAAAGCCCCCCCAAAATATGGACTTCAATTACTCTTCAAGTAAGAAAAGGTCAGCATTGAATTTTGTGGAGTTTTCAATTCAGTAAAGTAGGCTGAATAGTGAAAATAACTTGCAAGGAAATATTGATTACCAAGTCGTAATGACTCCCCAGAGAGACAGTGCTGGTGGCAAGGAGAACAAAAGCAAACACTTATTGGGCAATTATACATCATTTAATCGAGTTCAAATGAGGTCTGGTGATCTTCAACTGAATCATAGCAACCCCAGACAAGAAATCCAGACTTTTCTGATCTTAACCCTTTCCAGCCAAACCCTTTCTTCTTTAATGGGTCACATCTTAGCATTAATGATATTGGGCGAAAGCCTCACAGGTGACTGGAGTCTGAAGGTTACATCAACATTTAGGAGGGAAAAGTCAAATTTTGCAAATAAAGTACACACCTCTATAGGGTTGCCAGATCTTTCTTGACTAGAAGGAAACAAGACAGAATTTTTCACTTTGTCTAAGCAACCAGATTTAAAGGCACTTCCCAAAGAAAATGCAAATGAATACAAAAATCATGTTACGATCTAAAGAGAACGACTATTTACCAAAACGAATGATGATATAACATAGAAAAGATGGCAAGCCTTAAAAGTAAATGTAACAGGAGTCAAGTGTATAGCCATTAATAGACCTGCTGCATTATTACACCTTGCATTTATCATATTAGAAATGTGATACAAATTTCATATATAAATTTGATCCAGCACATGCAAGTATTCATGCAATATGTCAGGTCAATATCTCAAATCCCTGCAACTTAATAAAGCAGAGTCTGTGAAATTATAACATGTGCATGGGATATAGTCATTTATGAAGTTCTGGGCGTCTCCAGGATGGCTTTTTCTTTTAAAGGAAACTTCAGGTTTTTTTCCCTCAAAGATACCAAAATGATAAATGTGAGGTTTTTTTTGTTTTTTATAAGAGAACCTGACACTACCGCTAGAACTCCAACATTGCCTCCAACAGGTTTGTCTCAGAAATGAGCTGACTTGCTTGGACGCAAATACAGGGTTTTTACTGTGAAAACCAGGGCAGACAAACCAAAAGGCCAAGGCCGTAATCAGAATCAGGAGGCACGAGGGTCAAGCAATCTACATGCAGGGCTGAACTAATCTAGATCGAGGCGAGGACAAATCTAGAACGAGGCAGGAAAGTCCAAAACAGAGAAATAGAAAACACAGGAAGATTCAGTGACATCAGCAGGAGATAGATTTGATGAAAGATCTGGCCACTTCCTGAATGACTTTCAGCTTTAAACATATTTATATAAGAGCAGATCTGTTTCTTCATTGCAAAGTCTTGCCATTGCAAGCAAATCCTAACCTTTTTTATTAAAATCGACTGCATTTTATGACCTTTGCCTGCATATCAGTGTCTTTATTCCTCTGAGTTTCTTATGTTAAGAATATGAATATGAATAATATTCAAATTCCTGCTCTCTAAATGCTCTATAAGCTAAATTGTACTCTCAGACATGTAATCTGGTTAACCCATAAAACACACCGTCTAGACAATGGATCTTTATTTCCTCTATGTGTATACCTAAATGGCCGTGACACGTTACACAATCCCGAACTGTAATCAGTAAAACCACTGGGCGTTTTATCTCTAATTCAATTGGTCTTGCTTGACTGTCCATAAACAGATCTGGTCTATGTTCCGCGTGTAAGGAATAAAACATGATATGGAAAAATAATCAGCAAATGATTATTATGGTGTTATTAATAGGATTTAATGAATGTTTATTAGACAAATATACAAAATTATTCATATTCAGATATTGTTATCAGATGCTAAATAAAAGCTAAATTAGTTGCGCAGCACTTTGTTGACTGGAAGGAGGTATTCTTTTCCCCCCACCTCGTTTTTTTTAATGGCAAATCAATTACTCATTTAGCCGGCATCTCTGATTAATTACCCGACACTTAATGTTTTTTAATGACTTTTCAGGCGAAAAAACGGACTGTTCAATCAAGTGCTGCTCAATCGGTGGGTGCAAATGCTGACTTTTCTCGCCGGGTCGGAGAGGAAAGTGGGGGGAAAAAAAGCTGAACAGCCAGGAGCGAGAGAGAGAGAGAAAGAGATGGAGAGAGAGAAATATATCAAGCTATATTATTAGAAGACTTGTAAACATCCCTTCAGACATTTATATTCCAGTTTTTGTGAATATTCTACTTCTGTAGATTTTTGTGAAATAATAGCATATGTTTCATATATTTACTTATCATCTTTTAATGACTTAGATTTCACATTTTCAAAGTCCAGTGGAGTTATTTCTTTTTAGTAAGGTTAAGAATCAAATCAGTCTTTTTTATGTAGTAACTATAATAACAAATCATTCATTCATTCATTCATTCATTGTCTACCACTTATCCGATCTATTCTCGGGTCACGGGGAGCCTGTCATTGGGGGTATCTCAGGCGTCATTGGGCATCAAGGCAGGATACACCCTGGACGGAGTGCCAACCCATCGCAGGGCACACACACACTCTCATTCACTCACACACTACAGACAATTTAGAGATGCCAATCAACCTACCATGCATGTCTTTGGACCGTGGGAGGAAACCAGAGTACCCGGAGGAAACCCCCAAGGCACAGGGTGAACATGCAAACTCCACACACACGGCGGAGGTGTGAGGCAAACGTGCTAACCACTAAGCCACCGTGCCCCCCACGAATCATTCATATTTATTTAAAAAAAAATACATTCAGTAATAATAAAGAATTAATTGAAAAATTAAAGAAATAACTAAAATAAAATAAACTTAAATAAAAGGTAAAACAATAAAATAAGGCATGAATACTAAAAAAATTATGCAAATACATATAGTGTGCAAGCTAAGAAATTCTCTCAACAGACATTTTGTTGTTGAGAGACAACTGCTGTTTGTTTTACTTAGTTTGACTTACATTTTTGAGTAGTAACAAAAGTCTTAAACAGATTTTTATTTTTCTTTAAACAATTTGCTATCAAGCTAGCTGGAGCTAGTGATTGGACTGTTTTAAGTTTAGCCAAGTAACCCTTGACTACAATAGCAAGCTAGCAAAGGTTGGTTTTTTTTCAAAATCTAAAATACTGTAAGAAAATTTTGAGGATATACAAGTAGACATAACATCTATGTATAAATTAAGACGTTTCCAGCTATGAAAAATCCAGAAAATGATGTTAATTATTGAGTATTATATGAGAATGTTAGAATTTGCAGCTAATATTCTCCATCGATGTGGAACCGTTCTGTGAACCTGAATCATTGGAGAAATTTAGAACCTTCCGAACCTGTCCGATCACCTCGGATCTGCATTTCCTCTCCACCTGCTTACCGTATTTCAATATGTAATTAAGATACCAGCAATCAATCAAATATGAAATATTGATATGGCAGAAGTAGGAGTACAATAGGGCCATTTGCAGAGCGCTGCAACCGTGTATCATAAATTACGCTGCTGGATGTGATCCTCCCCATAAATCACAGGAAAAGATTACAAGTCAACCTGGAAGCATGAAAGATGCAAAGAAAATTATGTCAATGTCTTCCTCAAGCTGTGGAGTGAAACTAGAGAATTTCTACTGCTGCTTCGAGTAGCGTCGTAATCCTGCAGAGTTCAGGAAATGGTGATAATGTTATTGGTATAGTATTTTGCCAAATTGGGGGGAAAAAAACATTACAATTACAATTCCCAACATTATTATGATTATATAAGTTTCAACATACTATAAGGGTGTGTATTCGTGAACTGTTATTCCTAAGACTGTTGTGAAACATATTGAGAATCCCATAATTACAGTGAAGCATGGTGGTGGCAGCATCGTGTTGTGCAGATGCTCATCTGTTAGATCGGATCACACGGGCCAGCCTTCACTCTCCACGTGCGTCAATGAGCCTTGGCCGCCGATGACTCTGTAGTCTGTAGTCTGTTTCTTGGACCACTTTTGATAGATACTGACCACCGCAGACCGGGAACACCCCACAAGAGCTGCAGTTTTGGAGATGCTCTGATCCAGTGGTCTAGCCATCACAATTTAGCCCTTTGTGTCAAACTCGCTCAAATCCTTACACTTGCCAATTTTTTCTGCTTCTAACACATCAACTTTGAGGGCAAAATGTTCACTTGCTGCCTAATATATCCCACCCACTAACAGGTGCCATGATGAGGAGATAAACAGTGTTATTCACTTCATATGTCACTGCTCATAATGCTATGCCTGATCGGTGTATAATTCTTACCTATATGAAACATCTGACCACTAGGGGGGGCAATGTTTCATGGACCAAACCTACAACGAACCGAGACAGTGATTAACAGAAAATGAAAGGATGATAAATGCATCTATATTGGAGATATTTTCACTGGTTTGCAGTGAACAAGTGAGTGACATTTTTTGATACTGGCTTCATGATGGTGGGCTTGGCCTGGTTTCACCACTTTAATAATCTCAGTCCCATCTGGGAGAACACCCAGGGAGAGTGTGTGAGAGGGCAGACGTTTCCTAGCAGATTTACTGAACGGTTGTGATGGCTGGCATTATTAAATGTCACTCCCTTGGGATTGACAGCAGTACGGCTATTATGGCTCGGCTGTGAAATTTTAATTGGATGCTGTATAGCAAAATGAAAGTTTCACTTACTTTTTGTTATTTTTTGAGTTGTTTTTCTTAACCAGTATTCGATTTCTTGCTAACTTTAATTGCTTAATGGTTGTGTGGGGTTTTAAAATGGGGTAAAAAAAAAAAAAACAAAAAAAAAAAACAAAGTCACTGCCATAGTACTGGAATAAATCTGACTTTATACACATTATGTTTTGGAAGTCTCTCAAAAGTATGTAAAAATATACAGTAGTAAATTGTAATTTAAAAAAATATAAAATGTTGTGGCACTTGGAACAGGCAACAGAATTATACATAATAATAATAATGAAGAAGTTGCTTTCGGCTGCTCCCTGTTCGGGGTCGCCACAGCGGACCAACTGGTCCGCACAACAACTTGGCACAGGTTTTACGCCGGATGCCCTTCCTGCCGCAACCCTCCCATTTTTCCGGGCTTGGGACCGGCACTGCATCCAGTGGCTGGGGTTGAGGCATTGGCTAGGGATCGAACCCAGGCCTTCCGCATGATAGGCGAGAAACCTACCACTGAGCCACCAATGCCTCACATAATAATAATAATAATAATAATAATAATAATAATAATAATAATAATAATAATAATAATAATAATAATAATAATAATAATAATAATAATAATAATAAAAAAAGATAAGATAAGATAAAACTTTATTAATCCCAAAGGAAATTCTTTTGCTTCAGATTACAAGAAAAATAAATATAAATGAAATATAAATGTATTCATGTACAAAAAAGGTGCTAGGGAACTAAGAACATATTGCACATGATGTGATAATGCACATGGTATGATGGTATTATATTGCACATGATATTATATTAATGTACATTGTAATTATGCCAGTATTCATTTGGTCAGCTCTGCTGCCTACAGAAAGGGGAGGAGTTATAGAGTTTGATGGCCACTGGTAGGAAAGACCTCCTGTGGTGTTCTGTGGCCTGTTGGTTTTCATTAAATGTTATCTTAATTACCAACTCTATAAATGAGCTGGTGAGATGTTTGTTTGTTTGTTTATGTATTTAGTTAATTAGTTAGTTAGTTAGTTAGTTAGTTAGTTAGTTAGTTAGTTATGGCCTATGGTATAAATGCTACACCTCCTATAAAAAAAATAGGACAACCTATAAGAAAAGAACAGCCTATAAATAGGAGATGTAAATGTATTAAAAAAGTAAACAAAACAGATGAAAAAAAAAATGTTTTTAAAAGGAAAGTTGAATAAAAAGTCTCTCTGCTGAGAAGCCGCCCACTCACGAGCTCTATCAGTAAGCCGTGAAATGGTGTATGAATATGACACACTCTAACCTCATACACTCCAAAAAGAGCATGCACTGAATCAGAAATTCTTTCAAGCATCCAGGAATAATCATAATCACAATCAACTAAAAAAAAAAAAAAAAAAAAAAAAAAAAACCATACAATTATCATTAAACTATGGGACTGGCAGACATATAACCGGCACATTCATTCTCATATCTGATCTCTCTAAGAGGGATTGAAATCAGAAGGTTTTTATAGAAATAAATAAATAAATAAATAAATAAATAAATAAATAAATAAATAAATAAATGAATAAATAAATAAACAAGCAAACAAACAAACAAATAAATAAATAAATAAATAAATAAATAATAATAATAATTAAAAAAGCAACACTAGAGAAAATAGTAAAGTTAGAAAACTAGATAAGAAAGAAAGAAAGAAAGAAAGAAAGAAAGAAAGAAAGAAAGAAAGAAAGGGAAGTTTGTTTTTTAAAAAAATGTTTATTTTGTTTGTAGAGAAACTTCATTAGAATATTATTGTAAGCATACCTCATAAAAAATCATTATAAATGACTTGGGAAGTTACACACATAAATAATCATTATTGACTGTTTGCATCCTTTCCAACATTATGCCTCAATTAAATATAAAATATTTTACCATCTAAATGCTTTTCAACACTACAAAAATGTAAAAAAACAAAACAAAATGTGGCTAACTATTATTAAAAAAATATGTTTCCATCACCCTTTATTGTATCTCTTTTATTAGTATTTCAAGGTTCCTGTTTTTAGTATCTGATGTTTTTTTGTTCTGGTTTTCTTTTGCTCATTTGCTTAATTAAATAAGCAAGATATTTGACTCAAGGCCCAGAGGACGCAAATGGAGCTGGCTGAGTGAATATTTAGAGCCGGAATGATGAAACTGACTCCTCTCTGGAAGAAAGAGAAGAATGTGAGAAGAGATATTCTCCTGGATGTCTCTGGAAGGAAATCCAAGGTTCTGTAATTTAGATCAGGTACTAAAACTCCATAACAACTTCCCATTTTATGCATATCTCTGCACCTAAATGTTTAATAGTGATTAGTGGTGTTTAAAATTACACCTATATACCAGTGCATAGTTTCCATAGTAACATTTTAATAGTTTCCATAGTAACTCGTTCACCTCAGCGGCTTGTATGGCTAATACAAATGTTTTATAGTTTAACAAAGAAGAATAAACAGAAATTGCACTTTGGTACAGTAAGTTTACGGACGTGGGAAAAGGAAATTCGTAGTCATAAATGGAAACACAGATGCTAGTTTGTACAACGTACAACGTAGCATCAAACGTACAACAATAGACAAGAAATAAAGCTGAGAAAAGCACAATATGATGGCAAGACTTCAAAACAGTGAGGAAATAACTATAGTTCATGACTGAATATGAAACAGGTGAACACATTAGGGTAGTAAACCAATGATCGGGCAGAAGTGAGGGCAGGATTGGAGTCAAAACAAAGGTACATTGTTTTAACACAAAATAAGCAATGGGGAAAAAAACGAACAAAACCTGTAGTGTGATTGTAACTGCTAGAAGGAAGTGATAACTTCCTAACAAACCTTCCAGAAGCTTAACTGTAACTATAATTGGATAAAAAAAAGTATGATGCTTAATAAATGTTCCATTTAATAAATGGAAATTTGGAATTTTTGGTGAATTTTTCTGATGTAAAAGATATAAAACTCTTCTTTGTAACCTTGAATTGCACTGGGATGCATCACACCACCCTCGTTTGGATTATTTTCCTATAACAGCACAACCTCTAGTCTTTTATTCCTTCTATCACCACCAAGTACACCCAGACTGAATGTTCGATCAAACCAAACTAATCTTTTCTCTTTAGATTTTTTTTGCACACGTCAATCATCCACTTCAAATGCTGGAGTTGCTCCAGGATGTTTTATTAAACCCCCCCCCCCCCCAAACAACACTGTATCACATCGTCTGCAGCCACCGTTTCGGCTGTGCATATCTCAGCACCTCAGGCAGCTCTGATGCATATGTTGGGGAAGATTACAGCCAAAATGCACAAAGTCAGATGAAAAGTGCAAAGCTGAGGAGATTTGCACTCCTTTCCCCATCTTAGCTTGCCATATTCTTATAGGTGACTGTCTGTTGTGGTGGAGATGGATGCTGTCATGGTGAGAAGCCGAATGGTGTCGAAGCATTTGGCTCAGTGCTCTGTTTCTGAGATACTCCATCACAAACAGTCTCCTTGCAGTCTTTCTACAGGAGATTTTTTTTTTTGCTATACTTAAAGTTATTTGGCCATCACAGAACAGTTCAGAAATACATTGTCTGTTTTTTATTTATTTATTTATTTATTTATTTATTTATTTATTTATTTGTTTGTTTGTTTGTTTGTTTATTTATTTATTTATTGTTATACTTAAAGTTATTTGGCCATCACAGAACAGCTCAGAAAAACATTGTGTGTTTATTTTTTTATTTATTTTATTTTTTATTATTATTATTTTTTTTTTTTTTTTCAATTGTGCCCACTGTAGCTTCAGATTCCTGTTCTTGGTTGATGCGTGAAAACTTATATAGTCTTCAAGGTTGTTTTGATTGTTGCAACCAAAAATGCTTGATTTTTCCTGTGTATTTTTTTTATTTGTTTGTTCTGCAATTTGCAATGCAGCTTGTGCATTTTTTGTGCCGCAAAATTTGATGGAAAACTACCTGAATTGGTGAAATCACAAACACAGAATTCGTCTTTTAAACTCCTACCGGGGAACTTTGGTTGAATTTGTGTTGTGATGACATCACATGGGGGCACGGTGGCTTAGAGGTTAGCTCGTTTGCCTCACACCTCTAGGGTTTGGGGGTTCGATTCCCGCCTCCGCCGTGTGTGTGGAGTTTGCATGTTCTCCCCGTGCCTCAGGGGTTTCCTCCAGGGGACTCTGGTTTCCTCCCCAGTCCAAAGACATGCATGGTAGGTTGATTGGCATCCCTAAATTGTGTGTGTGGCCTGTGATGGGTTGACACTCCATCCAGGGTGTATCCTGCCTTGATGCCCAATGACGCCTAAGAGGGGGCACAGGCTCCCCGTGACCCGAGAATAGTTCGGATAAGCGGTATTCAATGAATGAATGAATGAATGAATGACATCACATGATGTGTACAAATCTGTAGAAAATCTGGTCATTCAAAAAAAAAAACAAAAGGAAGATCCTCTGTTGTAGCAGCCTCGGAAGCACATGTTGTGAAAGATTATAGCCAAAATGCACAGATGAAAAGTGCAAAGCTGAGGAGATTTGCACTCCTTTCCCCAACTTAGCTTGCCATATTCTTATAGGTGACCGTCTGTTGTGATGGAGATGGATGCTGTCATGGTGAGAATCCACCACATCCACTTATCCACCACAAGGTTCGAATTGTTGATCATTCTGGGATGCTTTTCTTCTCAGCACGGTTGTAAACAGTGCTTCTTCCTCAAACTAATCTGCCACCTCTTACTGGATGTTTTTTGTTTTCTGCACCACTTCTTCCGCACCTTTTTTTGTGTTTTGTTTTCAGCACCATTTTGTGTAAACTCTGGTTATTGTTTTGTCTGAAAATCTTCACATTTGATTGGAAGTATTTAAACCATTCTGTCTGGCATCAACACCTGCATCAGGGTCAAAGTAACTGAGGTGACATTTTTGATGTAAACATTAACTGATGCTCTTATGCACTTCCCTGCTGTAAATATGCACATATATGAACATGTAGACAATTGACTATCATAACTTACCAGTCAGAATCCTAGATTTTATCATTCATTCATTCATTCATTCATTCATTGTCTACCGCTTATCCGAACTATACTCGGGTCACGGGGAGCCTGTGCCTATCTCAGGCGTCATTGGGCATCAAGGCAGGACACACCCTGGACGGAGTGCCAACCCATCGCAGGGTACACACTCTCACATTCACACACTACGGACAATTTAGAGATGCCAATCAACCTACAATGCATGTCTTTGGGTTGGGGGAGGAAACCCCCGAGGCACGTGGAGAACATGCAAACTCCACACACATGGCGGAGGCGGAGGCAGGAATCGAACCCCCAACCCTGGAGGTGTGAGGCAAACGTGCTAACCACTAAGCCACCGTGCCCCCCAGATTTATCATTTTTCTACATATTTTTCCTATAACATACATTAGGTAAGGAGCCAGGTTAACACTTATACTAGACTCTAATAACACATTGACACCAACATCATCTAATGCGACACGGTGTGTAAAAGCGGAAGAAAAGTAATGAACACCCACCGAACACAGCGGGAGAATCCCAAAGAGATTGATGAGTTCAACCCAAAGTACAAGCTTCGGTTTAACTTTCAACCTGAAATATTATTGCCTGCTATGATTTATTTTCGAGTCAATTTCCTGAGCAATGCGATCAATCAGACACTCATTTCCTTTTGAAAGTGTGGGAATTTGTTGTATTTGTTCAAGGTTCGCTGCAGTTCGCTACTGTAATTATCTACACCTGGCCATATTTTTTATTAAAAAAAAAATCAATTTGGGAAACAGAATCACAAACGAATTTGACTGAGATAGAACACATTACTATATAATATCATACATAATACAAATAATATTACAGAGGTTGTTTTGCCTCATGAGTGATTACTTGGTTAACAGAATTAAAAGATATGATATTGTCTTGTAGTTATGTTATATTTAAAGGGCAAAACAGGATTTCTGAAGATGAATGGAATTGAAGACACTTTCATCATCCATGATAGAATAAAAAGAAGCCTTGATATTTGTAGATCTTCTCATTAATACAACACACACACTCTAATTACGATTGTGATGCCTTTGACTGCCCTTCCATGAGGTAAACTTGCCCTCGGCAGGCCGTCCCTCAGCACTCTCTACTGGGAGAGCCTTGATGGATAGAGCCTGTATGTAGTAAACTCATATTGCTCAAGTGTGTGTGTGAATAAAACACTTCAGGACGTGACGTTATTGCTATCATTGGTAACCACCCCATCTTTGTTTATGTTCCTATAACAGCACGCCCTGTCATTTATTCCTACATCGATTCTCCAGTATTGCCTTATGAAAGATTTATGGAATGTCTATGAATGTGTTATGAAGACATAATTACCTCCTGACTAGCATCCAATGAAAGATCTTTCTGTGCAGCCTTTCTGAAATGCTGCCTACAAGGTAAAGCATCCATAATCAATCTGGAAAATCGAGGGTCACAGCCTGTACTCTTCTATTAAACATACAGTACAGTAGCAGTATATTAGCATTCATGGTACATAACAAGTAGGTCGAATTTTCTAGTAGACTCTTAGTAGATCATGGCCACACTGTGCTCTGTCTTTGCTTGGGTTTCGTTCTTTAATTGCGATCCCCTGGCGCATTTTCCCTCCTAATGGCACGACTCATTAATCAGAATCCCCATGAAGCCCAGAGCACCCTGACTCGCGCTAAATTATTCGTATTACTTTTCATTAGTGTGGCCTCGGGACGGGCTGCTTCTTCTTGAATTCCTGAACACCTAACAGAGACTAAAAAGAAGACTTTTTTTTTCATTTTCCCCTAAGGTATGCGTCTCGCTTAGCTAGTGTCGTTGTTTAAACATTGTGGTATGCGTACTCAGTTAGTACGCATAGTATTCCTCATAAAAGCAGTTAGCGCAATGAAATTTCAATAAGTTGCTTCAGTGTTATCCTAAACTTACATCTATAGGTAGACACAAAAGCTGTTAAATTTGTCCTATCTGAAGGCGCGTCCCAAATGACATACATACGCACTATTGTGTAGAATAAATTTAATTCGCTCGAGTTCTTAAGGCAAAAATTTGCATTGCGAAATGAATTTTCCCATAGGAAATAATGTAAATGCAGATAATCTGTTCCAGCCACCCAAAATATTACCAATATTACCTGTATGAAGCATATGTAAACTGTATGGATGCTTACAAAGAACTGATCCAAGCCAAGCATTCCATGTCAAGGGTCTTCACAGAAAGTCATGCCACCAATCTTGGGCTAAAAATAGAACAGACCACCCTTGACACCAATCTGTCAACAAAAAAACACCCAAAAAACACTTAGATTTTGAATCGGTTGCTTCGGTTGGCTTCACTTGGCTTGCCATTGATGCAAACTAGTTTTGAACAACTCCGAAAAGTACATGCAACTTAGCTGGCATTCAGTACGGTTCGTTTGTATGCTGAAAATCCTTTGTATGCCAAAATTCTTCAGATGAAAATTCATAAGGGAGGGCATTCGTATGCCGAGGTTCCACTGTACCTGGTTGATGAGTAAAAAACAACTGAGAAACATCATGTACTCAACGCTTTCAGGTTTGCTTACGTAGTGGAAGAAGGTTGGAGCTACCAGGCACTGACGATGGATTACAAAAAAATTTCAAATATGCACTCTGCTGGACAAGATGTCTTACAAATATAATACTATAGGGTTCAGAGCGTTATTTGGGATGCAGACGTCTTCTATTTATTTTATTGGTCAGAAGGTTTAGATTCATTTTCATTGGACAATGGTGGACAGTATATATTAACAGATTTTAAACAATGATATTGTAAGATGTTGAGGTTCTCTTTGGGAGTGACAAGATTGGATAGGATTAGGAACGAGTACATCAGAGGGACAGCTCATGTTGGACGTTTGGGGGACAAAGTTAGGGAGGCCAGATTAAGATAGTTTGGACATGTTCAGAGGAGGGAGAGTGAGTATATTGGTAGGAGAATGTTGGACATGGGGCTGCCAGGCAGGAGGCAAAGAGGAAGGCCAAAGAGGAGGTATATGGATGGAATTAATGAGGATATGAAGCTAGTGGGTGCAAGGGTTGAGGATGCAGAAGATAGGGATAGGTGGAGAGAGATGATTCGCTGTGGCGACCCCTGAAGGGAAAAGCTGAAAGAAGAAGAAGAAGAAGAAGAAGATATTGTCATGGTTGGCAAAGTTCCCTGTTGGGCCACTAGGGGGCTTCTAGCAGGGGTTTTTGTTTCTCTGTGCCATGTGTGTTTTGTTTTGACACTTTAGCCCCGTCTGTTCCCGCCTCTGTTCACCTGTCCCTTGTGTTCCCTTGATTATCACCCTTATTTACATTGACTGACATGCTTGTGTTTGTTGCTAGTCCTCGTCTTTAATGTGTGTCTGTTCTGTTCTTTGGATTTGGTTTTTTTGTTTGGTTTTCTCCCCAGTGTTCCCATGTAAGTGTCTGTTTATTGTTTAATAAACCCCTGTTTTATGTCTATCCCTGCAATTGGGTCTGATCTCTTTCGCCTGGTACCACCGGTACGTGACAGATATGATGAATTTTACAATGAAGAGAAGTCTCTAGTATCAGGACAACTTTGAGGAAGTCATGTGGACAGTAACCCAAGCTCAGGATTGAACATGAAGCTGTGAAGTAACAATGCCAACCCACTGGGGGGGTAGAAAATCTGTGCAGGGTTTCTCAGAATCCAGTAATTGCCTTCTCTGTTTCTCTCTAATCAACGACTTCTCCAAGAATCTGAGTAGGTTCCATTTTGGACTGGCACCAAATATAGCATAAAGTAATAAAAAGTTTTTTTAAACCCATATGAAGCAATCTTAATGCTTCATCTTTGAGCTGTCTAACTTTCACAGGCTCAGAAATCAGCTTGTTTTTGTCTTTTAGCCCTAAATTGGTATTAAGGGAAATTGTACAAAGCACTTGGGTCACAAAAGCAACTTTTTTTCATTAAAACAGCTTTTCCCTTCTGAGTTGTAGTTGTTATTTCAGCAAAAAAAGAAAGAAAAAGAAACACAGGAAACTAATGAAATTTTGGACTTTCGGATTTGGCCCCTCTGTGACAAATTTCCACCAAGGATTTGCGTTCTTATTTATTTAATACACCTTTAATTACTTTTTTGGGTTGGAGGCCTGTACTGTACTGTTTATTTTCCCAGTGGTGTTCAAAGACTTGTTATCTTTCTTGAAAGTATTTTCACTTATTCTTTACCTTATAACAAAAAATTACCCCTTTTTGTGTACTAATAGCTCTGACATAACTACTAGCTAACTTTGACTATGACCAGCCTCTTAACTGCATGTTTTCTTAGATTTACTATTGCAATAAAGTCATTTTCCAATGTTACAAGTTCCTCCTCATGGAATCTCTCATGTAGGTGTCACAGTTAAAAGAAGTTACCTCAAACCACCTCCGACAGAATAATAAAGGCTGTAATTTGTTTGTCTCCACTCACTGTCTAGATTTCAATTAATGACCTTATTATGGAAAGAGAGCATGTAGACAAGCTGCATGGCCCGCACCGCTACTAGAACTGATTGCTCACATTAATCAATAAAATTCAATATTCAGCTAGCGGCCATGCACCGGCAACACTTCAGAGTCTCCTCTTGGGCTGAGTTTAAGAGAATTGAAATGAGGCGTTTAATCCGGAGACGACAGCTAGATAACTGCAATCAGAATTATACAAAAATGGAAGTACAGAAAAAGAAATGCTAAACTACTTCCATCCATCCCATCTGTTTTCTCTACTGCTAAGGTCTAGAAGAAGCCTGGAGCCTATCCTAGGGAACTCGGGGCACAATGCTGGGGACAACGTGGACAAGGTGGGGGGATGTAGTAGCTTAGTGGTTAAGGCGTTGGACTACTGATTAGAAGGTTGTGAGTTTGAATCCCAGGTCTATCAAGTTGCCACCTCTGGGCCCTTGAGCAAGGCCCCTAACCCTCAAATGCTCAGTTGTATAAAATGTGATAAAATGCAAGTCACTGGATAAGGACGTCTGCCAAATCTGAGAAATGTAAATGTAAATATGTGTGTTGGGCTACTGATTGGACGGTTGTTGTCACGTACCGGTGGTACCACGTGAGATGGAGCAGACCCATACGCAGGGATAGACATCAAACAGGGGTTTATTCAAAATAGGAACACTCATACACAGGAACACAGGGGAAGAAAACCAAACACAGAACAAAGACTCACAATAACGACGAGGACTAGCAAAAAACACAAGCACAACAACCAATATAAATAGGGGTAATAATCAAAGGAACACAAGGGACAGGTGAACAGAGGCAGGAACAGGCGGGGCTAAAATGTCAACACAAAACACACATGGCACAGAGAAACAAAACCCCTGCTAGAAGCCCCATAGTGGCCCAACAGGGAACTTTGCCAACCATGACAGTTGTGAGTTTGAATCCCAGCTGCCACTGCTGGGCCCCTGAGCAAGGCCCTTAACCTCAATGCTCAATGAGATACAAATGTAAGTTGCTCTGGATAACAGCATCTGCCAAATGCCAGAAAAGTAAATGTGGCAACATTCTTGGGACAGCTGGGAAAGTTGTTGGTATTACTATGGTAATAATATGGACCGTTTTGTATGGAAGGAGTCTCCAGTGTTAGAGGTAAAGATGAAAGTTTATATTCTCCACCACAAGTAAGTGCTCAGGACAAAGTTTACAGTTTCTTAGTAACACGAAAAGTAACATGCTATATGTATATTTGTTATTTACCAGATATCATTTTGTTCTCCTTAAACATTTAAGGTGGAAAGTTCTTTATCATTGGCTTAGAGTGAGTACAGAGCACTGTGGTTAGTGTTCTCCCTCAGTATGAATATAATTCAGCATTTTATTTATACACACAATGCAATAATGCAACAGGAAGTCATGTTCGGTACTTATTTGTGGATTAGGCGTGGATTAGGCGCCTGCAATGAAACATAAGTCTTCAGTCAGTCAGGTGTTTCAGAGAATCAAATTGCATTGTTTTGCCTTCTTAGCTCCTTAGCGTTTGGACGTGTGTGTGTGTGTAATCATGCTAGCTCTATTAAAAACTCAAGAAATCACTATTGTTCCTCAGTCTCCGTTATGTCGGTTATGCTTTAATTAGTCCTGACTCCACTCTTGTGTTGACCACCTTATAGTGGTCACCTGTTTTGTGTTTTCTTTTCTCATCGCAAAAAGTCTTGCCAATATATCTGCTCTCCATTACAATCAAAACTGAACATTACAATCAAAACTTTGTACATTAAATAGTCTCTCTTTTTTCTAGCTAATACTTTTCTTCATGAATCAAAAATTGATTTTGATTGGGCAGTTTAATGATCTGATAATTAAGGAATTTTAAAGCTAGGAAACATTCCATTCCATGGTACTTAAGGAATAGGAGTGAGAATTGACAGCCACTGGATTAATTAGTCTTTTCTCATTTAGCTTTATAACACGAACGTCATGGTGAAGTACCCTAGTCCTCATTAATAATAATTACTATACAAGTGGGAAATTTACTTCTTTCCATGATGGGGGAAAAAAAGCTCATAATTAGTCCACATCCGCATTACTAATTAGCAATGGATGTCTCATTGACCCTGCTAATCTCTCAACTTCTTTTTAAGTTTGGTTCACATGAGTTCAAATCAATATTGGATCTTAATTATTAGCCATAAAAATAACGTTTATGGAAAAAGACACAAAGAAAGACAATGCTTAAGATACCATGAAAAAAAAAAAAAAAAAAAAAGGCAAAAAGGGTAAATTACATTCATTTAGACCTGAAAAGAAAACAAAGGTCAATGACTATACACAGGACTTTGACTTTTGTGGGTTTTTAAAGAGTCGTCTGACCACTGGAGTCGTTTTACTTTCCTTCCTTCCTTTTCTGTCACTCTTGTGGTCACCACTCATGACCACAAAGACACCAAAGTGGCCATTAGCACAAAATGACACAAATCCCATCAAGCTAAATGACTCTGGTGTGCAGTGATTCTGTTTGAGGCTCTCCATTCTGCGAACGATAATTGTACACACACACACACACACACATCTAAAAATAGCTCTATAGCCGATCAAAAGCCAAACAGTAATGTGGCTCATCTAGAGTTGATCACAGAGACAAAAATAACTGCATACAATTACTTTATATACAGTCGTTAATAATATTTGTATAAATATAGATATAGATATCTGTAATTAATCAGAATAAAGGGGCAAAGAAGTTCTCTTGTATGATATAAACCCGCAAGAGCCTTCAATGTAAGTTAAAGTGCCCTCGTGGGAGTAAAGTCAGTCACATGGACAGCTAGTGGCAACAAAAGACAGCACACTGATGTATAGCATTGGCAGGGTGATTTATAGTTCTGCTTCCTTATGTCCCAAGTTAGTTTCCCTCTGAACTAGTTGAGACTCCCATGTGCTCATTTCTTGGCTCAATACAAATAGCAAAGTCATCACCCCATGACCGTGATCCTCATGGGTATCCTGTAGCAGAACCCAGTTTTGTCTTTACCAAACTAGAATGAAGAGTCGTGTATTGTTCTTTTCTAGGTTGCGATGCTGCACTAACTAATCCTTCAGCAACCTTCTTCTTGTCTTTAAGGTATAAGATTGAAAGCCATAAAAAAGGACAGATTTAGGTAGTATGAGAATTAATGAAAGAAAAGCAAGAATCCCAGCCAGAGTCTACTGCAAGGGTCGACTCACATGGAAGACCGAGTTAGCATAGAAAATTCCATAATCAGCATCGAAGTCAGGGAGTCGCTGACACAATGGAGTCAAAACAGAATAAACAGGAAGACAAAACTTCTCAACAAGACATAGAGAGAGAGAGACACAAGGGTCTAAGTAGGCAAACAAATAGATTATAAAGTGCTAACACGAAACAGGCAAACAAAATAGGTAAGAGACCATTGAACAGTAAAATGAATAGGTGAAGATAAGGCTAAAGCCACAACAACAAAATATAATAGTACATTTGGCAAAGAACAAATGTCTTGGTTCCAATATAGTGTGGGAATAAAATTCTTAAAATTCTGCATAAAACATATGATTGTAGTCCAAACATAAGCATTTCAACTGCTACTTTTTGCTCAATTCAACTAAAACTTGTGTAACTTAGTCTTCTCCTTGGGAAAAAACATGGAAAATTCCTATTTTGGAACATCAGGAAGAGCTTCTCAACAACCGGTCTATGCAGAAAATCAAAATGGCTGAACACAGTATCTGTGTAACATAGCATTTCTTTATGTTTAAATGAGTTGCACTGTATATACTTGCACTTGCCTCAGATCAATTAAAACACAGACATTTTTGCTTTTTCTATTGAACTGTCCGTGTTGATCTCTCTTTCCTTCTTGCCTTTTCCCTGAATGATGATATTAGTCATGCTCTGGCCTTGTTTGCTTTCCTGATTTGTAATTTCATGAACGTCAATAATAATGTATGGATGTACTAATTAAAAATGGCCATGCTTTTCTACAGTGTAAACACTAGCGACCTTCCTGTAATTACTTTTTTAATGTCTCTGAAGGAATGCAAAATGAGGAGCGAACAGAGAACACATCTTTCTGTGATTCTGTAAAGCAAGCACTGATCATTTAAATCCTTTTCTCTTTTCTCAACAAAAGGCACTGATTGCAAAGATAGAATTTTTATTATTATTAATTCTTTATTGCTTTGGTACCATAGAAGGTGGTAAAACGTGCGGAATCTTGACAGCAGACAGGAAGTGGGTAAGTATGTGGATAAATAATGTTCTGCATAAATGAAAGTGAAATACAGAAAAACTACAACAAATCTGGCTGGAGTTTAAGGGTTGTGGAACTTTGGCAGGAACAAACTTCAGGAGACTAGAGAGCTAAGGTTCCTAAAGCGCTGCCCACGGTAGCTTGGCATTAGCACTGATGTCTTACAGATGCCAAGGCCTCTGGCATTCATATCCTCATCATGGGGTTCCACTCGACATGCTGGTACTGTCTCAACAGTCCTGCCTGGCATACAGCCTTCAAGCCAAGATATAGGTAGGTGGGCCTGAAAAGTCAGATGCAGCCTCAGAAGGTGCTGAAATTAATAACAGTAGTCCATTACCTAGGAACATGCATCTACTAATATATCAGCTAAGTCAGAGTAAGTCAAGGATTATTCACAATATTAATACTGTGTTACTTCAGCTTTCTGACATTTCCACATTCCGAAAGTAAAAGCTTCATGGCTGTGATTAGCGGAATTAGCAAACTGAGCTCATATAAATGGTTTCTTGCAGAACTTACTGCCATGCTGCACTTCATTAATGACATTGCCACGAGGACTTCGAGTTGACACTGCTCTCAGCTAGAAAAGTCCCCTGATTAATTCCCGCCCTAATTAATGCTCTGCACATTTATTCACCTTAAACAGTCTCATATAAGGGGTTGATTTGACTTTCAGCCTCGTCAAAGGACCCTAACCGCATGCTTGTCAAGTTTGCCACAGTAATCAAACGTACAAGTACAAAGAGTGTAAATTAAAAGTATTTCAAAGTGCAGGATGAGATATAAATAATATTGTTGTTGTAATATTCTGCTCAGCTGTGATTTACAGTCTTATACAAAAGGAAAAGGGATTACAATCAAGATGTGTTTAGAATAATAAATAATTACCCCCTTAAAAAGTCAACTATAGTCCAGCTAGCGTACAATATTTTGGCATGTTTGCTCAGGATACTTTGATTAAATCTTTGTTTATTGGCTCAGAAGAATCCATTTTGGCGTAAATGTTTATTCAGGCTGAGCTCCCACTCAAATGTAAAGTCATTTATTTGTATCTGTGTGTTTATACAGAGACAGAGACAGAAAGAGATTGAATCATTTCCGTGCATGTGAGAGAGACGGACAGCCTAAATCACAGGGTTTTCATTTTAGAGCTACTTTATAGACACTCATGGATAGTTATGACTTTGAAAAGTTATCATTTCTTTGAAAATGAATAGTATTTTCCAAAAAAACAATCTTAACCCATAACAGGGTTGTGTTTCATAAACATGCATAAGCAAAAAAAAAAAACTTTGCTATCATGCTAACTGCATGATGATGTGCTGCAATAACATAAGTGATAAAAGGAACTAGCTTGTTCGTAGACGTTTCACAATATTAAATGTATCTAGGAATGAATAAAATGCTATAATGTTACAAGCTAGTCGGCAAAAATGCAATTGCTGAGGTATACAAGGAATAAAACATAGCAGCAAATGCAGTTATTGGAAAATAATCGACTTCGAGTGGTAACAGTGACCTCGGATAGGTGACATCACATTACACCACTCCGTCACTGAGTATTTTCCTTCTTTCACATCACCAAGTGTTCTCTTCCTTACTTGTAAAAGTCATTTACACTTTAAAAGGCTATCCTTTCCATGGGTGTCATTTGTTTTAATGAATTCCATACCATCTAAAATCTTTCTTTGGGGTCCTTAAAATCGCTAATTGTATACTAAGTGTCTGATTTTCTGTTCTTTCTCTTTGCTCTTTCTCTCACTGATGAGCTGATGGTTATGAAAATGAAGGAATTATGAAATTGAAGGAGGTCAAGACTCAACCTCCTGTAATAAGGAAGAAGAATGACAATTTAAATTTGGAAATTAATGGATTTTTCCGCTAAGGCACTCTCACCATGTCATAGCTAGTGACCTTTTCAGATTGAAGGATGACTCCATTCTACCTTGGCAAGGATATATTCTCTAATTTATAGCAGCTTAATCCAATTATTGAAATTCTTAGCACTAATCTAATCATGTATTTTCAGTTGCAAAATTAATTGCAGAATGTGAATTGTATTGGACTTTTCCCATACAGGTTATTGACAGTTAAGCAAATGTTAAAAGTCGCAGTCCATCATTGTTAGAACTTTATCCACTTTATGATTAGTGTAAAAGCTATAAATCAAGTAAGCAATGAATGTGTGTTCATTTATTCATTCATTCATCTTCAGTAAGTGCTATATCCTGGTCAGGGTCATGGTAGATTCTGGAAAGAGTAGAAAGTTAGAATGGTAGTTCTTCACAGAACAATACACGCATTTAGCATCACTAATCCTTTTATTGGCATGTGGAAGGAAACCAGAATACCCAGAGGAAACCCTGACGGACACTGGGAGAGCTGGGAGGAATCTGGAATACCCAGAGGATACCCACATGGACACTGGGGGTGGTGGGACGAAACTGGAATACCCAGAGGAAACCATAATGGGCACTGGGAGAGGTGGAAGGAAACAGGAATGCCCAAAGGAAACCAACATGGACACTGAAGGAAGTGTGAGGAAAATTAAATAACCAGAGGAAACTCACATGGACACTGGGGGAGGTGGGAGGAAACAAGAATACCCAGAGGTATTCTAAAAATGTAGGCCAGTGATGGATAGATGATGAAAAAGCAGCAGTCTATATTCGTAAAAAGCTACCTTGTCTCATCTACCTCAGCTTATCTACAGAAGGGGTGTCCAAGCTTATTTACAGGGGGAGCAAACCTCTTTGATGCTAAAATCTGCCCCCACACTGACCCTTTCCTGATAAGACTGGACATGCCTGCTTTACAGTTAGGCTTGTGTTCAAATATTAATCTTAGGTGAATGGTAGAGATATAAGCTAAAGCAAAATATGTCTAGACCAGTATGTAGTCAGTGAATAAACCATATAGAGGGCTTATGTTTAATTGAGCTGTTTCTACAAACCCATCCATGTAGCTAATCAACAATACATATGGAGTTGACGTATAAAGAGAGGGGGAAAAGAGCAACACTTCACAACATTGTTGTAACAGGTCTCTCTCCAGTAGTGTGTTCTCTGAATACTAACACTTGAGAATTGTTTCCTGGTTCATTTTAAGAACTGTATATTTACCCAACTGTTAGTCTCTCAGTTTGCAAAGATCTGCACCTTTCCATATGCTTACTCTTTAGCAAGCATTCTATACCATGCTCACTCTTATTTGTGAGTTCATCTGTTACCATTTGCCTTTTTAAGCTCTGAGATCAGGTCACTAATTAGACCAAAGAGAGGATAAATGAAATAGAAAATCTGTAAAGACTTTCCTTTCTGACCTTATGTTTCTAGCCTTATGGCTAATCTCTGGTTTGATGAGCTTCTTTCAGCTAAATCATTTACATAAATCCATCTGACTGGCTATTAAGAGAGGATCTGCTACAGCTGGTTCATCTTTAGAAAACTTCAGCTCTGCCACAGTATTTCTTAAAGTACTTGATTTGGACTGATGAAATACTTTAGCTAAACCCCTGTTGTTCTGGCTCAGCTCATATCGCACCTGTGCAATATAAGGAGAGGTAACCAAATTTTGCATGGGTACCTGCACTATAAGACCAAATATCTGTGAATATCAAACCCATATGAGCTTGTTGAACATCTCATTTTACGATTGAGCCTCCTCTTTGCTGTTATAAGAGCTATAAGGCTTTGCACTGGATTTGTCCATTTAGCTACCTGATCCACAGTGAGGTTGATCACTGATACAGGGTATAAAGGTTTGCTTCAAAGCCTTAGTCAGTATTCCAATTCATCCTGAAGGTGTTCAGTGGGAATGAGTTCAAGGGTTTGTTCCAGCCAATAGAGTTCTTCTACACCGAATCTGGCAAGCCATGTCTTCAAGGATCTCACATTATGCACAGGGTCACAGTCATGTTGGAACATGTGTGGGCATCATAGCTCCAGTGAAGGTACATCTTAAAGCTATAGCATTTAAAGACATCCTAGACAATTGGTTTCCACGTCATTTTGGCCTTGTGGTGTTGTTTATGCTACAGCTTGCTAGGTGGTGGAAATAATAATAACATAGAAGATTATGGGTAATTTGTCAAGCTGAGCCATGACATCCAGTGTATAAGCACTATATGAATATCTTGTGCATGCCTAAAGGGATTTGAGACTTAAGGGAACAGAGAAAATCATATAACAACAACTTATTGCTGGATACAGCAGTGGTGCCAAGGGTCCCTCATAAACCCCTTCAGAGGGCAATGCCTTGGTTCCTGAGAACCCACTTTGTCAAATTTTGACCAGATCTGAGTTACCCCCTTTGGGTGAAGTTGCCATTCTCTCTATCACTGATAAGCCCATATCAAAATTTCAGAATTTGTGCCCTACTCTAGACGAGTTATATGATGCACTTGATGTGTTGATGTGTCTGTCCAAATCAGCGGGTCTGTTCTGCTTGAGAAGAGCTTTACATGTCTTCAATTTCAGTACATTGTTTCACTGAGAGCTCTACCTGGCACTCCAAATACCTTTTAATGGTGTGACCTCCCAATGGAATGCCAACCTCTAAGAAGACACACTAGGTGTTATTCTAGTCCATTTGGAAGAGAGGTTACCCAGGGGAGCACTCTGTTTAGACAGACTCCATGGAAATACATTAGTACCTGTATGAGGTTGGAAATCTCTGGATGGTCCGGTTTTACAAAAAGGCCAAGATGCCTTTCAGAAAATATCCTCTGAGGAGTCAATCAAGAGACATGCCTGAAGGTCTGTTGTCTTTAACTTGAATTCTAGCTGCTGTACTAGGATACAGAAATGTGGTTATGTCTGTCACACCCTAATCACAGGATGCTGCACAATCATCAAGGATTTTCAAACATGGGCTCTACAGAGATATGTAAATGCCACACATATTGTGAAGACCCAAGGAGAAGAACTTAGTAGGCCAGTCTTATGCCTGGGCCACACTGGAATGTGAAATGTAAAGGTAAAAGGATGCATGACTGATTGGTTGGTGGAAGCTGTATATATCATTTTGAATAGGAAGACCTTTAGATAAGTCCACAGAGGTCCAGAATTGGCAGGTAAAAACAGGTGAAAACAATCATTTCTGCCGAAAAAGCTGCAATTCATGTATTGGAAGTGATGTAAGCCTGGTGCTTGGCAGCATCAGATTGATGACACTGGAGTAAAGGTTGGAATTTGTTTGGCTTCTCTTGATGACCTTTTAATGGTATGCAAACATCCCGACAAGCTGTTTATCTGCCCCAGACCTGCAGCATGGCTAGAATTTATTGTTCACATTTATCAAAAGAAACCAGAATCCATTAGTTTGAAAGTGGCCGTGTGCTGCTGATTGATCAGAGTCTCCTCTGCAGTGATTTTATGAGGATAAATATGAGCAACTTAATCCAGAATCATTATTATTATTATTATTATTATTATTACACCGAACTCTAGGCCAGTTTGAAAGTCTAATCTATTCAAATCTGTATCCCTACAAAAACTGTAGGCCATGGTTCACTAAAGAGCTATCTTCTTTATGCAGGAAGAAATATTCTGCGTATATTAGAGGTAATCAGGATCAGTATAAGGATCAGACATCTTAAAAAGAAAGATTACAGTGTCAAAACAAAGAATTTATGATGATTAAGGCTCATTGGTGAAACAATCTACAATCACTAATCTATAATAATTGCTGCAAATAATGAAAAGTATTTTAACATGAAAGATTCAGCATTCATGATCAGGCAAAGTTTGTTCATTAATTGTCTACCGCTTATCCAATCTATTCTCGGGTCATGGGGAGCCTCATCTCAGGCGTCATTGGGCATCAAGGCAGGATACACC